>WOVY01013409.1:0-25211 GCA_013436015.1 Rhipicephalus annulatus
TGCCGTAATTTGTACGTGGTTTTCTCATATGTATACACCCTGTGCCGTAGGTTGTGACTGTGATCTCTCGGGAGATGCCTCTGATAAAACCCTGTGCGATGAGTTCGTACCTGTTTATAATAGGCATTGCCAATTTTTGTTTCAAGACGTTGGTTACCGTAAGTATGTTAGAATAAAAGCCCTATGCTGCTATAATTGTACATAAAGAAATCATTTGCGCTTATTTCTGTACGGCCTTCTAGAGAATCAACGTGAACCGCTAATTCAAATTAGCATTTATGTTTGTAATGTAAGGTTAATCACAAGTCGCACAAGCTGCTACGCATGCCCTATTTTTCTGAGCTGGTTAAAGGACACTTGTTATTGAGATGGGGTCACAAACATTGTGCACGGTGCACACCTCAATTTGACTTGTGCTTGCGAGATCGTTTTGTCATAATGATGGTTTGTACTAAGTGTGGTGAGCTTTTTATGTGCCCCTTCTGTTTTTAGATGTTTTTCCTCTGAACTGTTTTTGTTCAGCTGCTTTGTCCGCAAGTTAGAGCCACTGTTCTTGAGCTACGGGGTTGACTATATGCACTGCATTGTGAAATTAGAGCCACTGTTTTTAAGCTATGTATTTTGTGTTCATTGTTTTATTTTTCTTCATCGATGTCTTGCTGCGAAGTGTGCATTAAACGTTATTTCAAGTGCTTTCTGTGTTTGTATGACATTGAGTATGGCAGGCTCAGCATACCCAAAGAAAGTGCCTGATATCATACCGTGCTCGGCTTAGTCTGTAATTGAACACTCTTCATTCATCTTTAAGGAGTCTAGCAGGGAAAGGGCGCATAAAGTCGCGCCCGCAGCTGGAACGCTTCATCCCCGACGAAAGCGTACGGCGCCACCTTTGTGGTGCCTGGGAGCTGCCCCAGTGAGGGGATGTCAAGCTGCCCTTCGGTTAGGGCCTTCCAAACTTCGTGTTCTTGAACACTCCGCCGTCACTCTGGCGGCCCTCTGCCCCAATATTGACCAGCACGAACTTCGAAGAGCTGTCGACCACGGCCATCAGCACAATGGAGAAAGTACCCTGCAGCAAGTAGGCGTCAGACCAAACATTAGCACATGTAAAGTTGTATGTGTAGGTGGGACCTACAATAATAAGCGATTACAAAGAAAAAGTATGACAAAATTTACAAAATCACCTAATGCTGGCCACGCATTTATTTGTACCAGCTCATTGTGAAATATTTCTGGCATGCACAGTTGATAATTTAATTTAGCCGTAAGGGCTCTGAAAAACACCTCTGTTGAAATTAATTTCAAAGTAAACATCAAATCAAGCTGTCATAAGTACCTGCCGCAGCACTGGAAGAATACTGCATACATGAAGTATTCTGGCAAAACGACTTAGACCACGGGGCTATATTTCTTCGTTTTGGCAAACTGCGAGCTCAGTCCATCTTCTCTGTCTCCCTCTCTCCCCTGCTTTCTGGAGCCCATGTGCACCATTCAAAAGTGGTACATAAGAAAAAAAAGTATAGCATTGCAGGGCAAGGCTCTGGACGTTGTCCAAGCATTTTAAATTAGAAGGTTTTTAAGAAAGGGGTGAAGAATTTTAGGCAACTTCCTGCATTACAGAGTTTGGAAAGCTTTTATACCACTGACACTTAGCAACATTCTTTTTTTAATTGTCACAGTTACGCTACTGGCACCGCACCCTACAAATGGGTGGTGCACATTCGCTGTCTATTGTTGCCACCACACATTCTCCAGCAGACAAGGGCACACTACCACTCCCGCATTAATGCTGTTCGTTTCAGTATACGTGCATAAATGGCCAGACTGACTTACCTTGTAATTGAAGAAGGCACTTCCAGATTTCGGCGGGCAGGTGATGGCGACGTGCTTCCCGTCAACAGCCCCCAAACAGTTTGGGAACTGCCAACGCCGGGTGAAGTCGCCAGCAATCTTGGCCCAGTCAGCCTTGGTTGGTACCTGGAATAAATTGGAAACCAGGAACAAACTTGTAGGCCGAACAGACCTATTTTAGCTAAATATCTTTGTGAGGTGGAATGTGAAAAAATGACATTCACTTTTCTCTTGTGCATGCTCTTTGGGCATGGATCCACGGCATGGTGAACAAAATTTTGTACAAGGTGTAAGCTTCCAATCATGCTGAAGGCATGGTGTCACTTTTGTTGCCCAGTTGTACACGGTCAACGCAGTGCATTTTACCTACCCATTTTTTATTTCGACAACACAAAGGTGTGATTACTGCATTTTGAAAACCAGAGTAATCAAATAGACATAGTTCACCAGGCTTTCAAAGCCCATAGGGATATATTGTATTTGCTAATCACAATTGCCTTAGGCACTGTGAATAATAAAAATTTTTTTGATTTAAACAGAGTCTTCGAAGGAATTGTTTGTACTGCAGATACGAAGTGTACCATTTACAGAAAGAAAATTTTATACAGGCTCTGACGTTACCCACCTTCATAAAGTGGTCCTTCAGACGAGCCCAAATGGCTCTACAGGTCACGTGAATGCTTCTCCGGGCAGTTTCAATGCCGACACGGTAGGCGAGGGCCACGTTCCAGATGTCCATCCCTGAAGCCAGGTAGCTGCAACACAGAAAAAGTAATTTCTCCTCCGATTCACAATACATGGCCAGCACAACTGCAACAGAAGTGTTTGATAACATGCAAACTCTGAACAGGATTGCCTCTTTAGGTAACAAGCAAATGACAATATTGCTTTCTGACACGAAGGGGCATCTATATTAAAAAAGTTTGAAGACTTGGCCAATGTGAGAAAGCATGAATGATTGCAACGCCCATTTCGCCATTTCACAATGCAAAAGCCATTTGTATAAGCTGACGTATGCTTCTATGATCTGTTCACTGACATGTTTATGTTCTTGCATCAGCATCAGAAGGCAACCTGTACCAACCTCAAGGTTATTGCAAGCCTTTCCCCTGGCTCCAGGGCTCTCGTATGAAGTGCTGCCGTGTCAAGTCCGCAGCAACAAAGCCCAGCAACTTGTCGAACAGCGCGGGTTACATGCGGTAAAACTTAAAAAAAATTGCTGGTCGCCTTCCCGCATTCGACGCATCTGTAGGAAGAAAGAAAGTGTACTGTTGAAGATGGACACAACCATTTTAGTTACTTGTACACCGGGTAAGCCAGCTCCAACGGGCTATGAAAAGGGTAGATAATTCATCGTGCATTTATAAGATGCACAGGTACCATCTTTAAGGGAGCTAGCTCATGTCGCACCTACAAAATCTGGTGAATAAAATGGAGCATCTAGAGCACTCTGGAATTTTATTTTAATTTATACCAAGCGCATTAAACGTTTTCTTAGCGCGGCACACATTGTTTAACCTCTTTTGCGCAAAAAGGAACACGCTAGCTGCGGGTTACAAGGCGGCGGAATGCTTCGCTCGCGCAAACAAAGCGCCGACAACAGACGAGAAGCGAGCGCTTACAACGTGTGCACCCCACTGTTGGTCACGACGCTATAGAGCTTTCAGAAAACACAAACAAAAATTCCTCGTTGTGACTAACCAACTCAGCTAACCATGCCTACAATAATAGGGCTAAGCATTAATGCACTGCGAAATAGCAACACGATACTCACGGCTGTGTGGTACAGGCCTTCCTGTTTTCGTGCCAAGAAGACAGGCCGCACCCAGCAACGGTGCTCTCGTTACCTTCGCTGCCGCCTTCTGACGATTGCCTTCGCTACTCGCGTAGCTAGCAGGAGCGGATGGCTGCGAGTCAGCGTTGCGACCATTTTCCCTCGATGAAGCAGGATAAACGGAAGCGGGCTTGAAAAGAGCGGTAAGCAAAACCAGAGGAGGCGATGTCGAAACACTGCGCTACCGAGTAAACAAAACCGCCGACTTGGCTCGGATGCTCGGCTCGGCTCGTGGCTAGGCTCGGCTGCTGTGTGTGTGTGTCAAGTCGTGTCGATAGTTCGCGTTGACAAGAAACAGTTTTTTCGGCGTCTCAAAACAAAAAAGAAATGCTTTTATGCGTTTTAGTAACTATTTTGCGGCCTGTTAGTAGTGCGCATGTGTGTCTGTAGTCAGGCAGTTCTGGCCAGTGTGGTCTAGCGACATTGGGCTGCGCAAGTCGAGCGCGGGGCGGTGAGCGTTCGCGCGCCTCTCATGTGGTTGCTCGCCCTCCCCGTTCACAGGCGCCCCAAACGCATGAGTGCGCCAGCGCGTAGAATCTCGCGCGCGAACGCGTGCGTGGAGTTGGGGCCTTAGGCGTCGCTGTCGCGCCTCGCTGCGTTCCAGGCTGGCGGGCTGCGTGTGACTTCGCTCGCGATTCTTGCCGTCTTTTTAGAATGGAGAACCATCCGTTTCCTTGCAATTCTTCAGGGGTGACGTCGTCCCCTTCCATGGCGATCTGCTGCGGCATCTCGCAGCTGGCGTGCGAGCGCCGTAGGCGGGGAGGCTGGCCTAACCACGCCTAGGCTTAGCTCACCGGTGCAGCGAAAAGGCCTCTAAAATGATGAAAAACGAGCCCACCTTGGTGAACCAGGTGTCGAAATGTTCAGGTGAACTTCGCGGAAGAGGGTCCGTGCAGCTCAGGAAGATTCGAGGCCGTTGACCAGTCAGAATTGGCATTCGCAGCGGAGCGCGATAGGTGTGCGTCCGCACACCAGTATGAGAGACGCTAGCCCAGATTATAGAGTGCTCCGTATGTGGGTCGAGATCGAGTAAATCCCTACTGAAAAATTCCGTATCAAATCTTACGGAAAACATATGGACTTCGTACGATTTCCTTATGAGCTATACGGAAAAGATACGGATTTATGGAAACATACGAAAGTTCTATGGCGTCTACGGAAAACTTTTTAAGAAAAATTTAGGAAGAATTTCTTATGGAAGATATGGAAAGAGACAGAAGTCAGGTGGTATATACAGAAAATTACCTACGGAAAGTATGGAAAGATGTGGAAATATGGAAAGCTTTATGGAATATACGAAAACTTTCTTAAAGAAGTTCTACGGAGCATACGGAAATTTTCTTACGGAAATGTGGCAAAATAAGGAGTGCGAGCAGACTAATAAGACCGGAGATGTTCATGTCACTAGATTCAAATGGGAGTCTGAGACACGAATACCATTCGATCCGTGGTGGTGCTGCACCGCGTCCAGAAAAAGTAATGTCATTGGGATTTTACGTGATGTCAATGTCGACAATTAAGAAATAAATGGCCGCAAAAATTGAAGAAGGAAAATGTAGAGTGATAAAAAAGTGAATATATACAGAAATAATTAGTCCCGTGCCAAAATGACGAGCACATAAACGAAAAAAAACATCTACCGGACGAGTGCTCACTTGCAAAGTTTATTCCTTGAGTTATTCCTCCTAAAAACATGCTAATTCGCTAAATAAATACGCATAGAAGTTTTATATTGCAGAATAAGTGGTGACCATGAGCCAAGACGACCCGCTGAACCAGTATACACACAGCCGATAAAATAACCACAAGCAACACGGTGTGCGCCGCATGACAAAAAGAACTTAACAGCAAAATGGACGTCTCGGGTCTTTTCAGGTTTTCTAGAACGCGAAGTAACAGTTGAGCACCCGGTATCTTGTAGTGCCACCACACACATGTCGAGCTACTTGGTTATTAGCTTTCATGCAAGTTATCAAGAGAGCAAACTTAAAATACAGATGCATAAAGCAAAATTGCCTCTCTGCTTTACTTTACGATAGGCAGTGAATCTTCATGCACATGAATAATGCCTCTCTGAAGTACACAGGAAAATGAAGTAAAACAGAGAAAAAACAGAGGAAGAAGACAGAACAAAGCCAAGTAGCTCAACCAGGTTGATGATTTAAATTGCTGCCCTACAGCGTAGGTAGGGGTAGAGGGAGTGGACAGAAAATTAATTAAGCATGAGAGCACAACCGATATGTACAGACACATAATGGTGCTTATCATTGATGCTCGGATGGTCGTGTATAGAACTGGGTCATTTTGAGATTTTCAAAAGCATGGTTTCAGACCGCCATGCAGATTACGCTTCAATTGTAGTGCAACATAAGAAACAACTTATGGGCCAGCTTTAATGAATAAGAAGATTATAGATGAAACAAATGCCTTAAAATATATCATGGCAGCATGGACGCATACAAGCAATGTAAAGCGTGATAAAGAGAAGCATGAGCTTCTTTTGACGCTTCAGTTCTACATGGATGCTTCAACTGTGCTGCAAAGAAATTCAACCAATGTTTGTGTGTGCAACATTGTCCACTTTAAGCTATTTATATATATATATATCTAAAATTCCTACTGCGAGTTAAGCTACGTAGCACTCCATGATTCTTCCTTTTGTTAAGGGCAATTTTTCAAACAATCAACATTATTCATTTTCTGTCTCATGACTTTGTGCCCGCCATTCTTGATTTGGCTCGATCACAATTGTGCAGCCCTTATTTTGGAGGAATCAAAAAACATCAACCCAAATATATGTTGGAACTGTTTCTCGGTGATATTGCCTTCCCTCAACTGCCACAGCTTGAGTTGAGTCATAGCAAGTCTCGTGCATACCTAGGGCCCACCCTTGAAGAAGCTGGTCCGGCTGTGAAATGCTCAGTTTTTTCTCAAATAAATTTTTTGGTTTGAGTTTTCTCACTTCTCGAGCCCCTTCACAATCAAGCAGACCCAATGTTCCCCTTCGTCCTTAATTTTGTTATATTACGAAAAAATAAAAAAATGTAATAATGAAAATGAAAATACTAATGACTGTTGCGCAAAAAACACAGTCCCACATACGTACTTGAACTCAATATTGCTTTTATTTTCTTTTAGTACCTAACGCATTAGAAAAGAACCGCAGGGGCGCCTGCGCAAGTAGGCGTTTGGTGTGTAGCGACACCACGAACCCGAGCTAACGGGGGAGTTTCGACTCCCTCCCACGCCTAGCCCGTGCTTGGCTTTGCCGTGTCCGAGGAAAAGGGGATCCTGGGGGTTGAGCCGACGCTGGGTGATTGGACCGTTAAGGCCCCCCGGCAGAGGCAACACACCCCTTTGGCCCCGGCTTCACGTAGACGGCACCCCTGAGCTGACCCACCCAGGGGAATCGGCAGTCGCCTTTTCCTATCTCTCTCTCCCTACATCTTCGTCTTTATCTCTTACTATTTATCTGTCCTGTCTTCTACTCTCTTCCGTTTACTTCCAAACTTCCTGGCGGCTAGGGTTAACCCTGTGCAAATAGCCTACCTTGGTCTAGACGCATTGTGTTATAGTGGCGTTGTACGGCTGGCGTCTGCAGGTTTCAGCATTTGTAACCTTGTAGCGTCCCCTCGTTGGGCACCGTGGTGGGTGGCCGCCAACGCTGCTGAACATCAATAAGGAAGACATGCATGGAGGATTCCCACTACTGTCTGATCGTACCGGCTTAAAGCTGGTACGCACCGATGATCTCACCAGAGAAGGATTGGCCACCCTGGTGCAGCATCTGGCCACCCCCTCCCGTAAGCATTCGTCAATTAACTCACGGCCCTCAGTCCCCACCAGCTGCGGAGCAACTGACCACGGCAGCGGTCAGATCTTCAAAGCAGCAGAGGGTGCTAGGAATCTCTGGATGCGGACAGGCCACCATTGGAACTTGAACTTAGCAACGTTTAACGTTAGAACGTTATCCAGTGAGGGAAGTCTAGCTGTATTATTCGAGGAGCTAGAAGGCATTAATTGGGACATAATAGGGCTGAGTGAGGTTAGGAGGACAGATGAGGCCTATACTGTGCTACAGAATGGGCACGTCATTTGCTATCGGGGCTTGGCAGACAAAAGAGAACTGGGAGTAGGGTTCCTAATTCACAGAAACATAGCTGGCAACATAGAGGATTACTATAGCATTAATGAAAGGGTGGTAGGCATTGTAATTAAACTGAATAAAAGATACAAAATCAAGGTAGTACAGGCTTACGCGCTTACATCCAGCCATGATGACGCTTCAGTTGAAAGCTTCTATGAAGACGTGGAATCGGCAATGAGTAAGGTGAAAACACAGTATACTATAGTAATGGGCGACTTTAATGCAAAGGTAGGGAAGAAGCAGGCTGGAGACCAGGCAGTAGGTGATTATGGCATCGGCACTAGAAACGCCAGAGGAGAGCTACTAGTAGAATTCGCAGAACGCAATAATCTGCGTATTTTGAATACCTTCTACCGAAAACAAGAAAACCGCAAGTGGACATGGAGGAGCCCTAATGGCGTAAATAAGAACGAAATAGACTTTATAATGACTGCACACCCAGGAGTCGTGCAGGATGTGGAAGTGGTTGGCAAGGTAAGATGCAGTGACCATAGAATGGTACGGGCTCGAATCCGCCTAGACTTGAAGAAGGAACGACAGAAACTGATACGCAAGAAGCAAATCAATGTGCTAGCACTGAGAGGGAAAGTACAGGAATTCAGAGTGTCACTGCAGAACAGGTACTCTGCTCTTAGCGAGGAAACCAACCTTAGCGTAGATACAATGAATGATAATCTGACGAGTATCATCACAGAGTGTGCAGTGGAAGTTGGAGGCAGGGTAGCTAGACAGGACACCGGCAAGTTTTCCCAGGAAACGAAGAACCTAATTAAGAAGCGTCAAATCATGAAAGTGTCAAGTACAACAGACAAAATAGAACTGGCAGAGCTTTCGAAGCTGATTAATAGACGTAAAGTATGCGATGTAAGAAGGTATAACATGGAGAAAATTGAGCACGCTCTGAAAAACGGAGGAAGCGTCAAAGCAGTGAAGAGGAAACTTGGGATAGGCAAAAGGCGGATGTATGCACTAAGGGACAAAGAAGGCAAATTAACTACCAATATGGATAGGATAGTTAAAATAGCGGAGGAGTTTTACAGAGATCTGTACAGTAGCCGAGACAACCACGACCTTAATACTATAAGAACTAGCAGTAACCCAGACGACACCCCACCGGTAATGATAGAAGAAGTCAGAAAAGCTTTGGAGAGCATGCACAGAGGCAAAGCTGCTGGTGAGGATCAAGTAACATCAGATCTGCTGAAAGATGGAGGACAGATTGTGTTAGAAAAACTAGCCACTCTATTTACGAGGTGTCTCCTGACGGGAAAAGTACCAGAGTCTTGGAAGAACGCTAACATCATCTTAATACATAAGAAAGGAGATGACAAGGACTTGAAGAATTACAGGCCGATCAGCTTGCTCTCTGTAGTATACAAGCTATTTACAAAGGTAATTGCTAGCAGAGTAAAGAAAACATTAGAATTCAATCAACCAAAGGAACAAGCAGGATTTAGAACAGGCTACTCAACAATTGACCACATTCATACTATCAATCAGGTAATAGAGAAATGCTCAGAGTATAACCAACCACTATACATAGCCTTCATAGACTACGAGAAGGCGTTTGATTCAGTAGAAATATCAGCCGTCATGCAGACACTGCGGAATCAGGGCGTAGATGAAATATATATAAACATTCTGGAAGAAATCTACAGGGGATCAACTGCTACCATAGTGCTTCATAAAAAAAGCAACAGAATACCAATAAAGAAGGGTGTAAGGCAGGGGGACACAATCTCCCCAATGCTATTCACTGCGTGCTTACAGGACGTCTTCAGAAGCCTAGAATGGGAACTGTTAGGGATAAGAGTTAATGGAGAGTACCTCAGTAACCTGCGCTTCGCCGATGACATTGCATTGCTGAGTAACTCAGGGGACGAATTGCAACTCATGATTACGGAGTTAGACAAGGAGAGCAGAAAGGTGGGTCTTAAAATTAATCTGCAGAAAACGAAAGTAATGTACAACAACCTCGGAAAGGAGCAGCGCTTTGCGATAGGTAATAGTGCACTTGAAGTTGTAAAAGACTATGTCTATTTAGGGCAGGTAATAACCGCAGAGCCTAACCACGAGATTGAAGTAACTAGAAGAATAAGAATGGGGTGGAGCACATTCGGCAGGCACTCTCAAATTATGACAAGTAGATTGCCACTGTCCCTCAAGAGGAAGGTATATAACAGCTGTATCTTGCCGGTACTTAGCTACGGAGCAGAAACCTGGAGACTCACAAAGAGGGTTCAACTTAAATTGAGGACGACGCAGCGAGCAATGGAAAGAAAAATGGTAGGTGTAACCTTAAGAGACAAGAAGAGAGCAGAGTGGATTAGGGGACAAACGGGAGTTAAGGATATCATAGCTGCAATAAAGAAGAGGAAATGGACATGGGCTGGGCATGTAGCACGTAGACAGGATAACCGCTGGTCATTAAGGGTCACCAACTGGATTCCCAGAGAAGGGAAGCGGGGTAGGGGGAGACAGAAGGTTAGGTGGGCAGATGAGATTAAGAAGTTTGCGGGTATAAATTGGCAACAGCAAGCACAGGACGGGTTAACTGGCGGAACATGGGAGAGGCCTTTGTCCTGCAGTGGACGTAGACAGGCTGATGATGATGATGCATTAGAAAAGATAGCAGTACATAAAAAACATTGAAAAAAAAACCGAAAAAGTTGAGACTTGGCGGGGTTTGAACCTGCGCCACTCAGTTGTGCTCGCGTACGTGAACTGAGTGCGTTAACTTGCTAAGCTATTGCCTTTTTGTTTGTTTTATTGCCTGTTTATGGGCGCATACATCAAACCACAAGCAGAACAAAAACAAGCAATAACAGTCTTTCAGAAATTTAAAATTCTCTAAGTGCTGCCAAGGGCTCCACCCTCGACAACCACTCAGGTAAAATCTCCTGAGTTTTCTACAGTTCATTATACTTGGCCATACATTCACGGAAATACATTCGTGCAGGCCGTGCATCCTGATCGCGATAGAAACCCGCCATACGGGCCCGCCATAAACAGTGAAGTCCACATAGCATATTCAAATCAAAAGGCATTCCCTCTTCGTCCACTATTTGCAGAAATCTTATACCATATGAATTTAAAGGTAATTGTTTCTGTAACGTCCTTTGAAGTACATCCCAAAAATATACTCCCTCCCAACAATGTAAGAAAACATGGTCAACAGCTTCCGGTTTTTTACAGATAAGACAATTTGTCCCCCAAGGTAAGTAAAAACCACGGCATGCTTGAAATGTTCTGACTGTTGTTCTACCTGTGTGCAGCTTGAAAAAGAAAGACTTCGCGCCAAGAGCCACTTGCATTCTCTTCACTCGTTTAAGCACATCGTTCCCTTCACCTCCAGCGTACATGGCACGGAACAGCGGTTCAGGTAAAACAACATGGCATACATCTTTGTACAACTTCTTTCGAGTCACTGAAAACAAATATTCATTGGAAACTCTAACAGATAAAAACCGTACACTTAGAATAACCTCTTTAAGATACCCGCGCACAGCACCGGTCATGTCATTCGTGCTAACCACATATCCAGCCCGCACCAGTCTCATTTGGCACACTGTATGTAAGAAAGGGTCCCTTGTGTAGCGAAAAAAAAACCTATTTACGACTTGGCGTATAAAAAATGCGTTAAACCAAGCCCTCCATGTTTCACTATTCGAAAGAGATTAGTTCGACTGCGTCTCTCCCAGTTCGAAGCCCACACGAACACTGCGAAGATGCGATGGAACTTCTGTATGTTTGCCCTTGAACAATGCAATACTTGCATCACATACCAAAGTTTTGAGGCGAACAAAATATTACAGACAGTCGCCCTAGCAAACACTGACAGATTATTACCGTTGCATCTATTGGCTTTCGTCCGGATTTCTTTCGCTTGTTCTTGCCAGTAGTTCTCATTATCTTTATAAAATTTCAGTGGCACCCCTAAGTACTTGACAGGTTGTCACCCATTTAACATTGGCAAAATGGTCTGGTTCTGACGACCACTCTCCACGCCAAAAACCCAGACACTTTCCCCAGTTTACTAGACAGCCAGTTGCCTTGCCGAACCTTTTAACCACACTGATGGTAGTGGTAACACTATCTTGATTGATACAACAAACAGCCACATCGTCGGCATATGCCAAAATTTCAACATCGGATTCTTGTAATCTAAAGTCACGAATGCAACTGTTTTGAGTTATTGCTAAGCACAACGACTCTATATATAAACTGAAAAGTAGGGGACTTAGCGGACAGCCCTTACGAACAGAACGCTTTATAGTAATTTTATCTCCTAGCGTCTTATTGATTACCAGTCGGGTTGTGCAGTTCGGTATGCCATAGATACTCCATCTCTGATTACCAAACCAACGATGACATGGTCAATAATGGCAAGCAGAAGGTTGTGAAAAACACAATCAAAAGCTTTCTCGAGATCAATCTGTAGAATGGCTACCCCTACTTGATTGGAATCGCTACACTCGAGCACGCAGCGCAACTTGTGTATATTAGTCACAATGGAGCGTCCCATAATCCCGCTTGTTTGGTGAGGCCCTACCAATTCTTTCATTACCCCTTGAAGTCGCCGTGCTAGTACTTTCATTCAAATTTTGTAATCACAATTAGTTAGTGATAGCGGTCTATACGAAGAAACTAATTTTAACTTCTCCGAGGGATCTGTCCGAGGTATTAAAACTGTATGTGCTTAACTAAAGGTCCTAGGGTGGCCATTAAGTTTACAGGCTTGATTGAAGACATCTGCAAGTGCCTGGGATAAATCATTTTTGCACTCCTTATAAAACGAAGCACAAAGCCCGTCCAGCCCCGGAGATTTACCAGGATTCATTTTAACTATAGCCCTTTCTACTTCCGTTGGCGTTATAGATAGCACTAAAGCTGATTTGGTGTTATCTGACAACTTCGGCATTGTGCTAAGGAACTCCTTATTAAATGCCTCGGAATCAATGGGCGTGGCAGCGAAGAGTCCTTCGTAGTGTTTGCCAAACGCTCGTCCTATGCTATCATTGTCTGAAAATTCGATACCGTTGACTTCAATGTCATCTATATGATTTCGTCTGGCATGACTCTTCTCTAATCCAAGCGCTCGCTTCGTCGGGCGATCATCCACAGTCATTGATGTTGCTCTGGCTCGCACTAGCGCTCCGCGATAGCGTTCCTCCTCATATACCTCTATCCTCTGTTTGATACTCCGCAAATCGTCACCATATACTCCAGGTTTTTGACATTCAAGAGCTGTTAGCCTCTAAAGTGTTCGTCTATGCTCTTTCTCCTTCTTCTTAGATTCAAAATATAAAACGCTAGATCTCTCTATTGCTTTTATTTTGATTCACTGCTTGAATAGCTCCCATTGTTCTCCTATTTTGTCCATACACTCTATGTTAATTGTACTCATTTCTTTAATAACTGATGCGCTAAACCACTCATCCCTTAAGAGGTTAGAGTTCATTTTCCATTGTTCCTAAGAAAAGGCGTTCCTTTCTTTTTTTGACCCGATATTGCATTTTACAGGACAGTTATCGAAAAGGAAACAGGGACCACTATATAAGTGCTACACTGGGATATCGCATCTGCAGTAAGGTAAAGTCGATCCAATCGGTCATTACCAATCGATCCAATCGATCCAATCGAGACGGCGCCGCTGATAATGCTACCCTCGCGCGATTCGGGGGCCTGTTGTTTTCGCTAGCTTTTCTTTAAGCGGTTGGATTTCTTTAGCCTGCTCCGCATACATGCGTTCTAACTGTGCTAGTTCTGGGTCAGGTTGCTGTGGCGAGTGTCCCTGACGCTGCGCTGCGTGGGCCTCACCTTTGCATGCCACCTTGTCGGCCCAGGTAGGCTGGTGGTCAGTGGGAGTAGAATTTCGTGGGCCTAGAGGAGGTCCTTGCGGTTTCGTGGTCTTGGCAGCAACCGGGCTGGTTGCTGGGGTGGGTGTTTG
The DNA here is from genome assembly GCA_013436015.1 of Rhipicephalus annulatus. Classification (NCBI taxonomy): domain Eukaryota; kingdom Metazoa; phylum Arthropoda; class Arachnida; order Ixodida; family Ixodidae; genus Rhipicephalus; species Rhipicephalus annulatus. The sequence continues at coordinate 13,783 of WOVY01013409.1, forward strand.
CTGCTGGGCTTGCTTTCGTCGGCGATGGCGCTGCCGATGACGGCGCACCAGGTAAGGCAGCTGGTAGCGATGTCGGCATTCGCGGTCGCCCGTGCGGTGTGCTTCACCGCATAAGGCACACACTGGTTGGTTGCACACGTGTGGGTTGTCCGTTGGTAAGTGACCGCAGTGGTCGCAGACCTTGGTTGAAGGAGGGGGGCACACGTCTTGGCGATGGCCCACTTTTCCGCAGGTACGGCAGGTGTCTATTTGGCGCTTGTACAACGTTCAGCGGTAGATAACCTGGCCGCAGTAGACGTAGTTGGGCACTTTGAGCCCGTTGAAGATCAGAATCACAGTTTCAGTGTTCTTGATGCGACGCGCTTCCAGTAGGCTTGAGTTGCGCGGTTGGATTAGCATGCGGTTGAGTGCGGCGTCGTCAAAGTCAGTGTCGACGCCGCGAATCACGCCTCGGCTCGTGATACCGGCAGGTGAAAGGTAGGCGGTGACCGGGTGTCTCTGGTCGGTGAGGATGATCTCTGTTACTCGGCTGTACGCTGCTGCATTAGTAGCGCTGGGCGTACTGACGACAAAAATGTTTTGCATCGAGTTGGGACAAATAATGTCCTCCTCCGTTACCGATGGCGCTAGCTGAGCTGCCATGGTTAGTGCGGCGAGAATCCTGTGCGGGCTGCAGACTGTGACAGACTGTGACCGGCATATGCTACTACATGGTTTATGCCACTCTGTAACTGTGCGAGTATAACCTTGATGCCAAGGCCACTTGCGTCAGTACGAACCACTGTTTGTGCAGCTGAGTCGAAGAGTGCCAGCACTGGTGGGAAATCAGAGCGTAAATTATTGATTCGAAGGAATTTGCTTAGTTCGCACCCCAAGAAAAAGCCATGTCTCTTTTGAAAAGATCCGAGAGGGGCCGAGTAATATCCACGAATCTGGTGACAAAACAGCGAAAGCACGAGCAAAGCCCCAGGAAACTGCGTACCTCCTTAATTTAACGGCACCCAAAAATGCACTTACATGAATTAAGCTGGAGGCCAGCACGGCTGAATACGTTAAGAATGACTGACAGACGTGAGAGATAGCTTTCAAATTGGGGCGAAAACACGATGACATCGTCCAGATAGCAAAGGCAGGTTGATCATTTAAAACCGCGTAGGAGAGCGTCCACCATGTGCTCGAAAGTTGCAAGAGCATTACACAACCCAAACGGCATGACCTTTAATTGGTAAAAGCCATCGGGTGTGACGATTACTGTCGTATCATGGTGTGGTCATCTACTGAAATTTGTCAATATCCGTATTGAAGATCGAGTGACGAAAAATACAGTGTACCATAGAGGCGAGGCAGTTGAGCCCGTCGTCGATTCGAGGCAGGGAATAGACGTCCTTTTCATTGATTTGATTTAGATGACGATAGTCGACGCAAAAGTGCCAGTTGTTCTCTTTTTTTCTTAACTAGCACCACAGGGGATGCCTGAGGGCTGAATGTGGGCCCTATGACGTCTTTTTCGAGCATGTTTTCTACCTCCATCTGAACAACATGGCACTCAGCGTGCGACACATGGTAGCGGCGTTTGTGAAGGGGAAAGGCGTCGCCAGTGTCAATATGGTGGGCTACAACACTTGTGTGGCCCAGTGGATGCTCGTCAATGCCAAAATCATTGATGTCGGGAAGAAAACCACTGCACAGGGCTTCAACTTGTGAAAGAAAAAAATACCTAGATATCATTTTGTCAAGAATGTCTTATTGTGTGAGGCTACGACACTTTGGACACAGTGTTTTCATCAGGAGTGAAAGAAGAAATTGTGTATTCCTCGACAGTTGAAAGCTGTGCTAGCGAGATGCCTTGGGGAAAAACATTGACTGACGGGGAGAAGTTTAGGACAGGAAGTAGCATTTTTTGTTGGCGACAACCCCAACAGTATATGGAAGAGCTATGTTGCGGGAAAGAGTGTGGTCAATCAGGGGAGCTACAAAGTAGTCGCCATCAGGGACTGACGGAAATGTTGACATATGGACGTCCACAGCAGCTTGAGGTGGAAGTCGTAGAAACACCATAGGCCGTAGCCACGTGCAACTTGCAGGAGGGGCATCATCATACAAAGGCCACTAGGGCCTTGAAAAACCGGATGAGAAATCGATGAGGGCAGTGTAACTGGTCAAGAAATTAATACCAGAAATAAAATCGTTTGGGCAAGTGGCAAAAACAGCGAAGAGTACTGAAGTTGAGAGGCCGGCAACAGTAACACGGGCAGTGCACGAACCAAGGACTGGTGTTAGGCTTCCGTCAGGTACGTGCACTGTTGACAACACAGCAAGGGTCAGGACTCTCTTGAGGCGGCATCGGAGCTTAGAACTTATCACAGATAAATGAACGTCAGTGTCTATCAGTGCTGTAACAACCAGACCATCGATGAGGAGAGCCAGAAAACTTCGTTTCGGGTTAGGTGTCGGTAGAGGGTTTTGGGTGCTCGTTTTCAGTGCAGCGCCACCTCCTGGAGCAGCACTTGATAGTTTTCCGGGAGATGACTTGAATGAGTCGGTGACGGAGAGCGATTGCACCAAGGAGAACGTGATTGGCGACCATGAGGTGACGGCGACTGGCTAGAGAAGTTCCTATGAGCAACGACGTCCTCGTATGTGGGTCAAGAGAGAGAGAGTTAACTTTATTAAAGGTCTTGAAGGTGACTGGGCACCCTTTACGGGGGCCAGCCCGGTGGCTCCACCCATGTAGGTACTGGGAGTCGGAGCTCGCCAGCCACCTTTTGAGCCTTCTGGACGGCCTGGTGTTGAAGGGCCCTGTCGGGGCTCCTGAGGTGGTTGAACCAGTCGTCTTCGGTGGCAGGGGACCCGAAGCTAGCGTTTAGCACGGGACACTGCCACAGCATGTGATTTAAATTGCACCTTAAATTTTGGCATTTGGGGCATTCTGGCCTTATATCTGGTAGGTATTTGCTGCAGATATAGGGGCTGGGGTAACTGTGCGTTTGCAGCAGTCGAAGCGTTAATTGTTGTGATTATTTAGTGCTGAGTGAGGTGAGGGGAATTCCTTTCTAAATAGCTTATAGTGCGAGCAAATTTCATGAAATGATAGGAGTGGCTCCCGGTGCGTGTTGGTGTCCCCGGCCAGTGAGCCGGACCGTGACGCCCCGCGGCACGTAAGATCACGCGCGAGGTTATGGGCCAGCTCATTACCGTTGGGGACCCCTGGTTGAACGTTGATCCCTTCATGACCAGGGAACCAGTGGATATGCTTGTCTACAGTTATCTGAACAGATGCTAGAACTCTTAATGCCGCCTGGCAAAGTGTACCGCGGCGGTATGCCAGTGCAGCGGGTTTAGAGTCGGTAAATATTGTGTCGCGCTGAGGGAGTGCCAGAGCAAGGGCAATGGCCACTTGTTCAGCCTCGCAGGCTTTCTGAGTTTTTACGGTAAGAGCATTAAGAGCTTTTCCGTCTGGGGCGACCGCCACAGCTGCAAGGTACGGTTTGTCCACGTATTTAGCGGCGTCTACAAAAACCACGTCTTTCGCGTGTAGGTTGGCTGCTTTTAGTAAGGATTGAGCTCGTGCTCTTCTTCGAGCCTGATTGTGCACCGGGTGCATGTTCCTGGGGAAGGGTAGCACTGTGATTTTAGCGTGAAGGTGTTGCGGTAATGGTTCTGCTTCGTTGACTTGAGTTGGGATAGGAAGACCTATATGTGAGAGGAGTTCCTGACCCGCAGCTGTCGAAGACAGGCGCATGAGTTGGGACATTCTTTGTGCTTCGATGATTTCTTGGAACGTGTTATGTACCCCAAGGGATAGCAGGCGCTGCGTGCTTGTGGACATGGGTAGACCAAGTACTCGTTTTGTGCATTTTCGGATGAGGTTGTCTACTTTAGTTTCATCGCCTTTGCTCCACGGGTGAGCGCAGGCAACGTAGTGAACGTGGCACATTAAGAACGCATGAAAGATGCGTAGTAAGCTTTCTTCTGTGAGTCCTGCGTGTCTATTAGCGACGCGTCGGACGAGGTGCATGACTGCCTCAGCTTTTTTGGTGAGATGTGTGATGGTTAAGTCGTTTTTGCCATTCTCCTGTAGGGTAACGTCCAGAATTTGAACCGACGACACTATCGGGATAACCGAGCCATCCATTGTGGAGAGGTGTGTGGTAGGTTCGGCTTTGGTGCGGCCGTACTGTGGTGGCAGAAGCAGCTCGGACTTAGATGCCGATAGTCTGAGGCCCGTGGGCTTTAAAAATGTTTGTACTGCAGTGACTGCTTCCTGAAGGCTCGCTTCGATTTGTCCATCGCTCCCTCCAATACGCCAAATAGTAATATCGTCGGCGTAGAGCGCGTGTTCTACGCCTTCGATGTGTCTCAGCTTTTGCGAAAGTTGCCTGAGGGCTAAATTGAAAAGAAACGGTGAGAGCACCGACCCTTGCAGGGTGCCGCGCGGGCCTAGGTTGTAGGTGTGTGACTTGAGATCCCCAACTTTAAGTGTGGCCGTTCTGGCTCTTAGGAAAGAGCGGATGTATTCGTAGAAACGGCGGCCTGAGCCTGCCTCCTGAATGTCGTGTAGTATATGAGCGTGGCTTATAGTATCAAAAGCTTTCTCTAAGTCAAGAGCTAGGATTGCTCGGAGGTTTTTGCTCCTTACTCTAAGTAACGTCTCCTGCAGCATGAGAAGTACGTCCTGCGTGGCCATATCCGGCCTGAACCCTACTTGATTGACTGGGAAGAGGTGTTTTCGCTCTGAATATTTTGTGACTCGACGGAGAACGACGTGCTCCATGACCCTACCCACACAGGATGTGAGGGAGATGGGTCGTAGAGAGTCGAGTTCCAGGGGTTTGTTCGGCTTGGGAATGAGTATGACGGTCGCGGCTCTCCATTCTGGCGGTACGCTCCCTTGCTCCCAAACCTCATTCATGTGGGTGGCTAGTGATTCAATGTCATGGTCAGCCAGGTTGCGGAGTAGCTTGTTGGTGACTCCGTCAGGACCTAGGGGCTGACTTAGTATTGAGCTCTGCTATTACCGCGCGTATTTCAGCGCTAGTTATAGCCTGCTCAAATGGGTCATCTGTGGCCCCCGCGTAAGGTGGATAGTCTTCATGTGAGGTAGGTTCTGTGCATAGATACCGGGCTGCCGTAGCATCTAAAATCTGCGCGTCGGTAAGTTGCTGTCCTCGCGCTTTGTGTAACAGTCTATCTAGAGTTAGTCGTTGCTCTGACTTGGTGGGCTTGTCGCCGAGCAGATGCCTGAGAAGTTCTCATTTTAGACCCTTTCTCATGCATGCGTCAAGCGAATTACACACCTCATTCCACTGACTGCGTGCTAGTGTGTGACTGTACTCTTCGATTTGTCGGTTGAGCAATGCAATTCTTTTTCGTAGCCTACGATTGAGTTTATGCATTCTCCATCTTTCTTGAAGACTTTTGTGAGCCTCCAGGAGATGTGCGAGGTGGCTGTCCATGTGGCCTATGTTGCGTGTTGTAGAAATATTTTTGGTAGCTTGTTTTACGTCCCGCTGTAGTCTCGCAAAGAGTTCAGAGAGTGAAGAGTAATGGTTGGTGTCTTGTTTGCGTATTTGCCTAAAGAAGTTCCAGTCTACTACTTTAAAGTCTCAGGGCTCGAGGCTGCCTATATTGACTGTTGTGCTACAGATAAAGTGATCGCTACCGAGGTTAGCTTGCAGATTAACCCATGTGGGGTTCGAAACCTTGCGTACTAGGGTCAGGTCAGGGGATGAGTCCCGTGACACTGAGTTACCTATGTGTGTGGGGGTAGAAAGGTCGTTAAGTAACATGAGATTCTGTTGAGTGATGTGTGTTTGTAAGTGGCGTCCTTTCTGTGTTGTGCGATTGTAGCCCCATTCAACATGGGGGGCGTTGAAGTCCCCCGCGATGATGAGGGAATGGTTGCCTGCTATCTGCGTCGCTTTAGATAGTAGTGTGGTGAATGTTTCTGTGCTGTGTGAAGGTGAACTGTACACGTTAAGGATAAATACCGATTGCTTAATGTGAGCGTTGGGGATAATCTCTATCATCTGATGCTCTATTTTGAGGTCTGGGCGTACTGCATGTGTCGTGTAAGCACCAGTGCTTAGCCACACAAGTGGCTATTCTTCGAGCTTTGTTCCCACAGACGGCCTCGACTCTGTATCCGCGAAGAGCGAATCGGTCGATACGCGTTTCCTGCAGGAGAATGACGGCCGGTCGTTGGGTCATAGAGCCAATGAATTGTTGTAACGTTTCTCTCCGCGTACTGAGGGTACTTGCGTTCCATTGCCAAATTGTGAATGATTGTGACGACGCCATTTTAAGGTCTAGGTATTAGCCCAGCGCGCTTATTGCGTGCCAGGTCCTCCTCCAACACCTTAGTCCTCGCGTCCATTTGTGCTGGCCTATGCAGCCAACTCGATAAGTTGTTTCTGCATGCTCTCTAGTTTAGCGTTGAAAGCGCTATACTCGGCCGTGGTCTCTGCGCGGTACTCCTCTAGTATCGCGTATATATTGGCTGTAAACCGGTCAAAATCGGATTGCTCTCCGGCCTGGAGCGTCGGGCCTGCCCGTTTCTTTGCGCCGCGTATCGAGACGGGGCCGCTGATAATGCTACCCTCGAGCGATTCGGGGGCCTGTTGTTTCGCTAGCTCTTCTTTAAGCGGTTGGATTTCTTTAGCCTGCTCCGCATACATGCGTTTTAACTGTGCTAGTTCTGGGTCAGGTTGCTGTGGCGAGTGTCCCTGACGCTGCACTGCGTGGGCCTCACCTTTGCATGCCACCTTGTCGGCCCAGGTAGGCTGGTGGTCAGTGGGAGTAGAATTTCTTGGGCCTAGAGGAGGTCCTTGCGGTTTCGTGGTCTTGGCAGGAACCGGGCTGGTTGCTGGGGTGGGTGTTTGCTGCTGGGCTTTCTTTCGTCGGCGACGGCGCTGCCGATGACGGCGCACCAGGTAAGGCAGCTGGTAGCGATGTCGGCATTCGCGGTCGCGCGTGCGGTGTGCTTCACCGCATAAGGCACACACTGGTTGGTTGCACACGTGTGGGTTGTCCGTTGGTAAGTGACCGCAGTGGTCGCAGACCTTGGTTGAAGGAGTGGGGCACACGTCTTGGCGATGGCCCACTTGGCCGCAGGTACGGCAGGTGTCTATTTGGCGCTTGTACAACGTTCAGCGGTAGATGACCTGGCCGCAGTAGACCAGTAGTTGGGCACTTTGAGCCCGTTGAAGATCAGAATCACAGTTTCAGTGTTCTTGATGCGACGCGCTTCCAGTAGGCTTGAGTTGCGCGGTCGGATTAGCATGCGGTTGAGTGCAGGCGTCGTCAAAGTCAGTGTCGACGCCGCGAATCACGCCTCGGCTCGTGATACCGGCAGGTGAGAGGTAGGCCGTGACCGGGTGTCTCTGGTCGGTGAGGATGATCTCTGTTACTCGGCTGTACGCTGCTGCATTAGTAGCGCTGGGCGTACTGACGACAAAAATGTTTTGCATCGAGTTGGGACAAATAATGTCCTCCTCCGTTACCGATGGCGCTAGCTGAGCTGCCATGGTTAGTGCGGCGAGAATGCTGTGCGGGCTGCAGGCTTGCACGTTGAGGCCGCCTCCCGGTCGCACGATGACTCGATTGTGACTACGTGGCATCGCCGGCAGTCGGCTCGCAGCTGCGACGCGTCGTAGAGTAGCGTTAAGCCCCAACTCCACGCACGCGTTCGCGCGCGAGATTCCACGCGCTCACGCGCCTATGCGCTACCACGTGACGGCCGGAGACGGCGCGCCAGGCGAAGCGCGCAGCGTTCGGAAAGATATGGCTATGCCAGATATTTTTACACGCGCCGGAAGTTGCTCCCTCGGCAGCAGCCAATCAAAAGTACGCCGCTGCTGCGGGCTTCCGCTCCTCCTGTCTCTCAGCCGCAATGGCCGCCCTCTGCAAGTTGTCGGCGATGGCGATCGATAACGAAAAACTAATCTCTTGTGTGGCCAGCCGGACGTCCTTGTGGCTGGCCACGCACAAGGACCACAAGAATCGGCAAGTCAAAGATGTCCTGTGGAAAGAAGTTGGTCAAATAATGTATCCGGGGAAGGCCAGCAAAGGTACGTACGGCGTGTTTCCGCCGGCTTGACAGGTTGTGTTGAAAGCAGTGGCTGATATTTCATTTCGTCTACGCAGAGTGCATCACTGCGCAGCAAAAGCGCTGGAAGTTTTTGCGGGACAAGTTCCGAAGGCTGTTCGTGCTAGCCCAGAAAAAAAAGAAAAGCGGCATGGGCACGGAAGACGCCGACACCGAAGATGAGGGCGATGAAGGGAACCCGCCTGCCGACAGTCCAGTGCAGCCGGCTTCGTGGCCCTTTTACGAGCAGCTGTTGTTCCTGCGCGACACCATGACCTTCCGAGAGTAAGTTTATTGACGCTTTTATTGGCATTACGAACTAGCGAAAGAGAAAAGCTTGCGTATTTTTCTCGTTGATTAAAGTAGCTTGTGATTGTGAGCCTTGCCGCTTTCGGGAATGCTGGCGAAAGTTGCTAATACGCCACAAAATTTTACACGAAACGCGACGAGTAAAGGTAAGAACGCACAAAGAGTGCTTCTTGCGTATGTGTACACACTGTACACACCCAATGTGCATACTTTTGCGCCGTGCCCCGAGTTCCCGAACCAGAATAGTCTTGATTATTGAAAGCTAAAAATTGCTTGCAACAGTACCAAACCCGCATCTGTAACGTGCGGTGTAATGCGAGGTTTAAACTAGGGATGCTCTAAAAGTGGAAACCTACAGTAATTAAAACTTGCTTGATTATGTCATGCTGAAGCCAACAAAAGTGAGCATTTTATTGCTCACAGTGATTGGTGGGGCCGCACATTAGAGAAGCAGTTTTGTCCAGATGCAGAAGTGATTCCCTTGCAGTTCTTGGAAGCATATAGAAATTCTACACAACTCAGATGTACAAGTGGTGCCAAAGGTGCCCAAACCCTGTTGCATACAGTCATTATGCTGGACATCTTTCAGACAGCTGTAGAGGATGCAAACAGGGGGCAGATCTTGCACATACATTATGGGAATGGCTTCGAGCTATCTCTTAGAACCACATCATTGTTAGTGATGAGCAGTGGGAGACTGCTCCTCAGCTCAGATCCGGCAGATCAGCTCTGGGACATTCAGTTAGCCGAAGACTCTGCTAGGACCCAAAGGCACCTGGCTGATGCCTAGGATGGAAGGCTAGCCCTACTGAACTGGACAAAAAAATCTACTTTCCCTCTCCCCCCTTATAATGAAAAACAAAACAATTATAGTGTTCGCACACACTATGCTGTAGTGTAACAAGCATGCATTTATTAAAAATGGGAATGTTGGCATGTTTGACGTTGCATTAACGATCGCCTGTGTAAACACACTAACTTGCTGAAAGGGTCTTCCGGCAGCCGCAAGTTAAAAAAGGAACTCAGAATGGCATGCGAGATCCATGAGGCGTTCTGTATAACACAATGCAGCAATGAGTGTGCTAGTACACAAACTATGGTTGTAAGAAGCAGTACATTTATTAACAGTGGGAATATTTTGCCATCTTTCAGGGCAAACATTGACACTTTTTACACACCTATACCCTAATACATATACCTTCATTTTTGCTGTGCAGGACTTCTGGAAATTTCGAGTCCCAGAGGAAACAAAGGAAGGAGGATGTTCGACAGGTGGCACGGCAGGAGACCCCGAAACCCTTTTTATAGACATGTGTCCGAGCCAGTTTGACACCATCGAGTTAGATCAGACTGATGACCCCGTCAATCTCTATCCAGCGCCGGCGGTGTCAGTTGAGTGTAGTCCGTCGCTACTGGAACCAGGAATGTCATCCCTTGAAGCGACGCAGTCAAGTGAGTCGGCACCATCACCGCTGGGAACTGCGTCAGCGCTTGGGTTGGCGGCAACGTCACTGGAAAGCCATGGGTCCAGCCTTGCCAGCATGTCTGTGATGCAGCCACCCAAAAAAAGACAAAAGAAAGACGACAATGACAGTTTACTTGTAGAGCACCTTGGAAAACTTACAAACAGTCTAGAGGACCAGGACGACCATCATTATTTTGCATTGTCGCTCGTGAAATCAATGAGAAAAGTAAAAGAGGAAGACCACTTGCGCATGCGCATGAAGATTCTGGAAGTGATCCAGCAATTTAACAGTAGCTGAAGTGTGGTGCTTCTTGTCCTTAGAGCTGACAAAGCGTGGGCATAGAGATTGAGGCATGTTGCAATATGAGGCATGGTGCAATATGAGTGGGCCAACATTACATGGCTAAACATGATTCAGGGTGTCGTTGCTATTAAAGGAGAAGTTTACCTTCAGCAAAATGGGTGCAGCCCCTGCTCTTCCAAGCGCTTCAGGGCCCCTTGTTTGGAGACTCCGGGCTGGTGCCACTGCCACGGTACCTCTCCAGCGCTGCTGCAAAAGTAGGCCGAGAAAAGCGTCCTGGCATCCGCAGCATCTGCACTGAAGTTCCGTGACTGGGATCCCTGAAGCGGGAAATAGCAGGGTTCCACATGCCCCTGCCTCGACGTCTGCTGGATGCCCTGCCTCCACCGTCCTGGAACCACATTTCCGAACCTGTCCTCTTGGTCGAGTATCTGGTCCGATTCCTCATTTAGGATCGCTAAGAAATTATGCAGTACACATGCTGCCTTCACTACATAATCCACATTCTTGGGGAGAAGCTGAATGGTGCGGAGCAGTATGCGCCACCTGACCGCTGTGATGCCGAAGGCGTTTTCAGCACACATCCTGGTAACATGAAATAATAGTACAAAACAGGTTTTAGAAGCAGCCACCTTTCAAAGCCGATTCATTAGACTATTCTTTAAAACTGCAGCTACAAGAATGGCAACGTAAAATGGGCACAGCGCTCATAAGCTCGCGTTTTTTTGAAGTTGAAGTTGAAGTTTATTTCAGGCAAAAGCAAAAAAAGAAAGGTACAATTTGCCTAGGGGACCGGCGAAAAGGCATAAAAGCCTGACAAAGCGCCTGCCCCCTGTAAACCCAAAACCCACCAAAATAACACAGTGCTCAGTGTAAAGTAACGAGTCAATAAGAAATTAAGCATAAATATGTTTCTACATGCAAAACATGTACAGGAAAACATAAATGAGCGAAAATTTGCGCAGAAGATGAAATTTATAAAGCATATGCGTGTCCGACAAATGAAGCAAACTGTAGAGGACATAAACAAACACTAATGTAAGACATGTAAAATACCTGAAGAAACTTTACACTTGAATACAAGGTTTCAACAATCAAGAGACAGCAACATCAATAAGGAATATGTTTGATCGATAAATGAAACACAGTTTAGATAACATAAGCAAACCTTAATGTGATATATACAAGAAAATACTTCAGGGAATATGAGACAAAGATGGTGACGGTGATTACGTTTGTGTAAATAGGAAGTGTTCCTGTCTCTTCTT
>WOVY01013411.1:0-45203 GCA_013436015.1 Rhipicephalus annulatus
TAGCTGTTGCGACCTGGGTTTCCAGACACCGGGGTCCGGGATGAAGTTGTCGAGGCAGGAGGACGAGAGACTTGAAGAGGGTTTATTTACAATATAACATTGCGAACTCCCCTACACGGTGAGCCCTCCAAAGTGGCAGGCCTCCACAGACTCACTAACATAGCGCTCCATGGTGCTTGGTCTACATGGTTCTGCTCGGTTCTGGCTCTGTTCTGCCTGGTTCTCTTCTCGAAAAAAAGCACACCGAATGACGCCGTGGGGGCTCATTATAAAGGGTCTGTCCTCCCCCAGATCCCTAGATCGGGGACCGCGTACAGAGGGGCACCGTCCAAACCACGGATCACACATTACCCGCGAGGGTGACGAGCACGCACGGTCCACGTGAACGTTCAAAATTGAAGCGTGGTCACTGCACGGCCATGTGGCACGAACGTGGCTCTCCTCGTCAAGGGGTGTCGTGGGCGAGGGGTCTGAAGTTGAATGACTGCATCATCGAAGGGCCGCCGTAAACAAGCTTCAAATGGTCGCCGAACGACTCGTTCAATTAGCGGGACGATTTCCGGCCGCCGCAGCCGCCGTCATCTTCCAAAGAAGAAGCTGCACTTGTGGTCTCCCGAACTGCTCACGGTGTCGTGGCGGCAAGACGCCGAACCCTCCGGCCAGGGGGGAACCAATACATGGCGGACACAGGCCGCCAACCCGTTTGGCGACTAAAAAGGAACATCAAAAGGAACGCCGATCCATTGTCAGACCTGGCGCCGGTCCTAACAGTAGGCAGCCGGTCGTTCGGTTACTGTTTGAAGATTAAAGGAGCGCCGCTCCCTCTTCAGCTCCGGCAGCCGGTCACAACAGCCTCGTCCGCCGGCGGGAGAGCGACCTGAGGGTGACCAGCTGCACAGGTTGCTCGAAGTGTCGCTGTGTAGTGCTGTCTTCCAGGCCACTGCTGATGACGCTCAGCCAAGGACTCTTTCCCTCTCGTTCCTTGTGGCTCCCCCTCTGGGAAAAGCATTCATACAACACCACCACAGGCACGGGTGAGCACCCTGCCCGCACTGAGACACGTCGAGTCCGACAAATTATCCAAAAGCAAACCTTACTTAAGCAGTATTACCAAACACAAAGCAGCAATCGGGAAGTTTCTCTGAGGTTTCATCACCAAAACTCCTAATCCCGATCCGATAATAATCTTCCCATCAAACTGCTTTCAAGAAAACTAATTGTCAAGTGATGCGCTCACCGTGGCATACCCGAGTGCTTGCGTGAGTAATCCGCCGTAACCCACCAGGTATCATACTCATAAAATGAAGCATTTTACTTCACGCTATCTTTTAGTTCCCGAAATTTAGTGCCGCCAAAGCCAGTCGTCAATTCCTTTTGAGAAGACGAAAGCATAACTGCCGTGCTGCACCTGCATTAGGAAACGTCTTTATTATACATCCGCAAACGCACATCACAGTGCGCCTGCCTGGAGGAGATACCACCTAACCGTTCCCTTGCTGTTGCCACTTTCACAAAGCATACATATAAACTCACGAGCTAGCTTTTCTTACACACCGGACACATGCGAACAAACATAAATGAACACCAAAAAAAAGTTTCGCATGAATCCTGAAAAATCTCGCAAGCAATAACTTTGCGTCTCTACGCTCAGTCATAATTAGTTCATAACGTTGCTCCTGCTCATTTACAACGTATCTACCATGACGCAGGCTCCTATGCGTGTCGTTTATGCAATCGCACAACGCTTACCTTAGCTAAACGTACAACGCCCAAGAAATGAACAAAACCAAAAAATGTGTTACCTAAACACTATTTGGTAGACGAGATTCTTAAAAACACATTAAAATCCAAAAACAACTTAAACAGTCAAAAGCAAATTTCAAAACAAATAAATCCACTAATGACCATCGTCAAAAGCTCACGGATGTATACCTCCTTTTTGGGACTAACGCGCGGTGTCGCGTCCTGTGGGTCTTTTAGGCGAACGGGAAATGGAACAATGGCCAAAACCCATTCGCTTCGCCTCCGACCCCCGCAAAGCCTCTGCGCTGACAACCTGCGTTCTTACTCTCGCTGAGTACCTCGCACTCCGCAGTCCATCAACATGCCGTCGATAGAGCGACGAAAGGGTCTGCCTTTCTACCCAACGTGCTTTTTTTTTTTTTTTCGTTTTGTCCGGCGGCTCGGACGCATACAAACCAACTCCGGTGCCGATGACAAACGCCTAATTCTGTACGCTCTAATGCGTGTTCACTATCCTTCCAATAGATCTTACAACGCATATAGGCTACCAAAATGATAGAGCGCTAACGAAAACAAAGTACAACGAGTTATTTACAAAATCACAAAAACAAACAAATGTTCCTTTCAACAGTCCCGAGTCGACGTTTTCCGAGAGGCTAACCGCTGTTCGCAACAACTCTGAAGTCGAACTCGCGGTGGTCGCGCCCCGGAACGATTTTCTCGAGAAGCGGGGTCTACAACACGCGTCAATCGCCCTGCTACCGAACCCCGCGACGTTCCTCGAAGCCGACTTGCTGTCGCTTCCTGCCCCTCGAAAACCACCGACTCTTTTGCCCCGCACCCCGTCCAATGCACCGCGAGAACAACGGAAGGGTCTCTTGCCCCTCGACCACTTACGCACACGATGCGCTTCTCTTTTCTTTGTTCTCTGGCCGCTTGGACGCTTTGCGATACGGCAACTTTCTTGAAATTTCGCTCCGCCATTTGAATACATCTCCTCAAACGCGTCGCGATTTTTTGCCTGCCTGTTTTTACGGCGCTTTCTCCGTTTTGCACGTCTCTTGGTGCCGTCTACGGAGCCTTTCGCCCATCTCTGATGCTCACCAGCACCCACATGCTCATCTGATTTTTCGCGCGGACTGTCTGGATAATTGCCTAGCAATCTATCCTTCAAACACTGCCGCGTACGATGCGCTTTTCTTTTCCGGCGGTTCGGACGCATACGATACAGACCCGTCAGAGATGACAACGGCACTTTTCTCGCGATTTTACCACGCCGTTTGAAACCCTTACTCAAACGCGTTGTGCTCATCTCGAGCTTTGCCTTTTTGTTGCCCTTCGGACGCTTTCTCCCCTGTGCACGCTTCTTTGTGCGGACCCGGGAGCCTTTCGTCCTACTCTGACGTTCTTCATCACCGATATGCTCCTCCGCCATCTCGCGCGCCCAGTCCTGATGATTGCCTATCAGTTCATCGTTAGACCGCGGCCGCGTAGATTGCGCACTTCTGTTCCTTACTCTCCGGCCGCTCAGACGCATGCGATTTAAGCCAGTCAGAGAAGACAACGGGCCTTTTCTCGCAAATCCGCCACGCCGTTTGAAGGTCCTCGTCAAACGCGCCGCGCTGATCGCGAGCCTTGCCGCGCTTCTGTTTTTCGGACGCTTTCTCCGTTTGGCACATTCCTTGGTGCCAAACCTGGAGCCTTTCGTCCGCCTCTGACGCTCATCAACATGGTCTACAGGGCTGCAAGGTTCGATGGAACACTCTGTTAATCTTAACTTCGTTTCCACCACCACGGAACCCTCACACCCTGCTGTGACCGCGAGCTCTTTTCCCTCAGAATGGGTTTAAAACCTGTTCCATTCCCTTACAGGCACTAGCCTTCTCTTTGGCCTCAAACGGCACCGCCGCTATATCTACAGATATCAGACCCGCAGCACTCTCTTCGGCCCTAAACGGCACCGCTGCTGAAACGCACCGTTCGTGCGGTACATCTGCAAATTTCTGACCTGTAGCCCTCTCTTCGGCCTTAATCGGCACCGCCGCTACGTCGCACCGTTCGTGCACTTCATCTACAGATGTCTGACCTGTAGCCTTCGCTTCGGTCTCAAATGGCACCGCCGCTACATCGCACCGTTCGTGCGCTACATCTATGGATTGACCACTCTGCTGCAATGCCACCAATTCACAATTAAGCCTTTCTATCTCTTCATCTAATTCCTGCATCCTTTTTATATGTTCTTCATGCCTGCGCTCAGCTTCCAATTCCTCCTGGCGCCATCTTTCCTTTCTTTGCGCCCTTTGTACTTCCTCCTCCTGGTCCAATAAGTACATATTCCCGAAGTGCTCGATTTCCTCATTGTCACTATTGCTTTCGAGAATCACTTCGCGGAGTTTAGAAGCAGGCATATCATCATTAAAATCTAGCTCCAGATCCCAACACAGGTTCAGCAGGTCCTCTCTTGTCAATCTCGTAAGATCCATGGCGACTACTTTGCTTTGGCTCAGCTGTGACAAAACACAAACCCACCAGCGTTTCAATTCTGGGTCTAGAGAAATTGAAGCCTGGCAAATCTCACAGCGGAGGACCACAAGCTTAAGCACCCAAGTAGCACTACGTGGCCAACATCCCTCTCTACTTTTTCTTGTTAATTTTTCACTCCTGCTTTTTACAACATCCTAAAATTTAACCCGCAACGTACCCTTAGAAATTTTGAAACATTACCACTTGTTCCTATTGAATCATCTAAGCTTTCCTGCTTTAGCGTACTTGCTCAGGTAATCATCCAGTGCTGCCCTGTGCTGAGATAACAACCACAGTGGCCAGGCAGTTGTTGGTTATATCTATCTTTTAACGAATCTAGGCTAAAAGACTCGATATATCTCAAGCACAAAGCCAGGCACTCACCCCATTACGTGCGGTGGTGGTACGCTGCTTCGATCCCGCCGAGTTCCAGGGCTTTCGGCTGGCCTCCGGTACATGTCGCTCTCCGTCGCAGACTCGTATCCCACCGCTGCCAACCAGTTGTTGCGACCGGGGTTTCCAGACACCGGGGGTCCGGGATGAAGTTGTCGAGGCAGGAGGAAGAGAGACTTGAAGAGGGTTTATTTACAATATATACATTGCGAACTCCCTACACGGTGAGCCCTCAAACGTGGCAGGCCTCCACATGACTCCTAACATAGCGCTCCATGGTGCTTGGTTCTACATGGTTCTGCTCGGTTCTGCTCTGTTCTGCCTGGTTCTCTTCTCGAAAAAAAGCACACCGAATGAGCCGTGGGGGCTCATTATAAAGGGTCTGTCCTCCCCAGATCCCTAGATCGGGGACCGCGTACAGAGGGCACCGTCCAACCACGGATCACACATTACCCGCGAGGGTGACGAGCACGCACGGTCCACGTGAACGTTCAAAATTGAAGCGTGGTCACTGCACGGCCATGTGGCACGAACGTGGCTCCTCCTCGTCAAGGGGTGTCGCTGGGCGAGGGGTCTGAAGTTGATGACTGCATCCATCGAAAGGGCCGCCGTAAACAAGCTTCAAATGGTCGCCGAACGACTCGTTCAATTAGCGGGACGATTTCCGGCCGCCGCCGCCGCCGTCATCTTCCAAAGAAGAAGCTGCACTTGTGGTCTCCCGAACTGCTCACGGTGTCGTGGCGGCAAGACGCCGCACCCTCCGGCCAGGGGGGAACAATACATGGCGGACACAGGCCGCCAACCCGTTTGGCGACTAAAAAGGAACATCAAAAGGAACGCCGATCCATTGTCAGACCTGGCGCCGGTCCTAACAGTAGGCAGCCGGTCGTTCGGTTACTTGTTTGAAGATTAAAGGAGCGCCGCTCCCTCTTCAGCTCCGGCGCCGGTCACAACAAGCTCTCCTGGGAAACATATCGTGATTGTGATCAAACATCTGCTTGATCACTCTGCACTCTTTTGGAAATTCTGCCCTCTTAACTTTCTCGAAACAGCAAGGGCACTGCTGGCCCCGCCATGGTGGCCTAGTGGCTAAGGCACTAGGCTGCTGACCAGCAGGTCACGGGATCGAATTCCAGCTGCGGCGGCTGCATTTTCAATGGATGTGAAAGAACCCCAGGCGGTCGAAATTTCCGGAGCCCTCTACTATATTCGGCGTCTCTTAATAATACGGTGGTTTTGGGACGTTAAACTCCACATATCGATCAAATCAATCGAGGGTACTGCTGATTCAAGCTAGCGACCTCGGCATCTTTTGTCATTTCGAATGCGCTCTCGCTAAGGAATGGCCCGTGGCGAGGGCGCCGCGGGCTGATTGCTTCAGCGTCGCTTATCGAAAGTCGCGCTGCCCGCATCGGCACGCTTAGCGCCGACGCATAAATGCACGCGTATGTGGTTTTCGCGAGCTAGCTGGAAAATTAAAGGCTATACGCAGCACACGGGAGGTAATCGAGCTTTGTGCTCGATCTCGGCCGATACGGACTGAGGTGTGCGTGGCCTTGCAAGGTTACTGGCGGCTTGTTGGTTGGCGACATTTTTTTTCTTCTGTTAATTCCGCGCAAATGTCCCCTACTCGCAGCCCGAAGCGTGCTGCGTCGTGTAACGTAATAAGCGACGCGGCCACTCGCTGTATGTATCGCTGAAAGCTTACGCCGTGGCCCAGAAATCCTTGTATTACGCGTGTTCGAAAAACAGTTACGCCAATGTACACACTCCGAGAAACCAAGAGAAAAAAAAAGAAACGAATAAATAAATAAAAGGACTGAGCATGCACGTAAAACTTCAGCTCAGTAACAGAAAAAGTAGAAGAGGAAGGAGAAAAGAACTACCTGACACCACAAAAAATAATAGCTAAGAGGGATAGAAAGAGAACCTCGCTAACCTGTCGTCGCGCTGTTAGTTTGTTCAGTCCAGTTTGCTGCCCCGCCACGGTTGTCTAGTGGCTAAGGTACTCGGCTGCTGATCCGCAGGTCGCGGGATCAAATCCCGGCTGTGGCGGCTGCATTTTCGATGGAGGCGGAAATGTCGTAGGCCCGTGTACTCAGATTTGGGTGCACGTTGAAGAACCCCAGGTGGTCTAAATTTCCGGAGCCCTCCACTACGGCGTCTCTCATAATCATATGGTGGTTTTAGGACGTTAAACCTTAGAAATCAAAGTCCAGTTTGCTGCCTCAGTCACCTGTTCCACTTACGTATGCAGGTGGCGAAATCGTGATAGGCTTGTTAGCTTTTCCTTCCCACTTCCTTCCCTTTATCGCCGATCTAATGAGGCATCGATGAAACGTTCATGCATCGACCCAAACTGTGGCGGGCGCTCTGATAGCAACTTCGATATATCTTCGGGGGCCGTCCCTGCATTTCTTTTTTCCTCCCTGTTTATCTCACTTACCATTGTTTTTATTGATATGTGGGGTTTAATGTCCCAAAACCAACACATGGTTATGAGAGACGCCGTATAGTGGAGGGCTCCGGAAATTTCGACCACCTGCAGGGGTTCTTTAACGTGCGCCCAAATCTGAGCATGCGGGCCTACAGCGTTTTCCCCTCCATCGAAAACGTAGCCGCCGCAGCCGGGATTCGATCCCGCGACCTGCGCGTCAGCAGCCGAGTAAAGGATGAATGAATTAAAAATGTATAAATGGCGCAAGCTAAAGAAGTAAAGACCCTACAGGTGATACCTACTCGCGACGTTGTTCGTCGCTTTTGTTCTGCTGCTTTTATGAATCTTCGCCCCGCCGCGGTGGTTTAGTGGCTAAGGTACTCGGCTGCTGACCCGCAGGTCGCGGGCTCGAATCCCGGCTGCGGCGGCTGCATTTCCCATGGAGGCGGGAATGTTGTAGGCCCGTGTGCTCAGATTTGGGTGCACGTTAAAGAACCCCAGGTGGTCGAAATTTCCGGAGCCCTCCACTACGGCGTCTCTCATAATCATATGGTGGTTTTGGGACGTTAAAGCCAACATATATATTTTATGAATCTTCTTTGCACTTGTGACAGCGGCGGTGATCATACGCCGGACAGCGTATACGGTACAGCCGAAGCGCGCAAACACTTTTAAATGCCGTATAAAACTACCAATTTCGTGTAAAAAAAAATCCCGCGTGCCGTGATTGACAGGGGGAAATAAGTTCAATATCCCATTACTTACGAGTGCCACGCCCGAGACCATAGACGAAACTGCACCTGGCGCGCAGTAGTGGTTGAAGGGGCGGTGACCTCTAAGCGCAATCTAATGTCAGTCAACGCGGCGCGACTTGCGTCGTGTGCGTAAACAATGTAGAGCAGTCTCGGCAACGACACGCGTACCAGGTTGGGCGAAACGAATGGAGCCGGGCGTGTCCCTCTTATTACAAAACCTTGCACAACGTTCTTGTTTCGGCGGTCGCGCTGTCTCGGCGTCCCTTAATGGCCGATTGTTTCGATAACACAACCCTTACAGCGGGCCAACGCTTCGCGGAAGCTATGCAGCGTTTGGCAGCGAGGCAATAGATCGACAGCCCTCCTGTTCCCGCGCCGGCCTTCGCGTAGGTCCTTTCGAGACTATCGAATTACTGCGCTGAATTTTATCGTAGGTTCATCGTACACGGGATGTCAACATATGCTTACCTGTACGAGATGAGAGTTGGAATAGTTGATACGAATTGCTGACTTGAGACGTATGTATGTGTATGCTAATGTAACTTTTTTTTCTTGTTTTTACTTATGCGAACATTCATACCCTTTGCTTTTTTTTCTAATTATCGCAAATATTAGGACATTTTATTGCATGCTTTTAACTATATTTCGTTCTTTATTGCGTTGATTAGAGATACCTGATGTGCGAGTATGTTGACTGACGGATCTAGCTGAATCTGCTTTTATGACAGAAATGAAATTTACCTAAGGCTACCCTGTACAGGTCATTTTATCCAAGCTTTCTGATATATGGGGCCAATTTTCTGATTGTCAGGAGTAATTGCTCGATCATTCACGCTCCAGTTCGCGCAGATATGGTTTTAGTCCGTGTTGCTTCTAAGGGGAGAAACATAAATAGGATCGTGGGCGAACTTTCACACAGACCAGGGCTACAATGCTAAGAGGAGTGGGTTGGACACTGAGGTACGCGATAATTGGAACAACTAATGAGTTGGCAGTCTCATTCTGCATAGACATTTTTGTTTTTCTGTCCTTAGTGAGGTTCCGCTCTCACACAAGCTTTCGCGACCGTTAATCGTGATTACTTGCAGCGCCACGCTGCGCGTATCTGTCGAGAGCGGCGGTACCGTGACAAACGACCCTCTTAAAACCACCGTCCATGCGACAGCTTGTTTCCGCGTAGGTTTCCGCGCCATACATAACAGGCAGAATGGGGATTTAGTGCACGAAACCACACGAGGGCAATGATTCGCGTGCCCTTACTGCTGTCCACAGATGTTCGAAAACCATGGTAATGCACCACGACGACGACACCTACTGCGTCATCATTAATACCTAAGAGTTTACTTTTTACGAGCAAAAAGACCTTATTTACTTGATAGCGCCCAAAGCTTAGCTCAGACCGTATATATTTATATTGCTCGTAAGGGAGAGGAATGTGTAGTGTCAGCATGCCATCACTTGCACTGACCAAAGATGAGCTACGATTTTTAGAGGTTTGATTGTTTAAGATTAGTGCTGTTTTACTGTACGTCTTATGTCCGATAGTAGCGGAAATAAAATTTCCGTTACTTCAGTGTGCCAAAACAGTCACACTTGGTCCTAAAATGGAGCACAACACATGAGCGCGATCGTTCCTCTGTTTACTTTATTTGTTTATTTTATTTTTCTCAAGGGTACCTAACAGAAGGGACATCACATGAGGGGTGGGCATACATGACAGGGGTAAAGGCAAAGTTGGATGTGCAACAAAACAAAAAGAAATTTTAGGACATAGCTCAAGTGGCAGAAACAAACAAAACAAAAAAGAGAAGAGGGGGGGGGGCGTAACAGGTACATAAATGTTTGTGGACTCTAGATAAAAACATTTTGCAGTGACAATATATTCCGCACTGTTTGGTGCGGACGTGAGCTGGAGGCTGCACACATCTGAAGGGGGGGGGGGGGAGAAACACAAGCTACATAAGCCGCAGCTTCGGCTGTCCAAGCCTTCGATGAACTATTGAAACTTCTCACGCATGCATTTGGGCTGGAGCGGCAATTCGTGTGACGATGGAAATCGCTCCCGCCAAAGCCACTAGCGTCGTGTCACGATGGACGCTTGCATGCCGCCTGCATGACGCATTCTTCTTCACTGCCAGCTGCGCCTTCTTTTCATCGCCTGGCGCCTTGTAATTGAGGACGTTGTTGATGTAACAGCTGTCGTGCGGCCCCAGGGGTCGAAGTCTCTTGTTGCTCGCTGGCGGAATGGTTGCTGTCATACGTTTTTGCTGCCGCTAATTAATGTGCGCAAGATGAAGGATCTATCTATCTATCTATCTATCTATCTATCTATCTATCTATCTATCTATCTATCTATCTATCTATCTATCTATCTATCTATCTATCTATCTATCTATCTATCTATCTATCTAATCTAATCTCGGCATGTCACGGCTCATATACTGCGACTCCGACAAAGGGTAATCGAGCAAAAGAATCAGCGGGATCACAGGCTCGCTATAGTTATGCGGAGTGACGTCACAGTTTTTCGTCCTGTCCGCTTCGAAGGAGCACACGCCGGCTGACTTAGCGGACGATGACACGGAACAGCTTCGCGACGCATAAACAGGCGCAGAGCGCGCGACACACATAATTCTGCGGCGGCGCTTGTGCGTCCACGCATAGCGAAGCACACCGAGCAGTCGGTCGTCGCCGACGTCTTCATGTGTACCGTATTCGCACGCGTATAACTATAATCTGTGAACTCAGGATGGGGGAAGAGGGGTTAAAACGTAGAATTACACAATGGTTGACGGATCTCTGAACTAATTTAAATGGCCCTTTAAGCAACCTCTGAAGTCCCGCCACGGTGGTCTAGTGGTTAAGGTACTCGGCTGCTGACCCGCAGGTCGCGGGATCAAATCCCGGCTGTGGTGGCTGCATTTCCGATGGAGGCGGAAATGTTGTAGGCCCGTGTACTCAAGATTTGGGTGCACGTTAAAGAACCCCAGGTGGTCAAAATTTCCGGAGCCCTCCACTACGGCGTCTCTCATAATCATATGGTGGTTTTGGGACGTTAAACCCCACAAATCAATCAATCAATCAATCAATCATCAAGCCAACTCTGAATTAAAAAAGATTTTTCCGAATGCAAGAGCGTTCTTTTTTTTTTGACAATGTCTGCCTTTTCGGCATCATTCGGGGCCAGTGTTGCGCAATGATCGCCTCCATTCCATTCCGATTCCATTCCGGGGAATTAGAACTTGCTTCAATTCCATTCGTTTTAATTCCTCGGAATCGAAACGGAACTTGGCACATTTCCACATCAAGAATGAAAATGAATTAAATGTGGGGTTTAACCTCCCAAAACCACCATACGTATATGAGAAACGCCGTATAGTGGAGGGCTCCGGATATTTCGACCACCTGGGGTTTATTAACGTGCGCTCAAATCTGAGCACATGGACCTATAGCAATTTCGCTTCCGTCGGAAATGCAGCTGCCGTAGCCGGCATTCGATTCCGCGGCCTGCGGCTCAGCAGCCAAGTATACCTTAGTCCCTAGACCACCGCGGTGGGGCCGCCAAGAATGACCGGGCAGTTCGATTCCATTCCTGTAACTCCTCAACGTAAGAAAGGCATCTTGATCGTTTTATTGAGTTTAGAATGAACGCCCTATAAAGCTAATGTTATTAGGTGCCTTAAGAACTGCAAAAGCAGGCGAGACAGGTTATCAAGGCGGATGGAGAGCAGCTTGGGGACATAGCTCATGCAGTTTCGGACAAAGGCGAGGAAGCTGGTATAAGAAAGCTTGCAATGAACACGAGCATCGCGGCAGCGTCAAGTACGCCTCACAACTTAGAGAAGCGCTATTTTGAATGTGTGTCCGAAAACGGCGACAGAAGTGAAGTGGAGGGTTTGGAGACAGCAGGAGGCTTGGGGAACCCCCGAAGGGAGAAAAAAAATCACAATGTTCTAGGGGGTGGTATGCCATCACCGTTGTTCGATACGACGAATATTAACAGCATTACGCTGCGGTACGCGAATAGAAACAAACTTCGGAGCAATCGCGTCTATATAAGGACATAATTGTAGTAGGCGCGTTGCTTATAAATGTACCGTGCTTGTAATCAGCCACGCCATTTCAAATGTACTGCTTTATTGTTAAATTTGAGGCTCTGACTTAATAGTGTTCGAAGTTTAAAAGATAGCGCGTAGACAAAACCGTTCTCTATTTTAGTGGAAAGACGTAATTCCATTCCCATTCCCTTCCCCTAAGCGTTGTCGCCATTCCATTCCCATTGCACCCAGAGGTCACGAAAATGAGGAATGATTCCGGAGTCATTCCAATGCCGGAGTGGCAACTCTGCAACACTTTTCGGGCGCCAGTATTTTGTTCCCGTTACATCATGAGACTATAGAATAAAAGTTTATCCAATCCAATCCAATCATGAGACTATAAGGTCTCGATTGACCCACGTAAGAGAAAAATCAGTGTGTCAGTTGTAAATTTTCTCCTATACCATGTTCTTCCCGGGCGATCGCACGCCAGTTTTGCCTTCTCTCGCATCAAAATTGTGTGCGATTAACTGATTTCACTTCGTTTTGAACGCGTAAGCGGCGATAACAGTGCGAAGCCAGAACGCGCAGAATACTGATAGGCCACACACTTTGTGCTGACACATTGTACGTGTTTTATGAAGAAACGAGCGGCGAAGAGGAGATGACGGCGGTAGAGAGAAAGAACCCTTCTCTACAGTCTTTGAACTCGTAGTTGCTTAAAGGCCCTTTTATGAAAATGGAACGAGCCCTTATATCAGACACTGTCACCTTCTGAAAAGTAACAATGGCTGTGATGATCGTCGTTCTTACTGTTGCTTCGATACGTCTTGCTAGAGATTCCCGCATTATTACCTTCATAGCCTTCTAGAGTCTCCGATATACTTGCATGCTTACAATCATCATCTGTTACTCGCAAAAAGACTTTGCTCGTAGTCTAAGAGGCACGTGAAACATTCTACCAAACGTCATGCTGCGATGTTTCGCGAATAACACAATCCAAAGTCGTTAAATGCGATTGAGTGAATTCAGTCGATGCCATATGACAATGTTGTAATTATTACTATAGGACAACTGCGTACAGAAAGACAGTATTGTCCTGTACACTGACCGTCTTCAAGGACCTTAAACAGGTTGTACTACTAATCTAAAACTGTTGGTCCGGCACTAAGCAATAATATATTATATAACCAATAATTGTTAGTTTCCATACCTTTTGACGGCAGCGTCAAGAACTATAGGTGTTCGTGGTTAGGTTTGAAGGAAGAAGCAGAATGCATGACATGCTATAGTAACCAACATTATTATATTTCGTGGTTTAGTCTCATTGCTGAGGGCAAAGCTGAAGATGATAACATTGCCGTGGCTATTGTGACACCCCAACTAGGGCGTGATTACGACGAAGACGATGTAACATAAAAGTACATAAAGCCTTAGTGCCTCGTCAAATGTGAAAAATTGGCCGGCAGCGTCGTCAACTCGAGTGATGCGAAAAATCATCGCCATTTTATGACGTCGACACATGAAATCATAATGGCGACACATGTCGCCGTAATGTGGCGTTGTAATGATGTCACTATATTTCACGTCATGTGTGATAAAGCAGTATTTGGGGTTTTACGTCCCAGAACCACGACGTGATCGTGAGAGACGCCGTAGTGCAGGGCTGGGGAAATGTCGACCATCTAGCGTTCCTTAACGTGCATTGTCATCGCAAAATGCACGGGCCTGTGTCATTTAGCCTCCACCGAAGTGTGACCGCCGCGGCCAAAATTGAACCCGCGACCTCTGGTTCAGCAGCCGAGCAACATAAGTACAGCTACACCGTGACGGACACTTCACGTTACGTGACGTCATATGATGACGCCATCACATAACATCGTCACTCACTCAGTGGCACACGCCGATCACGGAGCCACGGCAAAACAATGTGAGGCACAGAATCTTTTCAATTCTCCCGACCGCGTTGTGTCTCTCGTGCGGGATCGGTACAATCGACCAATTGGAAAGAGAAAGAAGATGCTTTCGCCCCGCCGCGGTGGTCTAGTGGCTAAGGTACTCGGCTGCTGACCCGCAGGTCGCGGGATTGAATCCCAGCTGCGGCGGCTGCATTTCCGATGGAGGCGGAAATGTTGTAGGCTCGTGTGCACGCTCAGATTTGGGTGCACGTTAAAGGACCCCAGGTGGTCTAAATTTCCGGAGCCCTCCACTACGGCGTCTCTCATAATTATATGGTGGTTTTGGGGCGTTAAACCCCACATATCAATCAATCAATCAATCAATCAATCAAGAAGATGCTTTCCCTCGCAATCTTCTCATGCAAACTTCTTGGGGATCCTGCGACTCTTCTAGCTGCTCACCCCTCTTACGGCGATGTTGTGCTTGCGCATATACGGCATGCCCCAGTGTGCTCGCATAACGCGCGGACTGTGTGAACCGGGAGACGAGAACGACGCCGTCCGTGACTCGATGCCCTGCTCGGCCACAGCGACCGAGGAGGACGCGCTTGGATTCCCCTTCTACGCGCGCTCGCCAGGCGTGCTCGGTCTGCAAGAGGGAGCAGTGGGTCACTCGCGCTGTTGAGACGCCAGTTACACGACCGTCGGAGCGTGTGTCGCGATTGTTCACCCAGCTGCGGTATTTTGGCCTGTATAGTATGCACGGTTCTAATAAAGGAAGCTACAAGACTATCTAGATGTAGTAATCAGCGGTTGCTTGTAAGGCCCAACCTGGCCGATAATACAAAGGCGAGTGAGGTTAGAAAGGCTGCGTTGTCCACTTTGATAATAATAAAAACGGCCCTTGACTCATTTCTCGAAGTCTTCACTGGTCGACTCTCTTTGAAAATACGCGTGATCTATTCTTGGGGATTATTACACTCCCTTCTTGCAGTCCTGGGACCCAAAATAATGCTTACGTGTCGCTTCTAAAGGAGATATATACAGGGCAAGTCAGGAATCAGTGAAAAAGGCGACACATACGTTTTGTGTTCTGAGATTGTAGTTAGTATGATTAAGCCTGAAGGATAGACAATTAAGTGAAAAGGGAAAATGTGAAGCGAAGGTTTCACATCACCTTGTGGATAGGGGAGTTCCCTCTGTCGTGGATTTTAATGTGCCGCGTGCACAGAATGTTCACGGGTATCTTGAACCCATCAATCACGAATCCGCCAATTCACTCAGATTCAGACCAATTTGCGAGTTCGACTGGGGCAAACGTTTGGTGATTCCATGTCGAAGTAAGATCAATGAACCAAAATTTTGGCGAGTAATGAGTTCTAAACGCAAAGGTTGCTCTTCTCAGCCGTTCCTTTTAGAACGCTTAGTTCAGTTTCATTTCATCGTCATGATTGCTTTGATTACGAACTTGCAATTGTCCAAATAACCATTCCGTACTGTTGGTGGAGCCTAGTGAACAAAGCCTTTGTTATGTGGACGCTTATTGAGAGACCCGGAGGGTGAAGCCTAAATCATATATAAACCGGATCCAGGAACCGTATACAGTTTCAACTCTTGCAGCACGCCAACCGCCTTCCGTGCCGGAACAAGCAACGCCAATTGCTCGTCTTCATTTCTTAAGCGCTGCTTCTGTGAAGGACCGAGTCGCCAATCAAGCCGGTCCCACGCGATCCTAAACATAGCCATCATCCATCTCTACACTCGTCCTAAACACAGCTATCTCGCCGGCGGCGCTATAGCACTGCTGCCCTCTCTCCAGCGAGTAACAGTGCGGCGCGTGTTCCACGGTAAGCCAGTGCCGGCCAGATTGCAGCCCTGCAGTAACAGCTAAGAGGACTCGAACGGCGTCCACCGTAGTCCCCGGCGGATCCGGCCGGCCGTGTCCGTGATGTCCCACTTGCGGACGGCGCGCCACGCGAGTTTGTTCTACGCGCGCCCTAAAGTTTCGTGCACTGCGCCCGAAGAAACACGTTTCAGTCTGTGTGTTTATCGAGCGCGGGAAGATGCAGTCGCTTGCCCAAAAGTTACCCAAAGCATCGTAACGTTGCACAGCAGGAGGGTGACACGCAGGTGACGCCATGCACTCGTAACTAAGGTATATAGTTGATGAATAAATCGAGCATTTGTGTGCACAAGAAAGAGAGAGAGAGATGAAAGGAAAAGGCAGGATAGCTAATCAAACTTTAGATCCGTTGGATACACTGTACGTGAGGTGGCGGGATTAAGGAAAAATAGAAAGACAGAGAAGAAAGAACAAGAGTAAAAAAGGAAGAAGTGAACAGTCAGTTAATTAACACAACACTAAATCGCGCTTGTAAAAAAAGAAATTATCATCTTTGTCTACCATAGTTTTCGTTACCTCAGTTATGAAGAACTCCAATATTCGTTGTCACACGACGGCTTTGTACGAAAGTAGGAAAATGAACGGACACGCTTGCTTTTCTGGTGAGCTTGAGTGAAGCAACAAGACGGTTGTTTCATTATCAATCAATCATCATCATCAGCAGCAGCAGCAGCAGCCTGAATATATACGCCCACTGCGGGACAAAGGCCTCTCCCATGTATACCAGAAGTAAACTCGGTCGTGTGCTTGCTTCTTTAATAATTGTTTAATATGGCTGTTTAATAACTTCTTAAACGAATGAAAATACTTGTTGAGGAGCACAAAGCTGAGCCTAGTACAGGATGATCTGAAGCAGGTATCTTACAGCACGCGGGCCATGGCCTTCGAACGACTGTCTTTGCCTCACTTTTTTTTTAAGTTTTCTTGATAGTTATGTTCGTGAGCTGTACAGGCGCCACTGATCTAAGGCATTGTTTTTGTGGGGCACCACATCTGGTCACCATCTCATCAAATGTAACCGCGAAACCATAACTATAGTTCTGAACCGGCGTCCGATTTCTAGTCATTCTGGAGATCGGTGTCGACATGTTGTTAGAATCCTGACACCAAATGTCCTTCAGAAATGATCTTTGTAAGGAATATTCGAAGCGTTTTTTTATTGTTTGGCAATTTGTGCAGCCCCTCCCTCTAGCTCTGTACCTTTTCCGCTGCCCCGACCCTTGCTGGACGAAAATTGCGTCACTGCGGCCCTCTTAATGAGGTGGGTTTGAGACACCAGATCTGCAGCCTTGTAATGGCATGCCGGCTATTACTCCGCCCAGCGTCTCATTTCAACTCGCGTGAGATAAGAGTGCCGCGCAGCTGCTTATTGTGTAAGTCGCTGTCAGGATCAACTGCGGTAATGCTGTTGAGGTTAATACACTGTGCAACCACTTTGAGGGACGCGCGATGATCAAGATAGTTTGAGTTGTGATACCTACACTTTGAAACGCGTTAAACGTTCTATAAAATCACGTAAACATGGCGCAAACTTCGACTGTGCTCCGAGCGATTTCCTATAGGGCACGTCAAGTTTTGTTTGGCCCCGCATCTGCACCGAACTTGGAGGAGACAATTCAGACGGCGTCACGCCCAGCCGCCTTCGTCCGGCTTGCACGGCTGGCCAAGCCAAGGCAAGCCAAGCCACGCGCGGATTCTCCTCTGTGGACACAAGTGACAGAAGCGCCCACCGCTGCCTGCATCGGCGGCTACGCGCTCTTGTACTTGCTGCGTCAAGGTGGCGTCTCCCTCTGCCGCAGCCCGTTTGTGGATGCTATTTCGAGCCCCATCCGACAAGGCTTCCTGTTGCGCTGGCAGCATCGCCCCCGCTGGGAGGTTGTCGAATCTTCCGTCGCGATGTTCCGCTGTCGCTGCGACGCATGATCTGCGTGCGGCGCGTGACTTAATGGGGCTCGCCGCAGCGACAGCGACTCTCGCCGCCTGACGCCGGGCGTTGCGAGCCGCAGTTGGACGAAGACAACCGCATCGAGGCGCTCTGCGCCATGCTCCATCCATGGTTTACGCGGGCTTTTTGAGTACATTATATACATGCGGCATACGTGAAACAGTGTGGCCGATTGTGCCGATTAAAAGTGATTGCTCGCGTCTGGTGGCGGGAAGTAAGAAGAACGAAAAAGAATCGCTCGTCTCGTTTCCGTCTGATGCTGTTGCAGCTATAGAGGACTGGCAATGTGGTGTATGGCTGTTCATCATTTTTAAAGGGCTTGCTTGGGCAAAGGACCCTGGGGAACGTATTATACTGAAAACGTGATGGCTGATGGTTGCTCGTTGTAACACCTCAGTTGACCACCAATTCGCTATACGCTTGCGCCTAAAACTGGCGTTAATTTGTAAGCCACTGCAAAAACTGCGTGAAAATGTACTTTCAGAAACCGTTCCGACATAGAGTGGCACATCTCAAAGCAACTGACACGGTTATGATAAATACCGCAGTGGGGCCTGGAGCATTATTACTGGAGAAGAATCTGCATGTTGCTGGGCCTGTTGGTACATACTTGAAGGAACGGTGTGTGTCGTCTTCCTGCGTGTGTGTGTCGTCTTCTCTTCTTGTGTACGCATCCCCAAGCTGATTTCTCCGTCTCTTCACTTAGTATTGGCCCCCGGATATTCTTAATTATAAGTGAGAACGTTCTAGAGCGTTCTGCCGTACTTCGAGGTGTCGTGCTGAGAGCCACGATGCTGTTGATGCAAGCGACTTCGTGTTTTTTGCAATGTCAATTATTCGTCCCTGGTTCTCTTTCTTGGATTCCCTGCGTTGCTTTGGCATACACGCACAGACCGAGTTTCTGGAAGGTGCGCAGAGCCTCTGTAGTGTTCTGGTCGCACTTCCGTGGGAAATTGGCCACTGATTCCTGGCCCTGCGACTTCTTAACCCGTGCCAGAATGGAGAAGCTAGATCTCTGGAGAAAGCCAAAAAGGTTTTAAAACCCGGTATAAGGCAGCAGTATTGTATAATCTATCTTGGACGCACGTGATGATGCGCATAATAATGAGCCGAGTAACAAGTGTATTCCATTTTGAGTATCAAACCTACCCCTTTCGAGGTCGCGCGTTATATACGAGCCGGATTCGATGGTGGCGATGTGGGCAGTGGTGTTAGTACCTTCGTGTTGCTATGCAGTTCCTGGAATATCGCCAAGGATGCGCTCGAGAAACGAGATTCTCGCGTGCCTTCTGGCAGCCCTGCTCCATTAAAACACGGCCGTTTCTGGCCACGGTGAACAAAAAACAACAGCAGAGACACTTTTTAAGTGTGACGTCACGTTGCAGCTGTTCGTTCAGGTTGTTTTCGAACCGAACGATATTCGACACAACTCGTTAGCATAACTATGTTATTATCGTTGGGCTTCTTCTCGCCGTCTCCATGGTGCGCTTGCGTGAGTCACGTTTCAAACGAGTCTGCGTAATACGCAATAATTATGGTGGTCTTGACAAGTACGAAACATGTTGAGAGCGTCACGCTTCCTAGTTGGAGCTGACTTGTAGTTTGATTATCGAAAGTGAAGCTGCCCGTTTGATTGGGTTCCCCGGATTCCTCCTCATCTGTCTCCAATGACTGATTCCTTCAAGTGTGCTACGTATAGGCTTTCCTCTTGTTCTTACTTTGCATGTGAAGAAGGTAATGTGATTTTGTTTTCAGTCACATATCAACAAGGTCTTTGCCAGAAGCTCAAGGCACTTTATTTTAATGCGCTTGTGTCACTCTTCATAATTAACGCGAGCCAATTTGTATCTTTATCTTACGAAATTTCCTTTCGCGACGATATAACTGGCTTCATTTAGCGCGAAATACTGGGGTGCACATTTGCAGAAGTATTTTCTTTTATTAATAATTTATATTAGGATTATCCCGAGGCCTGTAAAAATAAAACGGGAGCGTCTAACATGATCATAACGTCGTCTGTAAGTCTGCATGACGTCTGTAAGATATATAAAGGAGAAGAAACAGGGTCTTACTATAGTATCAAAGTGGCACTATATAGCGGGAGAGTTTACTACTGTGATACTTTGTATACAGTCCGGGAAGTAGCCAA
The DNA here is from genome assembly GCA_013436015.1 of Rhipicephalus annulatus. Taxonomy (NCBI): domain Eukaryota; kingdom Metazoa; phylum Arthropoda; class Arachnida; order Ixodida; family Ixodidae; genus Rhipicephalus; species Rhipicephalus annulatus. The sequence continues at coordinate 19,784 of WOVY01013411.1, forward strand.
TCGCGCATGTGCCTGGTTAACCTTCCTACCTCCTCTCTTGTTATATTCCTTCCTTCATAAACAAAATACAGCTGCCAGAACCATTATTTATTTGCGTTATACGGTGTACTTCATTGTTTTGTTTATTTAATATAAACTGTAGATCATTGTCAGAGATGGCAATATGAGCGCTCGCAAGCAGTGTGTTTTTCCCTTCATAGCATTGTGTTTATTATATTATTGCCATCACATATCATCACATGTATTTAATTCATCGTCATGGAATTCTGCGCGATGAGGTATGAAAGTACAGTAGTAATTCTACCGCCATGAAAAAAAAAGCTACGCAGGAGCCCAGTGGCAGTTGTTTAACGCCTTGCTGCGTAGCACGCGACGGCTCGGGGCTGTCAAAATGTCGCGCGTGCGTTTCTTTCAAAAGGCCAGTGCGAGGACCCGGCCGTGACGTAACTGCGTCTTTGTAAAAAAACTAATCCAAGGTCGCTAACGTAAGCCCATGCGCGTGCATACATATGCAGGACAGCAGGCACCTAGTGACGGCCATCCACTTGGCGAGGCAGTGCAGAAGAGACGCGATGCGCTTAGCAGCGCCTTCTGTGTGTATGCAGCGGCTCATCTGCAGCGCGAATGAGGCCACCACCGCTGCCGAGAGTTGTGTTCAACGACCCCCGAAGATCCTGCGGCTGTGGCGGAGCGAAGACGGCCGCTTTCATCTGGAACCATTTTCGCTGAAATCGCCTTGGTCCGTTAATGCGTCCGCGGGGTGAAGACGGCACTGGCGACCCCGATTCGTGCCGCACCGTCTACCACTGCGAGACACGAGAAAGAGAGAATGCATTATACTACACACGCACACACACTGCTTGCGCCCGGCAGTTTTAAGGAGAGTTACCTCTCGTGCTATTCAACACGCGTACTGCTAGCTCGCGCAAATGCAACCGCAACGGCGTAATCCCGAGCCGCTCTCGTAAGGGCCTGCTGGAACCTTATGGGAGGACGCCACTTGTCTTGCTTATTTGTATCTTTTCATTTTCGAAGGTTGACAAGGTTGAAGGTGAAGAAAAAAACGGATATAGGTGTACATCCACAATACACGGTAGGCGCGTGAGCATCACGTTTAGTCACAGAATGTAACAAAGATGGATGCAACGCAGCTCATAGAGATGTATCGTATTTACTGTAGTATACCTCAAGTTTTTTTTTCTTCATATTTTAGGGGTGAGGCATTTCAGGATTTAGGCTTATTCGTTGGCCGTTGTCCGGCGATGGCGATGACGCTGATCACGATGAAGAAGAAGTGCGTTAGCACATGCAAGGTACCCGATGACGATGACCACTATGGAATATAATCTTTCGGCCACGGATGAAAACGAACGTAAAGCGCGGGAAGCGACAGCAATTACGAAAACGCCAAGAGGACTCGGAGTGGGGGGTACTTGCACTTTTCGGAGACTTTAACGTTGACATCACGGACGACTGGCTTGTACAGTATACATAACGTCTCGGCACGCTCTACGATGCGTTTCGTACGACTAGAAACAATACAATCATCAGGGGAACATGCATAAGCTTCGTCTTTGCCACCTTCATGCTAGGTGCGATATTAGGACCACTGGCTCTTGATTTCACGGACCACAAAGCAGCAATATTGAAGGTAAAATGAAATCTGCAAATGAACAAAACATACCATTTATGGCCAATAAACTTTGTATATAACCGTACACCACTTTGTCACTCATTCACCCAATTCACCCGCAAATCACCCCTGGCATTGCCCAATCACCTTTGGGCAATGCCAAGGGTGATTTACGGTAACACCGAACAATCCGACTGTTTCACGCTCGATGTTGTTTAAGTCCGTGGAGATGCCATGATTTTTTTACTATACCTAAAGTCAACCGTCATGTTAAAATCGATTAAATACGGCAATACATGCTTTATAGTACTAAGAAGACACATATACCTTTGGACGATCAAACCATTGAAGCCTACTCGATAAAGCTCGCTGTTGCCGCTGTTTTAGACGTATGTAGTGCACTTCGGTTGTGTACTTCTCTCTCCGTCTCCTCCGCGCATTCCTCCTCCGTGCTGTAACTGTTTCTCGTTGACCTCCCTATCCACCATAAATATCGGAGATCTCAATAACATGGTGTTACTGATCTACCTGTACTACTATATACCGCCTCGCGTGCGCTGTGACCTGCCTTGTATCTTATCAGCAGTCACACTCTATGGTGAAGCCAGAATATTATTTCGATAAAGCTAGGTAATCTAACCTGCCCCTTTTTCCCTTCCTTCGTTACAGCGAAGCGTAATATGTATAAATGTCTATTACAGCTTTTGGGGCAGTTCTAAACGTTGAAAAGAATGTCATAGTGGTGTTCACTATATTTTTCTATAAAAGATGCGCAGGAATAAAGTATATCTCGTCGGCCTGTCATTTTATTAAAAATTATCAAAATTATACGTCAAAATCGTATTCTCAGGGGTGCTGATTAAGGCTGTATACATCAAATATCTGGCAAAGCACAGGTGAAGTGTAAAGTTCTAACCCGCAGTGAATCATCAGGCAGAACTCTAATGGAACTTTTTTTCTTGTCAAAGCCCCTGCTGCGAAATGCGTGGTGCTTCGTTTGGAAGCACAAAAGCAGGGACGTTCACTACATCGCTGCAGGATTTTACGACTTCAACATTATGTTGTTTCACTTCTGTCTGGGACCAGGAGTCACGTTCAAAATCCAATCATGCGACTGCCTTCACCATCCGTGCCAGTCTCGGGCGCATAATCCTCGTTCTCGAGCGAACAACACTCGCGACTTCCCGCGTCCACCGTGATCGGAACGAGAGACATGTCGATGCGGCATTCAGAAAGAATCAAGCGGATAGACTGCGGCGTCGGTTCGCAGCGCGCCATAGACAACGCACCCATCTGTCCGCAGAGAAAGATCGCCAGCGTGACGGCAAAAAGAAAGACCGCCGTCCAAGCCGCTGCAGTCTCATCCGCATCATCTGCGGTCACGCGGCATTCACCGCGACACTCCGGGACAGCTACAGGACGGCTGGACGACACGTCCGCCCCGCTGGAACGTCTCGAGCCCACCTCCGGTCTCTTCCTCTCTCGCCTGTCTCTCAGCCGCTCTTTTACGACTTGATGTCCCGTTACTTCCGACTGCGCCTGTTATGTACGTTCGTTTATATGTGCAAACACGCTTTCCCCACCGTATAACCGGCTCTGAAGGGAGACTTGCGCGGCGTGAGAGCAAGGCCCACGCTCCGTCCGTGGTGTGACCGCCTGTTGTTGAACCGTGCCTCGAGAAGAGTCAAAGTAGGCAGAGGAGACGGATTCCTCCGCGATGCCTTTCCCTCGCGCATAGCACTGCTATTCGCTCTCTTCCGCGTGCGGTGCGTCCGGTGCAGATCACGTTACTTGCTGACCTAACGAGTGCGTGCGTCTTATACACTGATCGTACACTCTACGGAATCGCGCGCGGACGGCCGGGGCGTGCGAGATGTGCGATGGTTGCTCTACAGTCACGACGTCTGTTGGAGCTGCTCTCTGGCTCTTTCCTACTCTTTCCTGTGGTTAGAGACGTCTATTGGAGCTGCTCTCTGGCTCTTTCCCACTCTTTCCTGTGGTTCGAACGTCGAGTTGGAAAACCCAAACACAGCAAGCAGGCCACGCCGATGCGGCAACCGGGAGGCGATGTTCCGACCTTAGAGCCATCTCTTCGCGTGCCGGAGTGCGCAGCGGGGCGCTTCTTGAGCTGCTCGGCCACTGCAACAAGCGCTTCCTCCCTCGTCCATCCCCCCATCCGCCTCAATCACACACACTCTCACCTTCCTTCTTCTCTCTTACTGTCTTCATGCGGCTTGTGTTTCGTTTTCTTCTGCGCGCTCGCGTTGGTTTACATAATGAGCGTGGTGTTTTCCGTGAGGTGTGGAAGAAGAGGACGCGTAGGGGAGAGCGGGCGGCAAATCGCATTCGGCGTGACAGCGCGGGTGTGCACGGGGGTGCTTATACGCTTGCACGCACGCAACCCGCCGTGCGTGGATTTCTTTTTTCGATGTTGCTTTTATTAGGGTTGCATCAGCTTACACAGTTGATCGCCCCCGCAGGGCGAACGCTTTCGCGTCATCTTCCGTCCTTCTTTCAAAGTGACCCTCTCCTTGTCACTGAACTAACGGAACAGTCATCGCAGCCTCTTGTTCAGTCGGACTTAGACCGGCTGCAGTGATCTGACATGAGCACTAATCCGACAGGGGCGCCGCGTGGTGGCGCGTGCTTTTTATAGAACCGCACGGGCAGTCAGACACTCTCCGTTGCGTAAGTACCTTATAGACACCTATTAATAAGAGCGGTGGCCCTCCTAAGGACGCGGTAAGAAAGACGGAAGTGACGCACTCAGTCATAGTTCAATGAGCGTTCAGCTCTTGCGCTGCCAACAAGGGACGTTTAATTTCGTGGTAGCCAACAACAATCGGCGAGCCTCCGAAGCGCTTTCGGCTGTAGCTTTTGGGCTGGTTTTAAGGGCCAAGATCTGAGGAAAGCTTGTTTTTTTTAGTTTTCTATAGTATATAAAGGCCTGACCACACGTATCCGTTGCAGGGCGTCAGTGTGTGGCTTTGAGTTAATTATTATTTAGTATAAATAATTATACGACCCTTCATATTCGCTTTTTTGCTTGTTCGAGTTCACGAGGCCTATAAGTAAAGGTGCAGTGAAAAAAAAAGACACAGAAAACTTTAATATATAGTGCCAAGATAAGCAGTCATCGTGAACATCTGCGCGCACGTTCATACACTGGCGCCCCCAAACACAAAAACAGGAACACACCCGAACGCACACGAACGCAATTAGCACACTTTATGTGTAAGTGCACCCGTTTATGACAACGCGATACTGCTTTTTGCCGCCACAAATCATTGTAGCACGTCGTAAACCTTGCAGCTGGCTTGCTAAAACGTGAGCTATCATCATCTGTGCCATTGGTTATGCGTTACTGCAGGTGTGCACGCCGCGATGCTAAAAGCATGATTGAGTAACTTAGGTATGTACCAGCGTGCTAGTAAACTTAATATATATGAAATGTAGTGTACCTAAGTGGTTAGGCAACATTTATTACTAAATACATTTTCTTTCCTTTACGTACTATAGGGCCAAAAGCTTCCAGTACTGTTGTTTCTGCAGTACTATGATGGTACTACTGTACTAGTAGTTACTTGCTTGTATATAATAAACATATACCAAACTTGAATAGCAGTAACACTGTAGGTACAGTATTGTGTATGCTACCTAGAGGCAGCATATACGGTATTGTTATGCTCACATTACTGTAAATGTACAGTACCGCATATGCTACCCAAAATACGGTACTTACATATTACTGAACAGCATATATAATTACTGTACACGCTACCTAAAGGTACCGTATAGAGTAACTGTAACTGGAAAATGTCGATGTCTTCCGTAACAAATGAGCCGGCGACTGTCCGCGCTGTCCGGGCGAAGAAGGATCGTGCCCCTTCTTCCGAGGGCGAAAGAGACGCTAAACGAAGAGAAAGCTAGCGTACGAGCTGCAGTCAGGTCGACGGCGAAAGCAAAACGAACAAAGTAAGAGGGCCTCACGAAGAGGACGTGCCAAGCAAGCGAGCCGTGAGCTGCTGCTGCGGGCAACACGCACGTCGAGCTGAAGGAAGTTGACGACGGCCAACTCAGGTCGGCGTTGCAAAGGGGCTTCGTGTCGCACGGGCCATTGCCTCCTGCTGCTGGAAGAGGAGTCGGCGCTTCCTTCTTCTGTGCCACAGCTGTCTCCGAGGGTCACTGGCTTGCTTCCACGCCGTGGTCCTGTGCTATGTGTCTACACGATGCGGCACTTGGCTCCTGCAGAAGAAGAGGCTATTGAGAGGTGCGAAGGCAAGGAGGTGACACGGCGCCTTTAACCTCTGGCTGCGTTCGAAACGAAAACAGAGAAGATGAGGGAAAGGTGACTTCCTCGAGTGGTAAAACACTATATCGTTCTCATTTTTCGTGTTATAATAAGAGGAGCCAGCCTTACTTCAATATTGTAGCCGGTTGGGAAAACGCTCCTCGGGAGATCTTGAGTACCGGTAGCATTAATAACGGACTCGTGGCTAGTTTTTGCCGGCTATAGAGTGCACCTGAATAAAGCACTGCTTCAGTGTTAGCTTTAGTTGGCGAATATTCGTCTTATAAAAGTTTGGGTTCTACGACTGTTTTTTTTTTGTCAATCGTGGTCTGAGCGTTCATCGTAATGATTTGCACTCCACTATCTGTTAATAATGTTCACACGGATCCTACAGTTTTCTTTATATATATTCTTTGTGTTTTGCTAGCTTCCTGCTCATTAATGACAGATCTCACGCGCTAAGAAATGCCCCGCATTTAAAACAGGGGACGTGTACTGAGCAATCTTGCAATGCATCCGATCCTTGGTGCGGTGCAAAACCAATTCAGATGCAGAGAGCTTTCTGAGGGGTGAGGGTTATGGTCAACACATCGACTGGAAAAGGGGAAGAATAAAACGAAGAAGACTCTTGCCTTCAATTTTTATTAGACGATTGCATAGGGACCTTGTTAGCTTAAAGAGCCCTTTTTTTTTCGGCTGTATGCCAACGTTTCACCTTGGCCTCTTGTGAGCGTACGTGTACTCACGTACAGTTTTGAGCCCCTCATGCGAGAGTCGTAGCGCCGCACTTCCGTATTTGTCTCCAATCTCGTAAGTGGGGATTGACCAACGTCGGTTGCCGATATCCACGCTATATCAGTTCCCTTGCTACACCGCGATGCGCAGCTGAACGGGCCGCCCTCTCTTAAAGTGTCGTCAGCGCGTGCGCGTTGCCTACTTCCATGTAATGCCTAACGGTATACCCCACCGAATGTGTAACCCAAGGCAGTCGATCTCCCAGTGGTAGGTGGTTAAACGCAGGACGTTATTCAATCTGAACCACTTCCACGCTCTGAACGGTGGTGATACCGTTCCGTATACGTGACAGGTCACCTCTATCCGGTTTAACGCCGTCACCGTTCTATCTGAAGAAAAGCTATCCTCTAGTTGGTAGTCGATCAGTGGCTCCACCACGCGAGCCGTTTTCTTATATTTATGTATTTTTTATTTCTTTTAAGAAAAAAGCTCGCATTCGTTGATGCTTGAACTATATATAGAGTATCGTATTCTAAGGCACTGGCAGATAAGTCACCGCACGTCGTGCACACTCAGCAGATGATTGAGTTCGACACACGATCAGAGCGTTGCGCCACCGGAATCCAGCAAACAAACAAGACAGAAACGTTTGATCTATCACTGTACCTGGCGAGTGTCTTGGAACTTGCGCGCAGCACGCACCACACGTTCAAGGCTTTTCGTCTTTTAAATTTATGGTACTTACTTTCTTCTCCTTTTTTTTTCTTTCTTTTTCTTACTATCAGTGGCGCGGGTTGAATTATGGGGTGTTTGATAAACAGACCTGTTTGTTTTCCACCGCCAAGTTATCTCTCATTGCATCATCTTTTCTTTTTTGTATATTTATATCATTTATTTTACTCGAGGAAACTAGAGAGGGGATCGTGTTGCCTAGGCGGTAATGGCCTGTACTCCTCTTTTCCACGAGACAACAAGTCTTTCGAAACCACGGCCTTCAATCTATTCTTTAACTTTGTGCTGTTGTTTTTTTTCATATCGACTAGTGACCGCACTTCAAATCAAACCTCTCCGCGATCGGCAGTGCCGATACTACGTGGTAAAGTATTTTAATCCTCCGGCAGTTTTTCCTTGGAAAAAAAAAACCATCACTTGCCTTTTGCTGCAGTCACCTCTGTTATACCCAAGGAACTTATTTCACGCATATCTCAATATTTCACAGTGATCCCGCTGCAGCCGAAGATTTCAGGGTATGGTATACGCAGGACGGTGGGTATAAGGGTGGAGCGGTATGTGTTGGAAATTCGCGCCTACGGGGGGGGGAGCAGGCAACCGCACCTTCGACCTATTCAAATCATTGTCATCCATACGTAGTGCCACTTGCTTCTTTGGGAGTTTGCTCACTCCCGACCACCGACTGCTAAGGGGGTGGGTGGTCCGAACGAGGCGCTTCTCGCACCAGTCGACATCTCTGCGAGAGTTCCGGTTTGTAAGTTGTCATTCTTGTTTTGTGTCTCTCGCGGATCTACCATTCTTTAAACGAGATAGCGCACAGTTTTTTAATCTTCAACGAGGCCCGTAAGCTCAACGAGGTTTTTTTTTTACTTGTACGGAACTCGGCGTCAGTACAGAGACATCGAAACATAGTGCTGTGTATTGAAGAGAAACTAATTTGTTACAACAGTCTTTGCCACTTGAAGAGCAATCATTCATTCATCGTTGATCATGGCTTTCTGGAGTGCTGAAGAAGACGGGGGGAGGGGAGTACAATCGCTTAAAGAAGCTTACTGTACTGTGAAAGAATCAATCAATCAAACATAATTAATTTGTTCAGCTACAAGAATAGCCGCACTCACATAAACACATGCGCACAAACAACAAACCGTCTTCAAAACCGAACAGCGCTCGAGAACTACGCTGCTGTGCGGCGCCCGTACACAAGTACATCAATGTTGTCCCCAAGGCTTTTGACAATGGCAATAAAAAGTAGGTAGGGTGCCTCGGGGTCCTTCCTTCCACTGCCAACACGTATACTAACGCAGTGGCACAGATAACCTGCACTCCAGGCCAGTCCAAATCGCTAAATAACACCTATACCATTCATTATGCCAAAATCACGCTTGTGGCCCGGCGCTTTCATGCAATTGCTCCTTTCTCTCTTTATCTTCGAAGTCGCTGCAGGCCCAAGGCCAGACAGACAGACACAGACAGACAAAGAACTTTATTAGATCCTGAGGAGCTTTCGCGTGAACCCTTATCGGGGACCCGCGGAAACCGCTGGCCGCGTCCAAGTCGGGGCTGGGACACCATGATGTTCCGCCCTTTCTTGGGCCCTCTGGATAGCCTGAAGTTGTGTATGGAGCGATGAGCTCCGCAGGGCTTCTTCCCAGTCGGCTTCACTGGATAGAGGGCCAGTAGGTAACGCGGGGCATTGCCAAAGCATGTGCGCTAAAGAACAGTAAGTTTCGTTGCAGTCCGGACAACTTGAATCAATTTCTGTTGAGATACGACTCAGGAATCCCCGCGAGGGGAATGAGCCTGTCTGGAGCATTCTAAGTGTGACTGACTGATGCCTATCTAACTTCGGATGAGGAAGAGGATAGGTCCTTCTACTAAGCCGATAGTGAGATGTGATTTCGTTAAAAGTAAGAAGCGGATCGTTAAACTGGATTTCATCCTGTCCCCATAAGGCCTCCATGCCGCCGCGGCGCGTGAGATCTCGCGCACGGTCATGGGCAAGCTCGTTGAGGTTAGGTATGGTCCGATGAACGTCTGCACCCATATGGGCGGGAAACCAAGAGATCAAGTGAGTGCCAGGGTTTGTTCTTTTTTCCAAAATGGAGGCAGCCTCTCGCGCTAGGTTACCCGATTCAAAAGCTTTGATGGCCGCTCGTGAGTCTGTAAAAATGTTGGTGTGCGAGGGGTCGGTCATAGCGAGGGCTATGGCGACCTGCTCCGCGATAGCACTAGTAGCTAACCTAGCCGAGGCTGAGGAGCGTAATTCTCCGTTGCCGTCAATGACTGCCAGCGCGAATGTGCAAGACTGGCCATACTGAGCGGCGTCGACAAAGACAGTCGATTCACGATTCTCGCCGACCTTTTGTAATATTGCTCGTGCACGGGCTTTTCGCCTCCCTACATTGTATTGTGGGTGCATGTTGCGAGGGAATGGGCTGACCGCGAAGGTCTCCCGAACCTCCCTGGGTAAGGCGATTTTGCGTTCATTAACCATTGTTGGGGCCATGCCAGCCGAGTCTAGAATGCGTTTCCCAGCCCTAGTTGACGAGAGCCTGACCACCTGGGCAGTGACCTGCGCTTCGATCACTTCATCAATGTCGTTGTGCATACCGAGTTCGCTTAATCTCTCAGAGCAAGTGGTTACCGGCAATCCCAGTACTTTTTTGATGCTCTTTCGCATGAGTGTATTTAGCTTATTTTTTTCCGTTTTGGTCCAATTAAGGGCCGAAGCTACATAGTTAATATGGCTCATTAGGAAGGCGTGATGAATCCGGAGTAGGTTGTCTTCACATAGTCCTTTCCTGCGGCCTGATACTCTGGCGACGAGTCTCAGCATGTTTTCAGTTTTGGCCGTGATGTGCATGATAGTTTTGGTGTTACATCCCCTCGCGTCGATAAGTAGTCCCAGAATTCTAATTGAATCGACTCGTGGTATGCGCTGTCCATTTTTTGCAAAAAGGGCGATGGGAATTTGGTCCAAATGTGGAACTCTTCTAACGCCTTGCCTGGCCGGCCTGTACAGCAATAGTTCCGATTTGGTTGGGGACAATTGGAGGCCTGTGCCTTCTAGGTAAGACTCCGTTTCGTCTAGGGCTGATTGCAGCGCGTTTTCTACTTCTGCGAGTGATCCTCCCGGGCACCAAATCGTAATATCGTCCGCGTAAAGCGAGTGACCTACATTGGGCAGGGAGCTGAGCCTTTCCGATAAGCCTTTCATAACTATGTTAAATAACAAGGGAGATATGACTGCTCCTTGCGGGGTGCCTCTGGCCCCAAGGGTGAATTTATCTGATTTATGTTGACCGATCGTGATAGTAGCCGTTCTATTCATCAGGAATGATCTTACGAAGGCCTGAAACTTTGCTCCCAGATGTAGGTTGGCTGTGGCCTGCAGGAGAAAGCGATGAGATATGGTGTCAAAAGCTTTGGTTAGGTCAAGGGCTAAGATACCCCTTACATCCCTAGTGCCGTTATCAAAAATATGCTTCTTGAGGAGTAACATCACATCTTGTGTGGAGAGGCCGGGTCTGAAGCCGATCATGTTATGCGGGAATAGATCATTGCGTTCTATGTAGTCTGAAATCCTATTGAGGATCGCATGCTCAGCTACCTTGCCTACACAAGAGGTTAGTGATATCGGCCTTAGATTGTCAATATGTAATGGTTTACCCGGTTTAGGAATAAGCACAATCGAGGCCGCTTTCCACTCCTCTGGGATGCTTCCACTCTCCCAACTCTTGTTGACCTCTTTCGTAAGCAGCTCAATGGATCGGTCATCCAGGTTCCTTAGCAGTCTGTTTGAGATGCCATCCGGACCTGAGGCTGACCTGCTATTCAAGTTGTAAAGGACAGCCCTAATTTCAGACTCCGTGAAGGGGTCATCGAGCTCTTTTACCGTGTCACATTCTATTTCGGGATACTCCTCTGAAGTACCTGCGCCTAGCGGAAGATATCTATTTGCTACCTCTTTTAAGAGTGTTTCTTCTGTTCCGCCCTCTTGTCTGTGCTTGTGTATGAGACGGCACAGTGCCTGTCTTTGATTGCCTTTCGTCTGCGCGTCATCAAGCATATGTTTCAGAAGATTCCATTTTCCACCTGTCCGCATGCGCCCATCGACTGCTGCACAGACCTCATCCCATTGCAGCCTAGTTAACTCGGTGCAGTACTGTTCAATGTCCCTGTTGAGTTCCGCAACTCTCTTGCGCAACCTCCGGTTAAGCCTCTGCGTTTTCCATCGCCTCAAGATAGAGACTTTGGCTTCCAAGAGATGTGCAAGGTGCGGGTCCATTCTGGGAACATCGAGCTCGGTTTGAATAGTTTTGGTGGCCTTTTCAACATCTGCTCTGAGTGTCTCAACAAGTTCGCTGAAGCTGGCGTATTCACCCGTGTCTTCTTTTCTAAGATTTCGGAAAGCTTCCCAATCGGTCACTCTGAATTCTCTGGCCTGGGGTGCTCTGACCTGAAGGGTAACGGCAATGATGAAGTGATCACTACCCAGGTTTTCTTGCGTGTTTGCCCAGGTTGCATTCCGTACATTTTTGACAAATACGAGGTCGGGTGTAGTGTCCCTGGCTACCGATGTACCCAGTCTCGTGGGGAAACGGGGATCGGTGATGACTGTTAGCGTTAAGTCATCGACTGCCCGCGCTAGATTTGTGCCCTTAGCCGTCTGCCTGATGTACCCCCATGCATTGTGTGGGGCGTTGAAGTCTCCCGCAATTATTAATGGTGACTGTCTAGCGATTGTAGTAGCCTTCATTAGCAGGGAGTGGAAAGACTGCCTCTGATCGGATGGTGGGCTGTAAACATTAAGAATGAACACGCTCTGCTGAAGCCACCTGTTGGGGATAACCTCCACAAGAAGCGCCTCCATTCTGCTGCGTCCTGCCTGAATGTTATGTACAACGTAAGCGAGTTTTTTGCTCACTAGCGTAGCTACACCTCTCTTTGATTCCCCCCTCGCCGCCACCGATTGGTAACCAGTGAGGGTGAGTGTGTCGCACAGTGTCTCTTGCAACAAAATTACCTGTGGCTTTTCTGCCTGAGCCGTAATGTACTGTCGCAGTGAAGTCTTGCGCCGTTCGAAGCTAGCACAATTCCACTGCCAAATTACTAGAACCTTCTCAGTTCCCGCCATTTTGCTAATTTACGTTTTATTGACCCTGCGGGGTCCCTCCCGTATCATCGTTAGCTGCAGCTTGTGTACGAGACTTTGGCTTGGCTTTAATAGTCACCTTATGCTCAAGCGCAACCACTTTATTCTCTATAGCTTCTACTTTGCTCTCAAGTGCTCCCATGCGTAGCGCTAGCTGATTAATGATTGACTGATTGTCTTTAGAAATCCTAAGTAACTCTCCCAGAATTTTGTTCTGCGAGCTTTCCTCTGCAGACATATCCGAGTCACTCTCATCCTCAATCGGAGGGGGGGCTCTACGTTTGGGCTTGCTAACCTCGACTTTCGTTTCCTGTGTGCTTTTATGCACGACGTTATCCGCCACACTCGTGCCCTCGACTCTGCTAGAAATCACTTGCGCGGCTTTCTGCTTTTGTAGCTCAGCTTTGAGACTAGCAATCTCCTGACGTAGTTGCTCAATTTCACTTTTTTCGTCATGCTCTGGCGATGCCGACCGCGTTACCTTTTTCGGTTTCGGCGTCGTCTTCTTCACCCGATCAGCCCATGTGAGCTCCTCCTGGAATCTTGTACGAGACGCCGAACGCCCGCAGGAACGCGAGCGGCTCCTCATGGCGTTGCGCCGCTGCCCAGCTGGCGTGACAGAGCGGCGTCTCCCATAGGTGCCAGAGACGCTAGAAGATACACTGGAGTCTCGGGACCGCGTTCCTTGGGCCGCCTGCTTCCTCTGGGAGCGCCGCTGGCGTTTACGTCGTCTCCGTCGGACGATGTAGGGGACTTGAAATCTCTCGCTGCATGTTCTGTCTGCAGTGGGATGTGGACCTCCACATAGCGAACACTTTGGGATACACTGATGTTCCTCCGTTGGCGATTTCTGTCCACACGTACGGCACCACTTGCTGTCTGGGTTAGGACAAACGTCAGCACGATGTCCCAAACCTCCACAGCCGTAGCAAACCTCCGTGTGCCTCCGGTATAGCGTGCAGCGAAACATGCTCGCGCCACAAGAGACATAATTGGGCACCTTCATACCCTTGAACAGTACTACCACGGCCGTGGTGTTCTTGATTCTTTTAGCCTCGATAGCTTCTGGGTTGCGGTGGTTGACGATTCTTGCTCGGAGCTGAACTTCGCTGATATCCACGTCAACACCCCTTATGACACCTTTGCATGTGTCATCGGGTGGAGCCGGGTACACAGAGATGCGGTACGTGCGTTCGCCCAGTCGGACTTGCTCCGCCTTTATGTAGGCACATGCATTCTTCTCCTGAGGAGTGCACACCACATATATGTTTTGGGTGCCATTGGGACAAATGGTGTCCTCTTCAATGTCGGCTGGAGCCAGGGCTGCCGCCATAGCCAGGGCTTGCTCGAATCGTATTTGACTGACCTTGGTCACATTCAGGCCGTCCCGCGGTCTGACGATGATACGATACGTGTCCCTCGGCAGCTGAGGGAGCCTTGAGGTGGCGACGATGCGCTGGCGCGCGTTCCGGGCGGCGGTGCGGCCACCGTCCTTTCGTCCGTCGCGCGTTGGGTGGCGTTCGTGGGTGGTAGTCGACGCTCTCATCCCCTTGCTGTTCTTGCGGCCATACGCCGTCATCCAGCCGGGGCTGTTTGCTTCCTCTTGAGAGATTTCTTCTCCCTCCACGATCTCCATCTCGGGCTAAAGCACCCGCAAACGCAGGTCTAGGCCTAGGCCTACCCGCGCTGCCTCGCCGAGGTTAGGCTGACTGCAATAGGGTTAGCTGCGCCTTGGCGTGGTCGGAACTTCACACACACTCGTACAACGTGGAAAAAGTCACCCACCGTGAAAAGTTCGGTGTCGACAAAGTCTTCACAACGAGCTGCGTCGATTAACAAATAACGTACCAGGTTTCGGTGAGAGAAACCAACCGAAAACATTGAAAAACCAGGAGCCGGTATAAGCGCGTCCGCACTAGTCGGCGCCCCCTGGCGGCCTCCCCCAAGGCCAGATTTGTTTTTTTTTTCTGCTATCTGAGAGCAGGCATCGCACTTCTTTTCCTCGTATTCGCTTCCACAAACACCGAGCTCACTGAAGACGGATACTGCCAAACAGAAGAAAGGGACAGCAGTCGCGCCTTCCGAACAGTGGCCCTCTCTTCCACGACGTCAACCTACTTCGGAGCTGCATCAAATCCCGCCGCCCTCGACGACCCCTCAAACCAGTCATGCGATGAATGAAGATCAAGTGATAAGCTTGCTGCAATCGCTGATGAGTACCATGCGTGTCCTACTGAGTAATATGAAGACTTCTGCTGCGCAGACCGCACTGCATGTGCTGGACACCCTGAGTCCGGTGCTTGCAGCTCTAAGGTAAAACCATGGCCAGCGAGGCACCGTCGTTTCGAGCGGAAGTCAAGAATGCATCTGTCTTTCAGTGGAACGCCAGAGGACTGAAGTCGCGCATGTCTGACTTTAGACAATTTGTATTTGTGAACCGCTTCCCCATTATTGTGATTTGTGAACCCAACCTGTGTGCTTCAATCAAGCTGTCAGGATATGAGTGCTTTATGTCCTCCACTCACAGAGACTGCAGCAAAGTTATTGTATTCATGCGCCATGACCTCACTTACGTTCACCACAGAGTCTCGCCTGATGAAGGGAATCAGTATGTGTGCCTTACTGTGAAGAAGGATAAGGTTGCTTTCACGATTATCGGAGCTTACTTATCTCCATCAAGCCGCCTTGACTGCGAGCGCTTACGCGGTATTCTGACATCGACTCCAAGGCCATGGGTGATCACTGGCGACTTCAATGCCCACCATTTCCTATGGGGAAGCTCCAGGGACAGCTCTAGAGGAAGAAAATTGGTGTCCTTAGCCTCGGAGTACGAACTCTGCGTTTGTAACGATGGAAGCCCTACATATTTACGCGGATCAGCCTATAGCAGCTGCCTGGACCTTACATTGGTTTCTCGCTCACTTATCAGGAAAGTGCACTGGTTTTCGGATCTGGAAACGCGGGGCAGCGACCATATACCAACTTACCTGTGTATAGAAGGTTTAACCAGCCCCAAGTCCTCAAGAGGCCTCAAGTACACCGATTGGCCGAAATTCAAAATGTTAATAGAATACTGCTGTACCGACGGCTCATCATATAACCTAGAGGACTCGATAAAAGATGTCCTGCAGAATACCACGCATACACATTTGACTAGTCACAAGCGCACCGATTTCGGCATCGAGCTTGAGAAACTTCGCGCAATACGCCGTCGTGCAGAACGAAGGTACCGACGGACAAAGTGCATGGATGATTTGAGGCTGGCTAGACGCATTCAAAAGAAAATGCAGCGGCACATGGATAAACTGGCTAGGCGACGTTGGACATCCTTTTGCGAGTCGTTGGATCCACGAAAGCCCCTATCACTGATATGGCGAACTGTCCGGGGTCTTAGCACAACCTTGGGTCAGCAACACCCGTTTACATCTCTGGCACTTCACCTTCGATGCAGAGAGATTGACGTCGCAGAATCTTTCTGTAGAAGAATTGCCGGTGATTCCAATTTCACAGTATCAAGAACGGGAACTTTTGACAACCCACCGCCCTCACGTGATCCCCGTATGGAATGCCAGTTTTCTATGGATGAGCTAGAGGCGGCACTGGCTCTGTGCAGACGTTCTTCAGCACCCGGTCCTGACGGCATTACCTATCGTGCCCTTTGTAATCTAGGAGACGAAGCTCGGAAGGCACTCTTACGCCTATACAACGACTCCTGGCAGACTGGTACTGTTCCCCAGGCATGGAAGTCAAGTCGCCTCATTCCACTTCTAAAGGCTGGTAAATCTCCTTTGGATATTGCCTCATACCGTCCCATCGCACTTGCCAGTTGTGTGGGAAAAACGATGGAACGAATGATTCTAACACGAATGGAGTGGTATTTAGAGCACTACGAAATCTATCCAGTATCCATGACCGGATTCAGGCGCGGCCATTCGTCAATCGACAACGTTGTTGATCTGGTGACATATGTTCAACACCAGAAAGCCTGTAAGAGACTGTGCGCCGCCCTGTTTCTAGACGTTAAGGGGGCTTACGACAATGTCACCCATGAAGCCATCCTTAGTGCTTTGGAAACAGTAGGTCTTGGTGGCAAGATATATATGTGGGTGTACAGCTACTTACAGCTGAGATCATTTTACGTGATGACAGCGAATGGCCCAACACCTGATTATTACAGCAGCCGAGGAGTTCCTCAGGGAGGAGTGCTAAGCCCTACCCTTTTCAACCTAACTCTCATTGGTCTAGTCGAGCTGCTACCTAGCACTGTAGAACTTTCTGTCTATGCTGATGACATCTGCATTTGGACATCAGGTGTGACAAGGCCTCAGCTTCGCGCCCGCCTTCAGAAGGCTGCTACAACGGCGTCATGCTATCTTCGTAAACAAGGCCTCGAGGTGTCCTGCGGAAAATGTGCAGTGGTAGCGTTCACGCGGAAACCAATGTCTGCTTACAGTATATCGATTAATGAAGAATACATATCGTTCAGCAGAAGCCACAGGTTCTTGGGAGTCATAATAGACAGAAACCTGTCGTGGACTCCACACGTGAACTATGTGAAGAAGCGGCTGATCGCAACATGCCACATGCTCAAATTCCTTGCAGGAAAAAATTGGGGAGTGCCCATATCATCCATGCTACATCTGTACAGAGTGCTGTTTATCGGATTCTTACGGTACAGCTTACCTGCAATGTCTAACACCGGCAAGACCAACCTGCGCGCAATTCAGAGCATTCAAGCCCAAGCACTTAAGATATGCCTTGGAATACCCCGCAGTGCTTCAACGGCTGAAACCATTGCCATCGCTCAAGATCACTCGATAAATACGCATATTATTACCGAGACAATGCGCATGCACCTCAGGCATTATGCCAGGACCCCTTCTCACCACCTGGCGAGCCTAGCTGCTGAAAGGCCCCGCACGACATACGGCACTATTGTCTCCAAGCATCTTTCATCGTTTGCTGAGACATACGCACCTGCATCAAAGCCAGTGCTTCCTCCTTGGAGCTTGAGCCGGCCGCGAGTTCACTTAATGATTCCAGGAATGAGGAGAAAATCGGACTTACCGACACATGCCCTGAAACAACTGAGTCTATCCCTATTGGAAGAAAACTACAGTAACCACGTTCACATTTACACGGATGGCTCTACTACGCCGTCTAGTTCAGGTGGAGCAGTGGTTATACCATCACAAGGGATAACTCGGTGTTTTAAGACTTCACATGTCACAAGTTCGACGACGGCAGAACTCGAGGCTCTGCGCAATGCACTGGAACACATCAATTCAGAAGAAAGGCCAGGTAAATGGGCTGTGTTTTCTGACTCAAAACCAGCGTTACAGTGCCTGATATCAGTTCTCCGACGCGGATGCCACGACCACTTGACCTACCAAACCGTGAAACTTCACCACCTGTTAATACAAAAAGGCCATGACATCGTCTTTCAGTGGTTACCTGGGCATAGTGGTATAGGCGGCAATGATTCTGCAGATCATGCTGCTCGCACGTCACATAAAGAAGCGAACAGCGTTCCGATACCGCTTTCAAGAGCGGATGCGGCGAGGCAGATTCGTCAACTGGCCCGCAGTCTCACACTGACTGAGTGGAACACACCAAGCATACGACGTACACGACTGCACGAGCTCGACCCTTCACTACAACTCCGGCCTCCACCCGGCCTACATCGACGTGAAGCTTCGCTTCTCTATCGCCTTTGGCTGGGAGTTGCTTTCACGAAAGCTTATACCACGTTAATCAGAATTACTGACAGTGCGGCGTGCGATGTTTGCGGCACCGACGAAAATATCGAACACCTGCTGTGCCATTGTCCTCGATTTGCCTCAGAGAGACAAGTACTTGCCAACGCAATGCGGCGACTGGATGATCGGCCTCTTTCTGTGCAGGTGCTATTACAGCAACGTACACATGCCTCGACAGCCCACAAGGCAGTGAAAGCCCTGCTGCGTTTCCTGAGAAAGACAGGCTTGTGTGAACGCCTCTGACATGCGGTAGAGTTCTACACGCTGCAGTGAAATTACTGTCAGTCTCTCCCCCACCCCCTTTTTTTCCTCTCTTCCCTCTTTCTCGTCTTTCTTGTCCCCTTCCTTTATCCCCCAGTGTAGGGTAGCCAACCGGATGTCTTTCTGGTTAACCTCCCTGCCTTCTCCCTTTTTGTTGCTTCCTTCCTTCCGCTTCCATGTATACGTGGTTTGAGTAGGGTGCAACCACCATAAGCTCATACGCTCTAGTGTTAGCAATCACTCATTAGTATGGATAATATGCCCGAGTGGAAACTCCTGATAGAAAAGAACAACAGGACATATGCCGAACGAAAGAAAAGTGGACAGACCTGTAAGTCTCCTTATGGTCGACGTGGGAGCAACGCGACACCCAGTATAGATCCCACAGGGCACGTTCCATTGTGAGCAGCCTTGAGGCGACATTCTTTGTCCCCAGTCGTTATGGGATAAGCGATACATTTGGCCACTTGCGCATGTTGTTAAACATATCTGTTCCTTTCATCACCGTAAGCTCATGCCGTTTTCTTCTGTTCGCCTCTCTTTGAGGAGGGAGAAAAACAGCATACCGCGCTAGATATATGTCTTCGCGTCCTTTTCGCAAGGACAATCTACCAAGGCTGCGTGAAATGAAACGTGTACGTGCTTGCAATGAAAGTTTGCACGCCGACTTAGAATTCTCGCTACGGCGGTGCGATCTAATTGCATGCATTGTTTCATTGGCGTCTCTCAATCACTGTTCTTATTTTGTTGTTTCGCTTCACTATTGCTATCTGACTTCCACAGTGACTTCGAATGTAGTGCAGAATATTTGCAAGTGCGATGATGATTGGTGCAGGCAAGGAGATGCAGTAAGCTTTATAGCCACTTAATGCGATGACTTCGAAGTTGAAAGGACTTTTTTCTCCTTTGCTGGTTTCTGTGCTTCAGAGACAAAGATTGTTTCCACCTATAAAGTTTCCGCAAGATTTCTCCCTCATATGCAAGCAGAAGCCGTTCAGTTAGTAAACGAGCAATAGTTGAGATAAGCCACGGACACTGCTGTAATAATCCGAGACGGCGGGAACTCGAACGCGCGCGCGCGTTTGTGTGTGTGTGTGTGTGTGTGTGTGTGTGTGTGTGTGTGTGTGTGTGTGTGTGTGTGTGTGTGTGTGTGGTGTGCGTGTGTGTGTTGAAGCCTACGTGACCATTTATTTATCTTTTCTCGGAGGTCCTGGGCACGTGTCCACACGAACTAATATGCCCGGAAAGTCGCACCCGAGTCGCGCCCGTATATATACTGCAGTAAGCCGTGCGCTCACGCGCTACGAGTTTCGCGTGGATGAGGCTAACTCACTGCAAGGCAATCGCGCGCGTGCGCACGCATGCGTGTACAGGTTTCCATTGCTACGTCTCATTCGAACTAAACAAACAGCACGGAAATACCAATACACACTTAGTAACAACGCTGACTTGACATTCGCGTCTCGTATCAGGAGCAACAGCCACCTGCATTTATTCAACTGCAAACCGAGAACACGCGGGGAAAGGATGGGACTGCACGGACATTTTCCGCTTTCCCACACTCTACCACTTCATTGTCTTTCTTCCTTCGTGCTGCGCCCATTGAGGATGTTCGGGTGTTCGAAGTGCTAGCGGGTGCCATGGGTGAGAAAACGAGGCGGTCTGAATGAGACGTCATTGTTCGCATATATACGGCAAGAACATGCGCGTCGCACTGCTGCTTAGCGATAGCGCGGGGAACCTTACCGCCTATGCGTTTTCGTTTTCCGCATTTGCCGCTCGCTTCTTCCGCAAAGCGCGTTTGTAAGCAAAGGCTTCGCGTACACGCGCAAAGACAAACGCCCGCCGAGAGCATTGGTGCCGTCGCTCGGACCTCGCCTAGCTTCCCCGATTTGTCGGATCCCTCGCGGGTGTGTACATCCCTGAGCGGAAAATAATTACTCGCACGCGCATTTTACACACGCCCCACTGATCCTGTACTGCTGCTGCTGCTTCTTTCGGGCAGAACACCCACTCGTGCGTTCGAAACGCAGCCGCCTGTGAATGAACGAATCCGACGGTGATTGCATACGCGTATAAATGGATGACCTGGAAAATAAAGCTGTTGCATACCTCGCTTTCTGCTCCTGTTGTTGTCGTCGTTCTTGCCGTCGTCGTCGCCACTGCTATTCACAGAATTCCAGAGGCCCAGCCAGAAATCGTTTTTTTTCGGGGAAGGGGGGGGGGGTCCACTTACCTTTATGTATACTTGTTCGCGTGTTTGTGTGCGCGTGTAATTTGCATATGTATTATTGAAAATATTCGGGAAAGGTGTGTCGACCTTCCCTTCCCTTCGGCTACGCCTAGGCCAATGCAGCGCGCTAAGATATAGACGCTGTAGAGTGAGAGAGAATAAACTTCAGTGACACAAAGCAGTATAGGTCGATTGGTTGAAGATAAGATCCGCTTTTAAAATGCCACCCCAGTTTTATAACGAAACTATTTTTAACTTACCTGTAGGAACCATTAATTTTCCTTTCAACTTTTATTCTGACTAGTATTCGTCTACCCATCAAGTTGGTTTCCGATTCCATGTGGGATTCACTAAAGTAATGCATCAGCAAGTAAGTGTATTTATATATGAAAAAATGTTTCTTTTTATTTTTATCGCCGGGTACCTCGACGACTCTATTCTCTATGTTATACACCAAGAAGCCTGCCTAAGGCAAGTTTGCGAACAGTTCCCAAGCACCGGCGTGGCTCAGTGTGGTTCCTCCCACGAAGTCTTTCTTGTTTAGGCTTCACACAGGTATATTATGTGTCAGGACATTTGAAGCAGACCGTGGTTTTTACTCACCTTGGAGGACAAATCGCTTTATCTGCGAAAAACCGGAAAATATAGACCATATTTTCTTACATTGTTGGGAGGGAGTATATTTTTGGGATATACTTCAAAGGGCGTTAAAGAAGGAATTACCTTCAAATTCATATGGTATAAGATTTCTGCCAATAGTAGACGAAGAGAAAATGCCTTTTGATTTGATTATGCTATGTGAACTTCACTGTTTAGGGCGGGCCCGTATGGCAGGTTTTTTTTTTTTTTTGCGATCAGGATGCACGGCCTGCACGAATGTATTTCCGTGAACGTATAGCCAAGTTTGTTCAACTGCAGAAAACTCGGGAGATTGTACCTGAGTGGTTGTCGAGGGTAGAGCTCTTGACAGCACGGAATTTTAGTTTGGGTCGGACTGTTACAGCTTGTTTTTGTTGTGCTTGTGTTTGATGTACGCGCCTATGAACAGGCAATAAAGCAAAAATAAAAAAACCGGCGTTGCTCAAAGGTAGAATACTAGGCTGGCACGCAGCGGACCCGGGTTCTAGCCTCACTGTGTCCTTAGTACTAGGTTTTTCTTTATTATTTCGCAATAGTGGTTACGGACAACAGCGGTGGCGGCGGACAACTATGGCGCCGTGCGTGACCCAATTTCTGATCTCATAACAGCTTTCGCTGTAAATATGACAACTACTGATGACAACATGGCAATGGAGAGTTCAGTGGTTGTATCCTTCATGTGCAGGCCGTACTTTCACAGTGATGTTCCGTAGTATACGCCAAAGAATTCCCATTCAGAAACCTGAACATTCCCTATTTCGGGGATCTTCCCCTGCAAACGTTACTGAAATTCCCAGCATATTTCCCTGCACAATACAGTACTAACTTCTGCCCCCATCCATGCACACGCATACTATAATTACACGCGTCTCACGTACTAGCGACTTTTCAAATTATCAATAGTCCCTCCACTGTTGCACAAAAAAAGCATGACATTATTAATTTATATACTGTTAGTACACTGCACATTGTGAGCTTCAAGTCTAACACCAATAGTGAACATACCAGAAACAAATCTCAAAGGCTATAGATATGCTTGCGTGGTGCACGTGCCAGAACCGATTACAGCAAATGAAGGCGCACTGTGACTACTTCGCACTGTCGGTCGCCATAAAAGAATTTAACCATTCGTAAAATAACCTGCGATATAGCGAAGATTCCCCTTTTCCCTTTGGCTTGAAATGGCAGGCGAAAATTTTCCGAAAAAGGGGAAAATTCCCTTGCCGGAACATCACTGTCAGCTTTCATCTTTCGAAAACAACTTTACTGCGCTCGCCGGGTCTCGCTTCATTAACGCGATCGCGAATTCGAGCTTCGCGTTCTTTAAGTGTCTGATCTCCAGACTATGACATTCCCGTTATTGCTCGAATACAATGATTGGATGACCAGCATCCCTCCTCCAACGTGATCGTGCGGGTGAGAGCTTCACCGTGTCATAATTAGGCTGGCCTTGGCCGCGCATCGACTAATTAATGCGCGCCAAGACACTGTGGTGCACTTGCAGCTCGGTTTCTCGATCTCGTATGAGGAAGCGGCGCCTGCTATAGTGCCATAGCAAATATACGCATAGGCGCTAAACTCGCGGGAGAACAAAGTGCGCCGCGCCTTGTTTTGCATGCAAGCCGTCTTCTACTAAGCGTGATGCACGCGAAGTAATTAACGCTTCGCGGAGAATGCCGCCACCGCATTCCCACATCCTTATTGTCCCCTCAGTCAGGGGTCCCACGAACGGGAGGGAGAGTGGGCCGATCTCCCACGTTGCTCGCTGAGGCGTCTTCAATGAGACGAATGGCATATCAGCGCTACGGACTGCAAATGAACGTGTACTCAAAATAGCCCGAGGAACAGGAATACACAGTGAAACATGGCAGTATACCTTAGCGTCCTTCCTGGTACACCTTAAGGTTGCGTTCTGGACTTTACGGGCGGGCGGTGTGCTTCTTCTGGGTTGTTTGGTTTCGATTTGTCTGATGTTATTCTACTGTTATTTTCTCATTCAATGCACGCACGTGTACTCATATAAAAAATGTTAGATTAGGCTTTCGGCTATATATTGAGACAGCTTGCTCTGATATTGTCTGTATTTCAGTGGGCGTTCAAATGTCAGCCAAGGACAACGACCTTTAGGTGCTGACCCAAGCATGCAACCAGGATTGTTTTTTTTTTTTTAGGAGGGGGGGTGGGGATATAGAACGTGGTTAATTATTGGAAGACAATCAAAACTAAGGGGAAGGAAGCACAAGAGACGAGTTGATCAGCGATGAAAAACAATTTCGACACGGCAGTAAAGTTAGTGCGCGTGCGCAAGAAATATTGCTTCCTACCAAATATATTATCGACCAAGAAGTCCCATACAGAGTGAGTATACAGGAAACGAGTGGGAAAAAAAACTTAACGGGGGTAGGGGTTGCAAGGGAACCGGCCGTCCACTTACGCACGTGCGGTGAAAATATTGGAGGCTTTGTCTACCAAACTTCTCATACTGTGTCTTAGCAACAGGCCTGCGAGAACGGGAGCCATTTTAATGGCAGGAAATTTTAAAACAACGAACACACACATTCGGGAAAACATTTTTTTGTGGGCAACAAAAAACTAAAGCACGGTTGCTTTCCCTGACGCAAAACAGGCAGAACGGTTGATTCATTTTAGGAAGCACCTTTAAAGAATAGTGTCAATGTTTTACCTTATAGTAATGTTCAATAAAAAAAGACTAACGTATTTTTTTCTTGCATTGACCTTTACTTTTGCATAGACATTTGCTTTTACCCTTGACCTTTGCGTTGACATGTAGCCGGGTTGAAGAGAGCGGTTCACGCTAACATTTTCATGCGTCGCGTTTTCTCCATAACACCGCTAATAACTTCGTCGACACTGACGTATCCGGTGAATGGATAATAGGGCGAGACCAATCCAGCCACTCCTCAGCGGTCCGGTTCCTCGAATACGTTTTCACTCTTTTCAGTGTCGAGAAGCAGCATTCTGCAGCAGCTTTACGGACTGCGAGCGTTGCCAATAGCTTGAGAGTGTTTGAATGATCCGGAAGATGACTGACTTTGTTGCATTCAGCTAAGCGTCTGTCGCAAAGCGGGGCGTTCGTCCTCTTGCATGGCTTACCATTTAGGTTTCCTGATTTTCCATTCACTTTTAGTGTGAGGAGTGAGCTCTCAGATAAATATCAAAAGCTGACTGCACAGAGTCAAGTTTGCCTTTGGAGGCGTGCTTTGGCAACAAAATTGCAACTTTGCAGTGTTTTGCGATGGTTTGCAAATGCCGTTTGGGGGGAAGCTTTTAGGTCGTCTATGTATGGAACGAACAATGCTCGCCTGTATTACTCTATCGTGAACTATCTCGGAACCTCTCCAAACAATGCAACTGAACCGTGACGTTTGTCCACCTTGTTTCACAATACGGCGCAGCCGGCCGATTTGTAGACGCTTCTGAGTGTTTTTTTTAGGACTGCTGGCTTTTTGGGTGACGCCCCGAAAGAAAGTGCATACTTAACTAATTTTTGCCAAAGGCTTCGTCGAATGTCGGACAGCTGAGGCGTCACTAAAAGAAAAGTTAAGAAAGTGCGACGGGTAATGCGTGTACAAAGCCATTAGAAAGTCGTAGCGGATAAGCGCCTGCACTCCTGGAGGTTAACGACACTCTTCCCTTCCCTTTCACCCTTCGCACTCTCATCCTCGCCGCCAGGTCGTCGAGCCATCCGATTGGCGGGAGAGGCTGCGTACACTGGGTGCCTTAGGGTTGTCTGATGGCGGATACATAAGCCGAAGACTGTTGTACATTAGTTCCTTCTTCTTCTGCTTCCACTTGCTCTCTATCCTCGTGAGATATAAACAAACCTCTTTCGTCCATCAAGAGTACATACCCTCAACATAAAGGTCATAGAGTTCGGTGACTAGGGACAGCTACCACTAGAGACCCGGGCCGGACCCTGTCCCAACAAACTGGAGGTAGCGGTTGCAAGCTTCCTAAC
>WOVY01013412.1:0-14522 GCA_013436015.1 Rhipicephalus annulatus
CAGTTCTGGCAATCGTTTTCTAATTATGAGAAGCCAAACAAAGGTTTCTACCCATGTATTTTACTTTTTGCAAAATTTTCTGTAGCCATTTGGTTGGCAACTTTTCTGTTTGACCACGCACTGAATAGCATCTCAGTTATGTGCTTGAACAGGGTTGTTGAAAAACCTTTGAACCATAGCCAAGCTATGCACTGCAAGGCTTTGTTGACTGTGCAGTAGGCATCGATTACAGCATACCTTGGTTCTGTGCACACAGTTATGTGGGCCAAATAGATGGGTGCCTAAGTATAGGGTTGCAGGAATATTGTCAAAAATAAAAAAACAATAGAGATGGTTCTTTGGCTTCTGATTGTTGAGAATGTGGTTGCCAGCCTGTGTTTGAGAAACCAAGCTCTTGCGCTCATCCCTTATGATAGCACCAGTATTATCATTGAGGCTGCATGAACACATCTTAAGGAAGCTGGTGACATTGAACCTTCGATGTTACTATCTGTTAAAGAACTGGCTTACCTGTATTCATCGTCATGTGCTATTTTGCTTTAGTTTTTTTTAGTTTGTTTCAGGTCCCTTCATTTAATTTTTTTCTCTACCATGCGCATGTTATTATTTTGGGTGGGGGCTATATATTGTATGTTGTATAAATTTCAATTGGAAGCCTTTGCTTGCTCTTGTGTCACTGGTGTTGCTTTATCTGCTGTTGTGCTGATTATTTTTCAAATCTCTGTGCAGATGCTTTCTATGCATGTTGAATCAACACATGGATAAAACTAGAACACAAGAAAAACAAATACACACCACTGCATCTAGCAACTATCCTTGTAAGAAAGCACACCATTTGAAGAAAACCAAAGTAGTCGAGAGTTCGACGGAATGCCGTCTGGTCAGGTAAAGGCATTGTTGAAAAAACAGGTCACTGACCAATGTCAAATAAAAACAAAGACGTTTCGGGCGATCCGTACGGATCCCCTTGTTCACAATGGGAATGACGGCTGAGCAACAGGTTCTTATGTAACGTTTGAGACGCATGACGCAAAGTCCGGGAGTACACGTGGTTTAGTGTGCCAGATGATCTATGATTGTGTTACTTGTCGTCTGAATGATTAGTGATTCGAGGTTCAGTCTGGTTGTAAAATTCTTCTCCGTGGCCATTGATGCGTGCGTTGTCCAGCTTATCTCGTGGCCCGTCTTCTCCGGCATGCTCTGCGAGTGCATTTGTCACTGTGTGGCCCTTGGCGACGTCATTCTTGTGTTGCATCAACGTCTGCAGTAATTTCCACTCGTGCCAATGTACACCGATTCGCAATCGGGCGCATGGTATCTTGTAGACCACTCCCAGGAAAGTGTTGCCGAGGGAGAGGATCCTTCACATTTAGCAACTCAGCCTTAAGCTTGCTTGCTGGAACATGCGCGATCTGTACACCACGTTTTCTGAATAGACGGGCTAGGCTTCGCTTATATTTCGAATATAAGGAATCGATGCAACGCTTTTTCGTAGACGATGTGTTATGCATGGCTTGACTAGTTGACTGCAGTTTATGCATGACGGATTTAGTTGTTTTTTCTAATAAAAATCTTGGGGTATCCATTCCTAGATCAGGTCATCTTCAATGGTCCGGAGCTCCTCCTGCAGGCTTCCTTCATCGGAACAAGTGTGAACTGCTCGTGAACTAAGACCGAATCACTGAGCGTTTTGTGGGGCTACCGGGTGGACTGACTCATAGTCGAGGTATCTACCGGAGTGCGTTGGCTTTCGGTACACAGCGAAGGCCGAGGCCTGTGGGAGTACGTTTTACAACTGCATCCAAGAAAGGGAGGCAACCGTCTTTTTTCTTCTTCCACAGTAAACTTGATGGACGTCTCGATGCCATTAGGCAGTCAAGGAAAGCTTGGACGTCTTTCTTCTTTATCACGCAGAAGCAGTCGTCGACGTATCTCATAAAACCTTGGGTCTCGGCTGAAATGTTTCGCAATGCTTTCTGCTCACTTGCTTCCATTGTGATATTCGCAGTTGTGAACCGAAATCTGACGCTCCCATTGCGGTACCGAAAACTGTTGCCTGTAAGAATTCACCCTTGTACAGAAAGTAAGTGTTGGACTAGGCACAACAGTAAACAAGGTGCACAGCTCGGTGACGTCGAACGGTTGTGCGAATCGGGCCAATGTCGTGTCCTTGTGAAGGCAATTGTCTGGAAAGTTGTACCTACAGCAAGGTCGAACGGGATACACTTGTGAAGAGGGAGCAAGACATCA
This sequence comes from Rhipicephalus annulatus, assembly GCA_013436015.1. NCBI lineage: Eukaryota > Metazoa > Arthropoda > Arachnida > Ixodida > Ixodidae > Rhipicephalus > Rhipicephalus annulatus. The sequence continues at coordinate 2,251 of WOVY01013412.1, forward strand.
AAGGAACCAGTATGTACTTCGTCGACATCACAGATGATACTCTTGAGTTTGCGTATGAAGTCATTGGTGTTCCGGAGGTTAGTTTTTCAGTCTTGCCTGCAAGGGGAGCCAGGATGCCGTGAAGATACTTTGAGAGCTGTACAGGGGTGACCTAGTGAAATCTACTATGGGTCTGAGAGGCGTTCCGCTTTTGTGAATCTTCGGTAAACCGTATATCGCTGGAGCAGAACCATTGGTGCACAGCAGCTGGAAGTACACCTTTTCGCTGATGCAGGAAGCGTCTGAAAAATACTAGAGAGCGTCTTTTGCAGGCCAGTTTGGACTTTCGAGGTAGGATCCTTGTTAATCTTGGCGTACGTTGTACAGTCTCCCACTATCTCCGTCATCTTCGACTCATACGTCGACCGGTCAAGCACAACCGTCACGTTGCCTTGTCCGCAGGAAGTACAGCAATCTTCTTGTTTTTGTGCAATGCCTTAAGTGAGTGCGCAAGCTGAGTGCTTTGCTAGAAAAAGGCAGGAAAACCAGAGGACCCATGTTCGAGGGTCAGGAACTTGTCGTCATACCAGCTAACTCCTGCGGAATGCAAAGTTTTTGAGCCGTGGTCTCAACTTCAACCCAGCAAAGCAGCCGGACACTCGCAAGGTCGTGTGTGCTGTCGAAAACGCTATTGGTCTACTTGGAGATAAGTGAACGAGACGAAGTCCGTACGAGAGCAGTAGGTATACTATCGAGGGATTCGCAAGTCTGGCTGCCAGCAAGTCCTCTCGGAAGACGAGGAAAAGCGATTAGGCATTGCACAAAAACAAGAAGATTGCTGTACTTCCTGCGGACAAGGCAACGTGACGGTTGTGCTGACCCGGTCGAAGTATGAGTCGAAGATGACGGAGATAGTGGGAGACTGTACACGTAGCCCAAGATTAACAAGGATCCTACCTCGAAAGTCCAAAACTGGCCTGCAAAAGACGCTCTCTAGTATTTTTTCAGAAGCTTCCTGCATCAGCGAAAAGGTTTATACTTCCAGCTGCTGTGCACCAATGGTTCTGCTCCAGCGATATACGGTTTTACCGAAGATTCACAAAAGCGGAACGCCTCTCAGACCCCAAGTAGATTTCACTAGGTCACCCCTGTACAGCCTCAAAGTATCTTCACGGCATCCTGGCTCCCCTTGCAGGCAAGACTGAAACTAAACCTCCGGAACACCAATGGACTATCATACGCAAAATCAAGGTATCACTGTGGAATGTCGACGAAGTACTGGTTTCATTTGATTGTCTGCTCCCTCTTCACAGTGTTCCCGTCGACCTTGCTGTAGACACTTCAGACAATTGCTTCACAAGGACACGACATTGGCCGATCGCACACCGTTCGACGCACCGAGCTGTGCACCTTGTTACGGTTTTGCCTATCCAACACTTACTTCTCGTACAAGGGTGAATTCTACAGGCAAGTTTTCGGTACCGCAATGGGAGCGTCGATTTCGGTCACAACTGCGAATATCACAATGGAAGCAATTGAGCAGAAAGCATTGGCGAACATTTCAGCCGAGACCCAAGGTTTTTTCTGAGATACCGTCGACGACTGCTTCTGCGTGATAAGAAGAAAGACGTCCAAGCTTTCCTTGACTGCCTAAATGGCATCGAGACGTCATCAAGTTTACTGTGGAAGAAGAAAAGACGGTTGCCTCCCTTTCTTGGATGCAGTTGTAAAACGTACTCCCACAGGCCGCGCCTTCGCTGTGTACCGAAAGCCAACGCACTCCGGTAGATACCTCGACTATGAGTCAGTCCACCCGGTAGCCCACAAACGCTCAGTGATTCGGTCTTTAGTTCAACGAGCAGTTCACACTTGTTCCGATGAAGGAGCCTGCAGGAGGAGCTCGGATCATTGAAGATGACCTGATCAGGAATGGATACCCCAAGATTTTTTATTAGAAAAACAACTAAATCCGTCATGCATAAACTGCAGTCAACTAGTCAAGCCATGGCATAACACACATCGTCTACGAAAAAGCGTGCATCGATTCCTTATATTCGAAATATAATAGCGAAGCCCTAGCCCGTCTATTCAGAAAACGTGGTGTACAGATCGCGCATGTTCCAGCAAGCAAGCTTAAGGCTGAGTTGCTAAATGTGAAGGATCCTCTCCCTCGGCAACACTTCCTGGCGTAGTCTACAAGATACCATGCGCCGATTGCGAATCGGTGTACATTGGCACGAGTGGAAATTACTGCAGACGTCTGATGCAACACAAGAATGACGTCGCCAAGGGCCACACAGTGGACAAATGCACTCGCAGAGCATGCCGAGAAGACGGGCCACGAGATAAGCTGGGACAACGCACGCATCATGGCCACGGAGAAGAATTTTACAACCAGACTGAACCTCGAATCACTAATCATTCAGACGACAAGTAACACAATCAATAGATCATCTGGCACACTAAACCACGTGTACTCCCGGACTTTGCGTCATGCGCTCAACGTTACATAAGAACCTGTTGCTCAGCCGTCATCCCATTGTGAACAAGGGATCCGTACGGATCCCGAAACGTCTTTGTTTTATTTGACATTGGTCAGTGACCTGTTTTTTCAACAAGAAAACCAAAGGTATCAAACTTACCTGATCTGGTGGATGACAATCACAAAGTTAGCACAGTGCAGAAACTTGAAGTGGAAGAGGGGATGACAAACATCGAATAATGTAATTAAAGGCCTTTTTACTGCATATTATATATGGGACATTTTTTTAAAAGAAACTTGTCTTCAAAACTTGAGATGACGATGCCGGCATTCAAAATTAGCGGAAATATTCATGCTCATTTAAAAATAATGAGCAATGAATATTTCACTCCGTTATATTCTGGCTGCACAGGGTGCTTAGGGTGCTTGTGGAACACAAGCTTGAACCAGCTACATCTGTGAAGTTAACCTGAGCACATTATCAAAGGCAAGAGGCAAGAAATCAGGGCAGTGTCTTTTAGCAAAGTGAACAAAACTTTCTTCCTGTAAAGTACAAAACAGCTGCTGAAGTTCTGAAACATGCTCGCTTGATACCTTGCGAAATTTAGCAGCGACAAAATTAAAAAATTTACGTATTAATCTCTCCAGAGACGATTCTCATGGTCAATCGCAGGGCCTCGTCAGTCAGCCTCAACTAGACAACCTACTTTAATTAGAATAAAAGTATCAGCTTCAGTGTCTTTTGTGCAGGCTTGGTCACTCAAGAAGGTTGGCGGGACACAAGTTCCACGCATCTGATTTAATCTGCAACCAGTGCAGAGTGTTGTTCTCACGTGATAACAATGGGACAAAAAAATTTGAGGCAGATTTTCAATAATTGTGCAAGCCTCAAAGAAGTGATACTGAACAACCCTCTTTGTTTTGAGTTATTAGTTCGTTACATCCTCTTATGTTTTATTTATTTTTCCTGTCTTCTTTCTTTCAATTTCTTTTTTCTATTTATATTACATGATATTTCCTTTTTATTCACCTTTTGCCCTCACTTTTCTGGTTCTTCGTCATGCTTTCTATACGACACCTTTCTCTCTAACCACTTTTTTCCTGTTCACCCACTCTCGCTTATCATTCCCAAACCCTCTTGCACACTATACTGTAAAAAGCTATGATAAATTCTGCTAGCGTGCCTGTATAAGCCAAGTTGATTGTTTTCGAATTGTCAGTACATCGATTCGAATGCCATTTTATTGAGATTTTTTTCCCAGCATTTGTTTTTTTTTTTGTACTCAATCTGTAGTCCATCAGTGTTAATGAATCCCATGCCGGACGTATCAACGCATGTGTTCTGGGATCGAAGCACAGCAGGACAAAGATGAACAAAAGGCCAAAAAGCATGTGCCGGTTCATTATGATGGTTATTTTTGTTCTCACATCGCAAACCAATGCTCTTCTAAACAGCTCTACTCTTGAACTATGAAAAAGGCTGTCACATGCAGTCTTTTACTGTGTTCCAAGTGATCTTCCAATTCGGTCTTGATAAGTGTGCGCACCATCTGAGTATCAAAGCATTTTGTAGAAAAATAAAAAGTATTTTACCGTTTTTAACCTATCTATTTAGGGTAGCTGCCTATGCCTGGGTGCTCGCGTGATCACCTCTTTTACTAGTACATACCAAAGCTGCCATGCAAAAGTATGAGTGTATGACAAACATGACTGAGGCATCAGGACTTGAATGACACGAAATACCCTGTCAGGTAAATCATGAAACCCTTTTTCATACACATCTGGTGCATACCCATGAAATGCGGGCATGGCCCACAGGTTATGAGCCCACAGTAAGGCTTTGCCTTCTCAAGTATAGCTAAAAAAGAAATTGTAAATCTTACCATAATTCCCTTTAAAGAGCTTGCGTGAAAAAAACATCATCTGCCTGTTTCACTCATAATGTTGGTGAGTAAAGTATTTGTAGACCTTAAAAAATAAAAATGACAATTAAAGCCAAAAGAGAACTCGGGCATTCTGTGAAGCAGTCAATTTTCCTACCCCCGAGTTGTACGACTGCTTAAAGTTTTTTATTTATTTACTCATTTAGTACATACTACAGACCAGTTGTGGTCCTTGCCGACGGGCACACATAAATGTACACAAAATAAAAACATACATATGCATATACATACACAAATAAACATACAAATATATATCCTTATACATACACAGTTACACACACACATACGAACACAATTACATTATATGTACAGATATATATAGATACATATATACACACATAATCATACATACACATACATATCATCATCATCATCAGCCTGACTACGTCCACTGCAGGACAAAGGCCTCTCCCATGTTCCGCCAGTTAACCCGGTCCTGTGCTTGCTGCTGCCAATTTATACCCGCAAACTTCTGAATCTCATCTGCCACCTAACCTTCTGTCTCCCCCTAACCCGCTTTCCTTCTCTGGGAATCCAGTTAGTTACTCTTAAACGACCAGCGGTTATCCTGTCTACGCGCTCGGCCCATGGTCCATTTCTTCTTTTTGATTTCAGCAATGATATCCTTAACCCCCGTTTGTTCCCTAATCCACTCTGCTGTCTTCTTGTCTCTGAAGGTTACACCTACCATTTTTCTTTCCATTGCTCGCTGCGTCGTCCTCAATTTAAGCTGAACCCTCTTGTAAGTCTCAGGTTTCTGCTCCGTAGCAAAGTACCGGCAAGATACAGCTGTTATATACCTTTCTCTTGAGGGATAGTGGCAATCTACCTGTCATAATTTGAGAGTGCTTGCCGAATGTGCTACACCTCATTCTTATTCTTCTAGTTACTTCAATCTCGTGGTTCAGCTCCACTGTTACTACCTGCACTAAATAGACATAGTCTTTTACAACTTGAAGTCCACTATTACCTATCTCGAAGGGCTGCTTTTTCTGAGGTTGTTGTAAATTACTTTCGTTTTCTGCAGATTCATTTTAAGACCTACCTTTCTTCTCTCCTTGTCTAACTCCGTAATCATGAGTTGCAATTCGTCCCCTGAGTTACTCAGCAATGCAATATTGCCACATTCCATTTCCCAAGTTTTTGTTATCGTCCCGAAACACCACACGAAACTGCAGGCGCGGTTTGCGCTGAGAATCGTGTGGTGTTTTGGGACGATAACAAAAACTTGGGAAATGGAACGTGGCATCGCCGTCGCCCAGCACCCCCGGCAGTACTCCGGCCCAACGTGGGGCCAGTCTCCTAGCCCGTATCCGGGAAACTAAGGGCAGCAACCGGTGGAGGTGCGGTTGCTGTGCCACGAACTACCAAAGATCCTCAGACGACGACGACGCCCGCGACGGAGCTTTCCGAACACAACGCCAACCAGGCAAAGCCCTGACGGCGAAAGCTCACTTACCGGAGGTGGCCTGACGACGCAACATGGAAGCAGCGGATCAAGCCGACGCAGCCGTGACCCGACGCCACGCCCTAACTGTAATGCGAGACGGCGAACTAGCGACCTCGACGTTCTTATCGACGACCGCAGTGTGACCGCTCTCGTCGATACTGGAGCCGACTATTCTGTCATCAGTGGCTCGTTCGCCGCGAAGTTAAAGAAAGGTAGGACAGCTTGGAAAGGCCCTGAAATCCGCACAGCCGGAGGTCATCTCGTAAAGTGGATAAAAAAATAAGCAGCCGTGAGCTCTTAACGCCTGCAGGAATCTGCACAGTGACAGTCACCATTAACGGCCATATTTATCCTACAGACTTCGTAGTCTTACAGCGTTGCTCGAGAGATATCATCCTTGGCATCGACTTCTTATGCCTCCATGGTGCTGTCATCAACCTAAAAACAAAGTCGATAACGTTATCCACAGAAGAAGCACTACCGCCGCGCACGCCGTCAGGACACCAAGCCTTGAATGTGCTGGAAGAAGAAGTCACCATTCCGCCTCACTCAAGCGTCATTATTTCAGTTGGCGCTAATAAATCACCTGACTTGGAAGGCGTCGTTGAAGGCAGTCAGCATCTGTTGGTCGCCCGAAATATTTGCGTCGCAAGAGGAATTGCAGAGCTGCGGGGAGGCAAAGCAACGGTTATGCTCACTGCTCACGAATTTCAGCAATGATCTACTACAGTCCGGAGCCTTCTCAAAAACTGCAGGCGCGGTTCGCGCTGAGAATCGTATGGTGTTTTGGGACGATAACAAAAACTTGGGAAATGGAACGTTGCATTATCATCGGCGAAGCGCAGGTGATTAAGGTACTCTACATTAACTCTTATCCCTAACTCTTCCCATTCTAGGTTTCTGAAAACATCCTGTAAGCACGCGGTAAATAGCATTGGGGAGATTGTGTCCTCCTGCCTTACACCCGTTTTGATTGGTATTCTGTTGCTTTCTTTATGAAGCACTATGGTAGCAGTTGATCTTCTGTAGATTTCTTCCAGGATGTATATATATACTTCATCGACGCCCTGATTCCGAGTGTCTGCATGACGGCTGATATTTCTACTGAATCAAACGCTTTCTCGTAATCTATGAAGGCTATGTACACTGGTTGGTTATATTCAGAGCTTTCTCTATTACCTGATTGATAATATGAATATGGTCGATTGTTGAGTAGTCTGTTCGAAATCCTGCTTGTTCCTTTGTTTGATTTAATTCTAATGTTTTTTTACTCTGTTAGCAATTACTTTTGTAAATAGCTTGTATACTGCAGAGAGCCAGCAAATCGGCCTGTAATCCTTCAAGTCCTTGTCATCTCCTTTCTTAAGTATTAGGATGATGTTAGCGTTCTTCTAAGGCTCTGGTACTCTTTACGTCAGGAGACACCTCGTAAATAGGCTGGCTAGTTTTTCTAACCCAATCTGACCTCCATCTTTCAGCAGATCGGGTGTTACCTGATCCTCACCAGCAGCGTTGCCTTTTTGCATGCTCTCTAAATCTTTTCTGACTTCTATCATTACTGGTGGGGTGTCATGTGGCTTACTGCTAGTTCTTATAGTATTAAACTCGTGGTTGTCCCGGCTACTGTACAAATCTCTGTAAAACTCCTCCGCTATTTTAACTATCCTATTTATATTAGTAGTTATTTTGCCTTCTTTGTTCCTTAGTGTATACATCCGATTTTTGCCTATCCCAAGTTTCCTCTTCACTGCTTTGACGCTTTCTCCGTTTTTCAGAGCGTGTTCAATTCTCTCCATGTTATTATACCTTCTTCCATCAGATACCTTACGCTTTTTAATCAACTTTGCAAGCTCTGACAGTTCTGTTTTGTCTGTTGTACTTGAGATTCTCCCGCTTCTTAATGATATTGTTACGTGAGTAACGAGACAAAGTATTGCGAATATATTCGAAAAATATATTTGCAAGAGCGGTTGCAGCACTGGCCAGTCTGGCTCCGAGCTCGAGCAGCAGCGACCCTCATCTTCTTCGTCGGGCGCACACGCGCATTCGCACTATGGTTTGTGGCAGCCTACAGGTAGCATAACCCCCGTCGGCAAAGGCGCCGTCTCGGCGCATCTAGATGTCAAGATCATTGGGCGAGTGGTACTGCTTCAGGCGTGCGACGTGTACGATGTCGCTGGCCCTAGGGGTGGATGAAGACGGCGAGGCAGCAGGAGTGATTTCATAAGTGACGGGAGTCACCTCACGAAGCACTCTGTATGGCCCTGTGTACCGAGAGAGCAGCTTGTCAGACAGGCCAACGTGCCTGGTCGGAGACCACAGCAGAACCAACGAACCGGGCGAAAAGTGCACATCGCGGTGTCGTTGGTCGTACCGACGCCGTTGGTTTGCTTGGGAGGTCAGAAGGCGAGCACGAGCGGTTTCGCGTGCGTGGGCGGCCCGGCTGATGGCGTCCAGAGCATATTGTGAAGTTGGAGCTGCTGGTAACGGAATCGTCGTATCGAGGGGTAATGTGGGTTCGCGGCCGAACAGCAAGAAAAAAGGGGAGTAACCAGCAGTGTCGTGGCGCGAAGAATTGTAGGCAAATGTCACGTATGGTAAAGCGATGTCCCAGTCAGAGTGATCTGAGGAAACGTACTTTGCAAGCATGTCAGTTAGGGTTCGGTTCAGGCGTTCTGTGAGGCCATTTGTTTGCGGATGGTACGACGTAGTGAGCTTGTGGCGTGTTTCACAAGAGCGTAGGATGTCCGCTATGACTTTCGATAGAAATGTGCGGCCTCGGTCCGTGAGCAGCTGGCGTGGAGCACCATGTTGCAAGATCACGTCGTGTAGAAGAAAATCGGCGACTGTCAGTGGCGCAACTTGTTGGAAGGGCGCGTGTGATTGCGTAGCGTGTGGCGTAGTCTGTGGCCACAGCTATCCACCTGTTGCCAGCAGAAGACAGAGGAAAAGGGCCGAGTAAGTCCAAGCCGACGCGAAAGAAAGGTTCAGTAGAAATATCGAGTGGTTGAAGGCGCCCCAGCCGGAAGCGTCGATGGTGTTTTGCGGCGCTGACATTCCTCACACGCCGCGACGTATCTTCTGACGGACCGTGCCAGACCTGGCCAATAGAAGCGACGGCGAATCCGGTCGTATGTGCGGGACACACCCAGGTGACCGGCAGTAGGAACGTCATGGAGTTCGTGGAGTATAGCCAAGCGGAGGTGTTTGGGTATGGCAAGCAGCAGAGATGGGCCGTCTGGATGGAAGTTATGCCGGTATAATGTGCCATTCTGGAGTACGAACGAGCGATAGGATCGGTTCGATGGGGAGGAGTCGAGGCGCTCAATGATAGCCCGTAGGGCTGCATCACGGCGTTGCTCGTCGGCTATGTGGTTCAGTTGAGAAACGGAGCACACGCAGGCGTCGTTGTCAGGTATGGTGGCCGATGGGCCAACTGGATAGCGAGAAAGGCAATCGGCGTCCTGGTGCAGGCGTCCAGACTTGTATATCACAGCAAAGGTGTATTCTTGCAGTCGCAGAGCCCAGCGACCAAGTCGACCTGTAGGATCTCTTAAGGATGAAAGCCAGCAGAGCGCGTGGTGGTCGGTGACGACGGAAAAGTGAGTGCCATATAAATATGGGCGGAATTTTGAGACCGCCCAGACAAGAGCAAGGCATTCTCGCTCCGTGATCGAATAGTTACGCTCTGCAGGTGTAAGGAGGCGGCTAGCATACGCGATAACGCGGTCGTGTCCCTGTTGGCATTGGGCGAGAACGGCTCCGATACCGTGACCACTGGCATCAGTTCGGACCTCAGTTGGGGCAGATGGGTCAAAGTGGGCCAGGATAGGGGGCGTCGTCAAAAGTGTTATGAGGTGAGAGAAGGCGGCAGCTTGAGTGGACCCCCACGAAAATGGAACGCCTTTCTTCAAAAGATCGGTAAGTGGTTGGGCGATTGCCGCAAAATCTTTCACGAACCGCCTAAAGTAGGAGCAAAGTCCCACAAAGCTCCGGACATCTTTGGCGGATTGGGGTATGGGAAACTCGTGACGGCACGAATTTTCTCAGGGTCCGGTCTCACACCAGAAGCATCGACAAGGTGGCCCAGCACGGTAATCTGTCGGCGGCCGAAGTGACACTTCGAGGAGTTCAACTGGAGGCCAGCTTTGCGGAAGACGTCGAGAATGGCCGACAGACGCTCAAGGTGGGTCTCAAATGTAGGTGCAAATACGAGGACGTCGTCTAGGTAACACAGGCATGTTGACCATTTGAATCCGTGTAGCAGAGAGTCCATCATACGTTCGAACGTGGCGGGGGCATTGCATAGACCGAAGGGCATAACCTTGAATTGGTATAGGCCATCTGGAGTGATGAAGGCGGTCTTTTCTTGGTCTTTCTCGTCTACGGCAATCTGCCAATAACCAGAACGAAGGTCGATGGATGAAAAGTAGCGTGCGCCGTGGAGACAATCGAGGGCGTCATCAATACGTGGTAAAGGATACACGTCCTTTTTGGTGATTCGATTTAGATGCCGGTAATCGATGCAAAAGCGCCATGTGTTGTCCTTCTTTTTAACCAGGACGACGGGTGACGCCCATGGGCTTGATGAGGGCTCAATAATGCCTTTAGTTAACATCTTATTCACTTCAGCTTGAATAATCTGGCGCTCCGACGCGGACACGCGATACGGTCGACGGTGAATGGGAGCAGCATCACCGGTGTTGATGCGGTGCTTTACAAGAGAAGTTTGGCCGAGTGGTCGGTCGTCAAGGTCGAAGATGTCACGGTAGGAAGCTAGAAGGCGTGCGAGAGCGGCTGTTTGCTCTGGGGGAAGGTCAGGGTCGATCATGGGACGTATTGACATGTCGAGGCATGTGGCATCGAGTGGGCGACAAGAAAAATTGGTGCATGCGTCGGCTGCGAAAGTGGTGACGTGATCATCGGCTAAGGACCGCAACGTGGCGATTAGGATGCCTTCAGGGAGGACTTGCTTTGTGAAGCCGAAATTTATGACGGGTAGACGGGTCCGGTTGGAGGCTACAGTTACGATGCAGTGAGGGACGGTGACGTCACGTGCCAGTAGGACATCAGGAATCGGTGTGACGATGTAATTCCCATCCAATACGGGTGAGGTCGTGGCGAATTCGGTGAATGTGAGGGCTTTAGGCGGTAAGCGGAGGAAGTCTGTGGCAGAAAGGCCGTGTTGAGGTTCAGGGTGAATATCCGGCTGAAGAGGAAGGTCTAAGCAAAGAGTACCAGCGGAACAGTCGATCAGAGCAGAATGGGTCGACAGGAAGTCCATCCCTAAGATGAGGTCATGAGGACAGTTCTGGAGCACCGTGAATAGAACAGGAATGTAACGGTCGGCGATGCTTATGCGAGCCGTACACATGCCAATGACAGGAACAGTGCCGCCATCGGCCACACGTACAGCTTCGGTAGCAGGAGGCGTGAGTACTTTTCTTAAGCGGCGACAAAGATGAACGCTGATTATGGACACATGAGCGCCAGTATCGACTAGTGCCGACAGAGAAATACCGTCCACGTGTACATCGACAAGATTTTTGTTCGTATGAAGCGTCAATGGAGGGTTGGTTCAGACAGGGATGATGCAGCACTACCTCCAGGGGCTGCACTGTCTAGTTTTCCGTCGGTACGATGAAAAGTTAGGCGGCGAGTGATGGCGGCGTGGCTGGGGCGACGGGGAACGACGGCGTTGAGGGGACGGGAGAACGAGCAGGAAGGCGGCTGTTAGACGTGTCGAAAGCAGGGGCGGTACGGCTGGACGAATACCGGCGAAGATCTTCATATGGGCTATAAGGTGCGAAAAACTGGCTCCTATGTGGCGGCGTCCAGGAGGCACGGCAGTAGCGGGAGACATGTCCAACGCGGTGGCACCGGAAGCAGATCGGTTTGTCGTCAGGAGTTCGCCATTCCGCCGGGGTTGCGAGATCGTGGAGCAACAAATGGGTCACGTCGAGGTGGATTAATGGGAATTGGTCTGGAGGAGGGGCAAGAGATGGGGCAAGCATCAGGGAACCCGCGGTTTGGCGAATTCTTGTCGTACGACCGCCTGAATAACGGAGATCGCGGGGGTTGTCGGGCATCGTATGTTCGAAAGAAGTGGGCTGAAGCGGCGCTGGACTTGCTGCTTCAAGTTCCCGTCGAACGATACGCGTTTACACTCTGCTCAAAGGGCGGTGTGACGGTAGAATCGGAGCAGGTGGACGTAGCCGCCGTGTTTGGCAACCGAGAAAAAGGAGGGCGCACCCGACGGCTTTTTGCTGTTTCGAAACGGCGGCATTCCTGAATTACACGGTCGATGGTCCGAGACGTTAGTGTACACCAGCAAATTGAAGGCGTCGTCCGCGATCCCCTTCAAAACGTGTCCAACCTTTTCAGCCTCAGACATCGCCTCGTCTACTTTTCGGCAAAG
>WOVY01013413.1:0-22604 GCA_013436015.1 Rhipicephalus annulatus
AATTTGGTCCTAACCCACCATCACTAACATGGCTTGAATATATTGTTACGTGAGTAACGAGACAAAGTATTGCGAATATATTCGAAAAATATATTTGCAAGAGCGGCTGCAGCACTGGCCAGTCTGGCTCCGAGCTCGAGCAGCCAGCGACCCTCATCTCTTCTCGGGCGCACACGCGCATTCGCAACTATGGTTTGTGGCAGCCTACAGGTAGCACTAACCCCGTCGGCAAAGGCGCCGTCTCGGCGCATCTAGATGTCAAGATCATTGGGCGAGTGGTACTGCTCAGGCGTGGCGACGTGTACGATGGTCGCTGGCCTAGGGTGGATGAAGACGGCGAGGCAGCAGGAGTGATTTCATAAGTGACGGGAGTCACCTCACGAAGCACTCTGTATTGGCCTGTGTACCGAGAGAGCAGCTTGTCAGACAGGCCAACGTGCCTGGTCGGAGACCACAGCAGAACCAACGAACCGGGCGAAAAGTGCACATCGCGGTGTCGTTGGTCGTACCGACGCCGTTGGTTTTGCTTGGGAGGTCAGAAGGCGAGCACGAGCGGTTTCGCGTGCGTGGGCGGCCCGGCTGATGGCGTCCAGAGCATATTGTGAAGTTGGAGCTGCTGGTAACGGAATCGTCGTATCGAGGGGTAATGTGGGGTTCGCGGCCGAACAGCAAGAAAAAAGGGGAGTAACCAGCCGTGTCGTGGCGCGAAGAATTGTAGGCAAATGTCACGTATGGTAAAGCGATGTCCCAGTCAGAGTGATCTGAGGAAACGTACTTTGCAAGCATGTCAGTTAGGGTTCGGTTCAGGCGTTCTGTGAGGCCATTTGTTTGCGGATGGTACGACGTAGTGAGCTTGTGGCGTGTTTCACAAGAGCGTAGGATGTCCGCTATAACTTTCGATAGAAATGTGCGGCCTCGGTCCGTGAGCAGCTGGCGTGGAGCACCATGTTGCAAGATCACGTCGTGTAGAAGAAAATCGGCGACGTCAGTGGCGCAACTTGTTGGAAGGGCGCGTGTGATTGCGTAGCGTGTGGCGTAGTCTGTGGCCACAGCTATCCACCTGTTGCCAGCAGAAGACAGAGGAAAAGGGCCGAGTAAGTCCAAGCCGACGCGAAAGAAAGGTTCAGTAGAAATATCGAGTGGTTGAAGGCGCCCAGCCGGAAGCGTCGATGGTGTTTTTGCGGCGCTGACATTCCTCACACGCCGCGACGTATCTTCTGACGGACCGTGCCAGACCTGGCCAATAGAAGCGACGGCGAATCCGGTCGTATGTGCGGACACACCCAGGTGACCGGCAGTAGGAACGTCATGGAGTTCGTGGAGTACAGCCAAGCGGAGGTGTTTGGGTATGGCAAGCAGCAGAGATGGGCCGTCTGGATGGAAGTTATGCCGGTATAATGTGCCATTCTGGAGTACGAACGAGCGATAGGATCGGTTCGATGGGGAGGAGTCGAGGCGCTCAATGATAGCTCGTAGGGCTGCATCACGGCGTTGCTCGTCGGCTATGTGGTTCAGTTGAGAAACGGAGCACACGCAGGCGTCGTTGTCAGGTATGGTGGCCGATGGGCCAACTGGATAGCGAGAAAGGCAATCGGCGTCCTGGTGCAGGCGTCCAGACTTGTATATCACAGCAAAGGTGTATTCTTGCAGTCGCAGAGCCCAGCGACCAAGTCGACCTGTAGGATCTCTTAAGGATGAAAGCCAGCAGAGCGCGTGGTGGTCGGTGACGACGGAAAAGTGAGTGCCATATAAATATGGGCGGAATTTTGAGACCGCCCAGACAAGAGCAAGGCATTCTCGCTCCGTGATCGAATAGTTACGCTCTGCAGGTGTAAGGAGGCGGCTAGCATACGCGATAACGCGGTCGTGTCCCTGTTGGCATTGGGCGAGAACGGCTCCGATACCGTGACCACTGCATCAGTTCGGACCTCAGTTGGGGCAGATGGGTCAAAGTGGGCCAGGATAGGGGGCGTCGTCAAAAGTGTTATGAGGTGAGAGAAGGCGGCAGCTTGAGTGGACCCCCACGAAAATGGAACGCCTTTCTTCAAAAGATCGGTAAGTGGTTGGGCGATTGCCGCAAAATCTTTCACGAACCGCCTAAAGTAGGAGCAAAGTCCCACAAGCTCCGGACATCTTTGGCGGATTGGGGTACTGGGAAACTCGTGACGGCACGAATTTTCTCAGGGTCCGGTCTCACACCAGAAGCATCGACAAGGTGGCCCAGCACGGTAATCTGTCGGCGGCCGAAGTGACACTTCGAGGAGTTCAACTGGAGGCCAGCTTTGCGGAAGACGTCGAGAATGGCCGACAGACGCTCAAGGTGGGTCTCAAATGTAGGTGCAAATACGAGGACGTCGTCTAGGTAACACAGGCATGTTGACCATTTGAATCCGTGTAGCAGAGAGTCCATCATACGTTCGAACGTGGCGGGGGCATTGCATAGACCGAAGGGCATAACCTTGAATTGGTATAGGCCATCTGGAGTGATGAAGGCGGTCTTTTCTTGGTCTTTCTCGTCTACGGCAATCTGCCAATAACCAGAACGAAGGTCGATGGATGAAAAGTAGCGTGCGCCGTGGAGACAATCGAGGGCGTCATCAATACGTGGTAAAGGATACACGTCCTTTTTGGTGATTCGATTTAGATGCCGGTAATCGATGCAAAAGCGCCATGTGTTGTCCTTCTTTTTAACCAGGACGACGGGTGACGCCCATGGGCTTGATGAGGGCTCAATAATGCCTTTAGTTAACATCTTATTCACTTCAGCTTGAATAATCTGGCGCTCCGACGCGGACACGCGATACGGTCGACGGTGAATGGGAGCAGCATCACCGGTGTTGATGCGGTGCTTTACAAGAGAAGTTTGGCCGAGTGGTCGGTCGTCAAGGTCGAAGATGTCACGGTAGGAAGCTAGAAGGCGTGCGAGAGCGGCTGATTGCGCTGGGGGAAGGTCAGGGTCGATCATGGGACGTATTGACATGTCGAGGCATGTGGCATCGAGTGGGCGACAAGAAAAATTGGTGCATGCGTCGGCTGCGAAAGTGGTGACGTGATCATCGGCTAAGGACCGCAACGTGGCGATTAGGATGCCTTCAGGGAGGACTTGCTTTGTGAAGCCGAAATTTATGACGGGTAGACGGGTCCGGTTGGAGGCTACAGTTACGATGCAGTGAGGGACGGTGACGTCACGTGCCAGTAGGACATCAGGAATCGGCGTGACGATGTAATTCCCATCCAATACGGGTGAGGTCGTGGCGAATTCGGTGAATGTGAGGGCTTTAGGCGGTAAGCGGAGGAAGTCTGTGGCAGAAAGGCCGTGTTGAGGTTCAGGGTGAATATCCGGCTGAAGAGGAAGGTCTAAGCAAAGAGTACCAGCGGAACAGTCGATCAGAGCAGAATGGGTCGACAGGAAGTCCATCCCTAAGATGAGGTCATGAGGACAGTTCTGGAGCACCGTGAATAGAACAGGAATGTAACGGTCGGCGATGCTTATGCGAGCCGTACACATGCCAATGACAGGAACAGTGCCGCCATCGGCCACACGTACAGCTTCGGTAGCAGGAGGCGTGAGTACTTTTCTTAAGCGGCGACAAAGATGAACGCTGATTATGGACACATGAGCGCCAGTATCGACTAGTGCCGACAGAGAAATACCGTCCACGTGTACATCGACAAGATTTTTGTTCGTATGAAGCGTCAATGGAGGGTTTGGTTCAGACAGGGATGATGCAGCACTACCTCCAGGGGCTGCACTGTCTAGTTTTCCGTCGGGTACGATGAAAAGTTAGGCGGCGAGTGATGGCGGCGTGGCTGGGGCGACGGGGAACGACGGCGTTGAGGGGACGGAGAACGAGCAGGAAGGCGGCTGTTAGACGTGTCGAAAGCAGGGGCGGTACGGCTGGAGGAATACCGGCGAAGATCTTCATATGGGCTATAAGGTGCGAAAAACTGGCTCCTATGTGGCGGCGTCCAGGAGGCACGGCAGTAGCGGGAGACATGTCCAACGCGGTGGCACCGGAAGCAGATCGGTTTGTCGTCAGGAGTTCGCCATTCCGCCGGGTTGCGAGATCGTGGAGCAACAAATGGGTCACGTCGAGGTGGATTAATGGGAATTGGTCTGGAGGAGGGGCAAGAGATGGGGCAAGCATCAGGGAACCCGCGGTTGGCGAATTCTTGTCGTACGACCGCCTGAATAACGGAGATCGCGGGGGTTGTCGGCATCGTATGTTCGAAAGAAGTGGGCTGAAGCGGCGCTGGACTTGCTGCTTCAAGTTCCCGTCGAACGATACGCGTTACACTCTGCTCAAAGGGCGGTGTGACGGTAGAATCGGAGCAGGTGGACGTAGCCGCCGTGTTTGGCAACCGAGAAAAAGGAGGGCGCACCCGACGGCTTTTTGCTGTTTCGAAACGGCGGCATTCTTGAATTACACGGTCGATGGTCGAGACGTTAGTGTACACCAGCAAATTGAAGGCGTCGTCCGCGATCCCCTTCAAAACGTGTCCAACCTTTTCAGCCTCAGACATCGCCTCGTCCACTTTTCGGCAAAGAGCGAGAACTTCTTGGATGTATGACACATACGATTCAGTTGGCGACTGGACACGGGTAGCCAGCTCCTGTCGTGCAGCTGCGTGGCGACCGGTCGGGTCCCCAAAGATGTCACGTAGCTTCTCCTTGAACGTGTCCCAGCTGGTGAGTTCGGACTCATTTGTCTCGTACCAGACACGCGGGGTTCCGTCCAAGTAGAAGAGAACATTAGCGAGCATCATGGTAGGGTCCCAGCGGTGAGTTTGACTGACCCGTTCATAAAGGCGAAGCCATTTGTCGACGTCGAGGCCAGGTTGCGCAGAAAATGTCCCGGGATCACGGGGTGTTTGGACGGCGACAAAGGTTGTCGGAGAAGGTTGTCGCAGATGGTGAAGCGGACGCGTTGTCACTGAAAGCCATGGCGGGAAGCTGGAGGATGCGGCCACTGCGGAGCTGCGTGGTGAGGACGGGGATCGTTCCACCTCCACCAAATATGTTACGTGAGTAACGAGACAAAGTATTGCGAATATATTCGAAAAATATATTTGCAAGAGCGGCTGCAGCACTGGCCAGTCTGGCTCCGAGCTCGAGCAGCCAGCGACCCTCATCTTCTTCGTCGGGCGCACACGCGCATTCGCACTATGGTTTGTGGCAGCCTACAGGTAGCAATATTATCACGACGCATGGGCTCAAAAGTCGAAGACCATGTGAAAGTAGCGAAAATCCGATGAAAGCGTTGTATATAGAATCTTGCGCGATGAATAAGTTGCAATACATAGTAAAGTTTTGTCGCTAAGAAAATATTGCAAGCTTCAGCTCTCCCAAATATCGAAAGTCGACAGGGTACAAATGTCTGGGCCTGTCGTTCAAGCTTAGGGACACGTTCCTTCCAGTAATGACACTGAATCCAAATGTATGCAATGGTACACCAAAGTATGTTGGAGGAGTTCTTGTCCAATTAATCCCTGCAAAGTGGTTTGGTGTGCTACCCCACAAGCCAAACAACAGTCCTAAACTTTTAGAGGCATTTAAACGAGCTCCTGATACTACGCCAAATTTTTCAATAGTATATACCACATTTTCGACACTTGGTTTATCTGTGCAAAAGAATGCGACATCATCTGCATAAGCCAATAATTAACCTCACTGCCTAATATTCTAAAGCCACGAATGCAACTCGACTGTATTATGCTTAAGCACAGGGGTTCTAGGTAAAGTGCAAATAAAAGAGGTGACATCGGGCATCCCTGTTTTACAAAAGAGCGAATAGAAACTGGCTTGGAGAGTTGAGCATTAACTATCAGACGAGTTGAGCATGAGGGCGATGTGCGATCGATGCACTGGCGTTCCTTTCATTAGCACATTTGCTCTAGGTTACTGTAGAACACAACATCGAAAGGAATATAGGGGAAAAGAAGCGCATATGCCTTGCATCAAGCAAGAAAACTGTAGCAGAAATCCTATGTTATTTAAAAAGGGTAGCCCACCCTCGGCGGGACTCGAACCCGCATTGCCTGGTTTAGAAGACCAATGCCTTATCCGTTAGGCCACGAGGGCAATGTGCGAGCGATGAAAAGGCGTTCCTTTCATTAGCGCACTTTACTTCAGGTTACAGTAGAACACACCATCGAAAGGAATATAGGAGAAATAGAAATGCACATGCTTTGGTTCAAGCAAGAAAACTGTAGCAGAAACCCTAGGTAATGAAAAAGGATAACCCATTCTTGGCGGGAATCGAACACGCAATGCCCGATTTAGCAGACCGATGCCTTATCCGTTAGGCCACGAGGTCAATGTGCGAGCGATGCACTGCCGTTCCTTTCATTAGCGCTTTTACTCTAGGTTACAGTAAAACACACCATCGAAAGGAATATAGCGGTAAAGGAAATGCATATGCTCTGGTTCAAGCAAGAAAACTGTAGGAGAAACCCTTTGTTGATGAAAAAGGATTGCCCACCCTCGGCACGACTCGAACCCGTAATCGTTGGCTTAGAAGACCGATCCCTTATCCGTTAGGCCACGAAGGCGATGTGTGAGTGATGCACTGGCGTTCCTTTAATTAGCGCGTTTACTCTAGGTTACAGTAGAACACAACATCGAAAGGAATACAGGGTAAAAGAATTGCATGTGGTTTGCTTCAAGCAGAAAAACTGTAGCAGAAACCCTAGGAAATGAAAAGGGGTAACCCACTCTCGGCGGGACTCGAACCCGCAATCCCCGGTTTAGGAGACCGATGCCTTATCCGGTAGGCCACGAGGTCGATGAGCGAGCGATGCACTAGCGTTCTTTTCATAAGCGCGTTTACTCTAGGTTACAGTAAAACACACTATCGAAAGGAATATAAGGAAAAAGGAAACGCGTATGCTTTGTTTCAAGCAAGAAAAGTGTAGCAGAAATCCTATGTCAATGAAAAAGAATATCCCACCTTTGGCGGGACTCGAACTCGCAATCCTCGGTTTAGGAGACCGATGCCTTATCCGTTAGGCTAAGAGGGCAATATGCGAGCGACGCGCTGGTGTTCCTTTAACCAGCGCACTTTACTTTAGGTTACAGTAGAACACACCATCGAAAGGAATAAGGAAGCAAGGGAAATGCACATGCTTTGGTACAAGCAAGAAAACTGTAGCAGAAACCCTTTGTTAATGAAAAAAGATAACCCACCCTCGGCGAACTCGAACCCGCAATCTACCGTTTAGAAGACCGATGCCTTATTCGTTAGACCACGAGGGCGATGTGGGAGCGATGCAATGGCATTCTTTTCATTAGCGCGTTTACTATAGGTTACAATAAAACACACCATCGAATAGAATATAAGGGAAAAGGAAACGCATATGCTTTGTTTCAAGCAAGAAAACTGTACCAGAAACCCTTTGGTGATGAAAAAGATTATCCCACCTTTGGCGAGACTCGAACTCGAAATCCCCGGTTTAGGAGACCGATGCCTTATCCGTTAGGCCACGAGGTCGATGTGCGATCGATGCACGGCCGTTCCTTTCATTAGCGCTTTTACTCTAGGTTACTGTAGAACACACCATCGAAAGGAACATAGGGGAAAAGGAAACGCATATGCTTTGCTTCAAGCAAGAAAACTGTGGGAGAAACCCTTTGTTAACGAAAAAGAATAACCAAGCCTCAGTGGGACTCGAGCCCGCAATTTCCGTTTTAGGAGACCGATGCGTTATCCGTTAGGCCACGAGGGCGATGTGGGAGCGATGATCTGTCGTTCTTTTCATTAGCGCTTTTACTCTACGTTACAGTAAAACACACCATCGAAAGGAAAATGGAGGAAAAGGAAACGCATATGCTTAGCTTCAAGCAAGGAAACTGTATCAGAAACCCTTTGTTAATGAAAAAAATACCCAACCCTCGGCGGGACACGAATTCGCAATCTCCCGTTTAGAAGACCGATGCCTTATCAGTTAGGAAACGAGGGCGATGTGCGAGCGATGAATTGGCGTTCTTTCCATTAGCGCGGTTACTCTAGGTTACAGTAGAACACAACATCGAAAGGAATACAGGGGAAAAGGAAGCGCATATGCTTTTCTTATAGCAAGAAAACTGTAGCAGAAACCCTTTCTGTGAATGAAAAAAAATAACCTACCCCCGGCGGGACGCAAACCAGCAATCCCCGGTTAAGGAGACCGATGCCTTATCCTTAACACCACGAAGGTGATGTGCGAGTGAGTGATGCACTGGCGTTCCTTTCATTAGCGTTTTACTCTCGGTTGCAGTAGAATACACGATCAAAAGGAGTATAGGGAAAAGGAAGCGCATATGCTTTCATTCAAGATAGAAATCTGTAGCAGACACCTTTTCTGCGAATGGAGAAAAAATAACCTACCCCCGGCGGGACGCAAACCAGCAATCCCCGGTTTAGGAGACTGATGCCTTATCGGTGAGGCCACGAAGGCGATGTGTGATTGATGCGCTGGCGTTCCTTTCATTAGCGCTTTTACTCTAGGTTACTGTAGAACACACCATCGAAATGAATATAGGGAAACAGGAAACGCATAAGCTTTGCTTCAAGCAAGAAAACTGTAGCAGAAACCCCGTTTGTTATTGAAAAAGAATAACCCACCCTCGGATATACTCGAACTCGCAATCCCCGGTTTAGGAGACCGACGCCTTATCCGTTAGGCCACGAGGGCGATTTGCAAGCGATGCAATGGCGTTCCTTTCTTTAGCGCTTTTACTCTAGGTTACTGTAGAACACACCATCGAAAGAAAAATAGGGGAAAAGGAAACGCAAATTCTTTGCTTCAAGCAAGAAAACTGTAGCAGAAACCCTGGGTAATGAAAAAGAATAAGCTACCCTCGGCGGGACTCAAACCTGCAATTCCGAGTTTAGTATACCGATGCCTTATACGTTAGGCCACGAGGGCGATGTGCGAGCGATGCACTGGCGTTCTTTTCATGCGAGCTTTTACTCTAGGTCACAGTAAAACACACCATCGTGAGGAATATAGGAGAAAAGAAGCGCTTATGTTTTGCTTCAAGCAAGAAAACTGTAGCAGAGACCCTTTGTTAATGAAAAGGGATAACCCACCCTCGGTGGGACTCGAACCCGCAACCCCCGGGTTAGAAGATCGATGCCTTATATGTTAGGCCACGATGGCGATTTGCGAGAGATGAAATGGCGCTCCTTTCTTTAGCGCTTTTACTCTAGGTTACTGTAGAACACACCATCGAAAGGAATATAGGGGAAAAGAAAACGCAAATGCTTTGCGTCAAGCATGAAAAGTGTAGCAGAAACCCTTGGTAATGAAAAAGAATAAGCTACCCTCGGCGGGACTCAAACGTGCAATTCCCAATTTAGTATACCGATGTTGATCCGTTAGGCCACGAGGGCAATGTACGAGCGATGCACTGGTGTTCCTTTTATTAGCGCCTTTACTCTAGGTTGCAGTAGAACACACCATTCAAAGGAATATAGGGGAAAAGAAAATGCATATGCTTTGGTTCAAGCAAGAAAGCTGTGGCATAAACCCTTTGTTAAAGAAAAAGGATAACCCACCCTTGGCGGGACTCAACCCGCAATCCCCGGTTTAGGAGACAGATCCCTTATCCGTTAGGCCACGAGGGCAATGCGCGAGCGATGCAATGGCGTTCCTTTCATTAGCGCACTTTACTTTAGGTTACAGTAGAACACACCATCGAAAAGAATACAGGAGAAAGGGAAATGCACGTGCTTTGGTTCAAGCAAGAAAACTGTTGCAGAAACCCTTTCTGTGAATGAAAAAGGATAACCCACCCTCGGCGCGACTCGAACACGCAATCGCCGGTTTAGAAGACCGATGCCTTATCCGTTAGGCCACGAAGGCGATGTGCGAGTGATGCGCTGGCGTTCCTTTCATTAGCGTGTTTACTCTAGTTTACAGTAGAACACAACATCGAAAGGAATATAGGGGAAAAGAAGCGCATATGCCTTGCTTCAAGCAAGAAAACTGTAGCGGAAATCCTATGTTACTGAAAAAGAATATCCGACCTTTGGCGGGACACGAACTCGCAATCCCTGATTTAGAAGACCGATGCCTTATCCGTTAGGCCACGAGGGCAATGTGCGAGCGATGCAATGGCGTTCCTTTCATTAGCGCACTTTACTTTAGGTTACAGTAGAACACACCATCGAAAGGAATAAGAGAGAAAGGGAAATGCACATGCTTTGGTTCAAGCAAGAAAACTGTAGCAGAAACCCTTCGTTAAGTAAAAAGGATAACCCACCCTCGGCGGAACTCGATTTCGCAATCTCCCGTTTAGAAGACCGATGTCTTCGTTAGGCCACGAGGGCGATGTGCGAGCGAAGCACTAGCGTTCTTTTCATTAGCGTGTTTACTCTAGGTTACAGTAAAAAACACCATTGAAAGGAATATAAGGAAAAAGGAAACGCATGTGCTTTTTTTTCAAGCAACAAAACTGTAGCAGAAACCTTTTCTGTGAATGAAAAAACTAACGTACCCTCGGCGGGACTCGAACCCGCAATCCCCGGTTTAGGAGACCGATGCCTTATCCGTTAAGGTCAAACCTCATAAGCGCGAAAATCCACGTGACAGCGACAAGCGACGTGACGTGGATCGGCTTCTCGCATTCAGTCGCTAGCGCAGACAAACCTCATTCACGCGACGGCTTCGGCGAGCGAATTCCACTGTTGCTGGCAAGAGGCCGTCAACTCGCACCAAGAAAACCGCGTAGTGAGCGGTATGCAAATTAAAAGTAAGATATATTGTTGTGTAATGAAACGGAAAGTATTTATTATTGCCTTGCAGCACTTTTTATATGCACATGCGTAATAAACACTGCATTATTTCTTGTTGCGCATACGTTACTCAGGCAGGGTCACGTGTGCCTATGTAGTCTTTGTCTTTTCCGGTATTTCGCTATTGGCTGCTTGAGTTCAGCACTTCCGGGCGATGAGCGACGGTTTCCAAATCTGGAGAACCGAGCGATCGCGCGAGAACGAGCACGCGACACGTCGCGCGAACGCCCTGTTTCGTCGCTCATAGCGTCGCTCGTCGCTGTCGCGTGCATTTTCGCGCTTATGAGGTTCGGCCCTTAGGCCACGAGGGCGATGTGCAGGCGGTGCACTGCCGTTCTTTTCATTAGCGCTTTTACTCTAGGTTACAGTAAAACACAACATCGAAAGGAATATAGCGGAAAAGGAAATGCATATGCTTTGGTTCAAGCATGAAAACTGTAGGAGAAACCCTTTGTTGATGAAAAAGGATTACCCACCCTCGGCACGACTCGAACCCGCAATCCCTGGCTTAGAAGACCGATCCCTTTTCCGTTAGGCCACGAAGGCGATGTGTGAGTGATGCACTGGCGTTCCTTTCATTAGCGCGTTTACTCTAGGTTAGAGTGGAACACATCAACGAAAGGAATACAGGGTAAAAGAATTGTATGTGGTTTGCTTCAAGCAAAAAAACTGTAGCAGAAATCCTTGGTAATGAAAAGGGATAACCCACTCTCAGCGGGACTCGAACCCGCAATCCCCGGCTTAGGAAACCGATGCCTTATTCGGTAGGCCACGAGGTCGATGTGCGAGCGATGCACTAGCGTTCTTTTCATAAGCGCGTTTACTCTAGGTTACAGTAAAACACACCATCGAAAGGAATATAAGGAAAAAGGAAACGCATATGCTTTGTTTCAAGCAAGAAAAGTGTAGCAGAAATCCTATGTCAATGAAAAAGAATATCCCACCTTTGGTGGGACTCGAACTCGCAATCCTCGGTTTAGGAGACCGATGCCTTATCCGTTAGGCCACGAGGTCGATGTGCGAGCGATGCACGGCGGTTCCTTTCATTAGCGCTTTTACTCCAGGTAACTGTAGAACACACCATCGAAAGGAATATAGGGGAAAAGGAAACGCATATGCTTTGCTTCAAGCAAGAAAACTGTGGGAGAAACCCTTGGTAATGAAAAAGGTAGCCCTAGGGAGCCTACATGAACGGCCGTTTTTAGGGTGGAGACATCTTAATAAGTGCCTTCAAAAAACTCAGCCAAAACCAGCGGGAAACGGGGCATGCTGTTGCCAGCTTCCACAAAATGCAGCATAGTTTTCTGTGCGCCGCCATTTTGGAGCGAGCCGCCGCTCCCTCCAGCTACGCAAAGTACGGCGCGACCAGTCATCTGGCATCTGACTGCAGATTCATTTGCGACAAACAGCTAATTTAATTCAGCTGGACTATTCAGCATTATTATAGGGAGGCGACCGAGCATGTATACCTACGTACGGCGTCGGTGCCCAGCCCTTGTAACAACACACAACACCTGGCCTTTTGAGAGTGGCGGTTCTCAGGGTCGTGTAAGCGACCCAGTTCTCAAAGTGAGCGCACGAAGAAGTTCACAGCCCACACACAAACACTTGCGACATAATACTGAGGTAACGCTGACACGAACGCAAGCGTGGCAACAGCTAAGACTAGCGAGCGCGTCTCCGTACGAACGCGCGGACGCCTGCCGTTTGTGGGCTCCTACTCGCAATGCGTGGATGCAGCAACGACAACTTCGGTTATCTACTCATTCGCGAACACCGAGAAACACATATAGGTGTCCCGCAGGAAAAAACAGTGAACTAAATACGCAGTACTCACAGAGCAAGTACGAGAGGCACTGGTGGGCTCCCAGTCGTCTCGCTTCACTTGAGCCAGCCATAGTTGTCGTCGGCCAGGGCTCTCTGGGAAGCGGAACATTCGCACCCCATTTCTGTTGTGGTTAGTGCAGAGCGGTACGCAGCATCCAGGAATTCTCAGGCTTCACCGGCAGCGTTGAACACGCTACCGCAATGTTCGACGACGTATTACTGAGAACAAAACGCAACCGGGCGTAGACACAGTGCGGGCTCCAAGATGGGGCGACAGCGCGGCGTTGCTCTCTGGCAACATTTTGTTTCGGCGGGCGGCGGTCCGTTGGCGGCTTGTAGTGGGTCAAAGGCTGACATCACCCTAAAAACGGCCGTTCATGTAGGCTCCCTAGTTGGACCACCCTCGGCGGGACTCGAACCCGCAATCCCCGGTTTAGAAGACCGATGCCTTATCCGTTAGGCCACGAGGGCAATGTGCGAGCGATGCAATGGCGTTCCTTTCATTAGCGCGTTTACTCCAGGTTACTGTAAAACACAACATCGAAAGGAATATAAGGAAAAAGGAAACACGTATGCTTTGTTTCAAGCAAGAAAAGTGTAGCAGAAATCCTATGTCAATGAAAAAGAATATCCCACCTTTGGCGGGACTCTAACTCGCAATCCTCGGTTTAGGAGACCGATGCCTTATCCGTTAGGCTAAGAGGGCAATATGCGAGCGATGCGCTGGTGTTCCTTTCACCAGCGCACTTTACTTTAGGTTACAGTAGAACACACCATCGAAAGAAATAAGGAAGCAAGGGAAATGCACATGCTTTGGTTCAAGCAAGAAAACTGTAGCAGAAACCCTTTGTTAATGAAAAAAGATAACCCACCCTCGGCGAACTCGAACCCGCAATCTACCGTTTAGAAGACCGATGCCTTATTCGTTAGGCCACGAGGGCGATGTGGGAGCGATGCAATGGCATTCTTTTCATTAGCGCGTTTACTATAGGTTACAATAAAACACACCATCGAATAGAATATAAGGGAAAATGAAACGCATATGCTTTGTTTCAAGCAAGAAAACTGTAGCAGAAACCCTTTGTTAATGAAAAAGAATATCCCACCTTTGGCGGGACTCGAACTCGAAATCCCCGGTTTAGGAGACCGATGCCTTATCCGTTAGGCCACGAGGTCGATGTGCGAGCGATGAACTGCCGTTCCTTTCATTAGCGCTTTTACTCTAGGTTATAGTAAAACACACCATCGAATGGAATATAGGGGAAAAGGAGTTGCATATGCTTTGGTTCAAGAAAGAAAACTGTGGGAGAAACCCTTTGTTAACGAAAAAGAATAACCAACCCTCAGTGGGACTCGCGCCCGCAATTTCCGTTTTAGGAGACCGATGCGTTATCCGTTAGGCCACGAGGGCGATGTGCGAGCGATGATCTGTCGTTTTTTTCATTAGCGCTTTTACTCTAGGTTACAGTAAAACACACCATCGAAAGGAATATAGAGGGAAAAGAAACGCATATTCTTAGCTTTAAGCAAGAAAACTGTATCAGAAACCCTTTGTTAATGAAAAAAAATACCCAACCCTCGGTGGGACTCGAATTCGCAATCTCCCGTTTAGAAGACCAATGCCTTATCAGTTAGGAAACGAGGGCGATGTGCGGGCGATGCACTGGTGTTCTTTTCATGAGCGCGTTTACTCTAGGTTACAGTAGAACACAACATCGGAAGGAATACAGGGGAAAAGGAAGCGCATATGCTTTTCTTCAAGCAAGAAAACTGTAGCAGAAACCCTTTCTGTGAATGAAAAAAAAAATAATCTACCCCCGGCGGGACGCGAACCAGCAATCCCCGGTTAAGGACACAAATGCCTTATCCTTTAGACCACGAAGGCGATGTGCGAGTGAGTGATGCACTGGCGTTCCTTTCATTAGCGTTTTACTCTAGGTTGCAGTAGAATACACGATCAAAAGGAGTATAGGGAAAAGGAAGCGCATATGCTTTTCTTCAAGATAGAAATCTGTAGCAGACACCTTTTCTGCGAATGAAGAAAAATAACCTACCCTCGGCGGGACTCAAACCTGCAATTCCCAGTTTAGTATACCGATGCCTTATACGTTAGGCCACGAGGGCGATGTTCGAGCGATGCACTGGCGTTCTTTTCTTGCGAGCTTTTACTCTACGTTACAGTAAAACACACCATCGTGAGGAATATAGGAGAAAAGAAGCGCTTATGTTTTGCTTCAAGCAAGAAAACTGTAGCAGAAACCCTTTGTTAATGAAAAGGGATAACCCACCTTCGGTGGGACTCGAACCCGCAACCCCCGGGTTGGAAGATCGATGCCTTATCCGTTAGGCCACGAGGGCGATTTGCCAGCGATGCAATGGCGTTCCTTTCTTTAGCGCTTTACTCTAGGTTACTGTAGAACACACCATCGAAAGGAAAATAGGGGAAAAGAAAACGCAAATGCTTTGCTTCAAGCATGAAAAGTGTAGCAGAAACACTTGGTAATGAAAAAGAACAAGCTACCCTCGGCGGGACTCATACCTGCAATTCCCAATTTAGTATTCCGATGCCTTATCCGTTAGGCCACGAGGGCAGTGTACGAGCGATGCACTGTCGTTCCTTTTATTAGTGCCTTTACTCTAGGTTGCAGTAGAACACACCATTCAAAGAAATAGAGGGGAAAAGAAAATGCACATGCTTTGGTTCAAACAAGAAAGCAAGCATAAACCCTTTGTTATTGAAAAAGAATAGCCCACCTTTGGCGGGACTCGAACTCGCCATCCACGGTTTTGGAGACCGATGCCTTATCCGTTAGGCCACGAAGGCGATATGCAAGCGATGCACTGGCTTTCAATTCATTAGCGCTTTTACTTTAGGTTACAGTAGAACACACCATCGGACGGAATATAGGGGAAAAGGAAACACATATGCTTTGTTTCAAGCAAGAAAACTAGAAGAAACACTTTCTGTGAATGAAAAAAAATAACCTACCCTCGGCGGGACATGAACCTGCCATTCCCAGTTTATGAGACCGATGCCTTATCCGTTAGGCCACCAGGGCGATGAGCGCGCGATGCACTTGCGTACTTTTCATTAGCGCTTTTACTCTAGGTTACAGTAGAACACAACTTCGGAAGGAATATAGGGGAAAAGGAAACGCATATGCTTTGCTTCATGCAAGAAAACTGTAGCAGAAACCCTTTTTGTGAATGAAAAATAAAAACCCACACTCGGTGGGACTCGAAACCGCACTCCCCGGTTTAGGAGACCGATGCCTTATCCGTTAGGCCACGAGGGCAATATGCGAGTCCTGCACTGGCATTCCTTTCATTAGCGCTTTTACTTTAGGTTAAAGTATAACACCCTATCGAAAGGAATATAGGAGAAAGTGAAATTCATATATGCTTTGGTTCAAGAAAGAAAACTGTAGCGGAAACCCTTTGTTAATGAAAAGGATATCCCAGGACTCGAACCCGCAATCCCCCGTTTAGAAGAGCGATGCCTTATTCGTTAGGCCACGAGGGCGATGTCCGAATGATGCACGAGCGTTCTTTTCGTTAGCGCGTTTACTCTAGTTTACAGTAAAACACACCATCGAAAGGAATATAAGGGAAAAGGAAACGCATATGCGTTGCTTCGAGCAAGAAAACTGTAGCAGAAACCCTTGGTAAAAAAAGGAATATCCCACCCTCAGCGGGACTCGAACCCGCAACTCCCGGGTTAGAAGATCGATGCCTTATCCGTTAGGCCACGAGGGCGATTTGCGAGCGAAGCAATGGCGTTCCTTTCTTTAGCGCTTTTACTCTAGGTTACTGTAGAACACACCATCGAAAGGAATATAGGGGAAAAGAAAACGCAAATGCTTTGCTTCAAGCATGAAAAGTGTAGCAGAAACCCTTGGTAATGAAAAAGAATAAGCTACCCTCGGCGGGACTCATACCTGCAATTCTCAATTTAGTATTCCGATGCCTTATCCGTTAGGCCACGAGGGCAATGTACGAGCGATGCACTGCCGTTCCTTTTATTAGTGCCTTTACTCTAGGTTGCAGTAGAACACACCATTCAAAGAAATATAGGGGAAAAGAAAATGCATATGCTTTGGTTCAAACAAGAAAGCAAGCATAAACCCTTTGTTATTGAAAAAGGATAACCCACCCTTGGCGGGACTCAACCCGCAATCCCCTGTTTAGGAGACCGATCCCTTATCCGTTAGGCCACGAGGGTGACGTGCCAGCGATGCACTGGCGTTCCTTTCTTTAGCACTTTTACTCTAGGTTGCAGTGGAACTCATCATCGAAAGAAATAAAGGGGGTAAGAAGCGCAAATGTTTAGCTTCAAGCAAAAAATTTGTAGCAGAACCCTTTTGTAATGAAAAAAAAATAGCCCACCTTTGGCGGGACTCGAACTCGCCATCCACGGTTTTGGAGACCGATGCCTTATCCGTTAGGCCACGAAGGCGATATGCAAGCGATGCACTGGCTTTCAATTCATTAGCGCTTTTACTTTAGGTTACGGTAGAACACGCCATCGGACGGAATATAGGGGAAAAGGAAACACATATGCTTTGTTTCAAGCAAGAAAACTAGAAGAAACACTTTCTGTGAATGAAAAAAAATAACCTACCCTCGGCGGGACATGAACCTGCCATTCCCAGCTTATGAGACCGATGCCTTATCCGTTAGGCCACCAGGGCGATGTGCGCGCGAAGCACTTGCGTACCTTTCATTAGCGCTTTTACTCTAGGTTACAGTAGAACACAACTTCGGAAGGAATATAGGGGAAAAGGAAACGCATATGCTTTGCTTCATGCAAGAAAACTGTAGCAGAAACCCTTTTTGTGAATGAAAAATAAAAACCCACACTCCGTGGGACTCGAAACCGCACTCCCTGGTTTAGGAGACCGATGCCTTATTCATTAGGCCACGAGGGCGATATGCGAGCGATGCACTGGCGTTCCTTTTGTTGGTGCTTTAACTTTAGGTTGCAGTAGAAAACACCATCAAAAGGAATTTAGGGAAAGGAAGCACATATGCTTTTCTTCAAGCAAGAAAACTCTAGCAGAAACCCTTTTTGTTAATGAAAAAGAATAACCCACCCTCGACGGGACTCGAACCCACAATCCCCGGTTTAGGAGACCGATGCCTTATCCGTTAGGCAACGAGGGTGATGTGCGCGCGATGCACTGGCGTTCCTTTCATTAGCACTTTTACTCTAGGTTGCAGTGGAACACACCATCGAAAGGAATATAGGGGAAAAAAACGCATATGCTTTGCTTCAAGCGAGAAAACTGTAGCAGAAACCCTTTTTGTGACTGAAAAATAAAAACCCACACTCGGCGGGACTCGAAACCGCACTCCCCGGTTTAGGAGACCGATGCCTTATTCATTAGGCCACGAGGGCGATATGCGAGCCATGCACTGGCGTTCCTTTTGTTGGTGCTTTAACTTTAGGTTGCAGTAGAAAACACCATCAAAAGGAATTTAGAGAAAGGAAGCACATATGCTTTTCTTCAAGCAAGAAAACTGTAGCAGAAACCCTTTTTGTGAATGAAAAATAAAAACCCATACTCGGCGGGACTCGAACCCACACTCCCCGGTTTAGGAGACCCATGCCTTATCCAGTAGGCCACGAGGGCGATATGCGAGCGATGCACTGGCGTTCCTTTTGTTGGTGCTTCAACTTTAGGTTGCAGTAGAAAACACCATCAAAAGGAATTTAGGGAAAGGAAGCACATATGCTTTTCTTCAAGCAAGAAAACTCTAGCAGAAACCCTTTTTGTTAATGAAAAAGAATAACCCACCCTCGACGGGACTCAAACCCACAATCCCCGGTTTAGGAGACCGATGCCTTATCCGTTAGGCAACGAGGGTGATGTGCGCGCGATGCACTGGCGTTCCTTTCATTAGCACTTTTACTCTAGGTTGCAGTGGAACACACCATCGAAAGAAATATAGGGGAAAAAACGCATATGCTTTGCTTCAAGCGAGAAAACTGTAGCAGAAACTCTTTTTGTGAATGAAAAATAAAAACCCACACTCGGCGGGACTCGAAACCGCACTCCCCGGTTTAGGAGACCGATGCCTTATTCATTAGGCCACGAGGGCGATATGCGAGCGATGCACTGGCGTTCCTTTTGTTGGTGCTTTAACTTTAGGTTGCAGTAGAAAACACAATCAAAAGGAATTTAGGGAAAGGAAGCACATATGCTTTTCTTCAAGCAAGAAAACTGTAGCAGAAACCCTTTTTGTGAATGAAAAATAAAAACCCACACTCGGCGGGACTCGAACCCACACTCCCCGGTTTAGGAGACCCATGCCTTATCCAGTAGGCCACGAGGGTGATACGCGAGCGATGCACTGGCGTTCCTTGTTTTAGTACTTTTACTTTATGTTGCAGTAGAATACGCCATCAAAAGGAATATAGGGGAAAGGAAGCGCTTATGCTTTTCTTCAAGCAAGAAAACTGTAGCAGAAACCCTTTCTGTGAATGAAAAAAAAAATAACCTACCCCCGGCGGGACGCAAACCAGCAATCCCCGGTTTAGGAGACCGATGCCTTATCCGTTAAGCCACGAAGGCGATGTGCAAGTGATGCACTGGCGTTCCTTTCATTAGCGTTTTACTCTAGGTTACAGCAAAACACACCATCAAAAAGAATATAAGGGAAAGGAAGCGCATATGTTTTTTCTTCATGATATAAATCTGTAGCAGAAACCTTTTCTGTGAATGAAAAAAATAACCTACCCCCAGCGGGACGCAAACGAGCAATCCTCGGTTTATGAGACCGATGCCTTATCCGTTAGGCCACGACGGCGATGTGCGAGTGATGCACTGGCGTTCCTTTTATTGGTGCTTTAACTTTAGGTTGCAGTAGAATACACCATCAAAAGGAATATAGGGAAAAGGAAGCGCATATGCTTTTCTTCAAGCAAGAAATCTGTAGCAGAAACCCTTTCTGTGAATGAAAAAAATAACCTACCCCGGCGGGACGTAAAGCAGCAATCCCCGGTTTAGGAGACCGATGCCTTATCCGTTAGGAGCCCGCAGGGGCGCCTACGCAAGTAGGCGTTTGGTGTGTAGCGACACCACGGACCCGCGCTAACGGGGGAGTTTCTACTCCCTCCCACGCCTAGCCGTGCGTAGCTTTGCCGTGTCTGGGGAAAAGTGGATCCTGTGGGTTGAGCCGACGGTGGGTGATTGAACCATTAAGGCCCCCCGGCAGGGGCAACACACCCCTTTGGCCCCGGCTTCACGTAAACGGCACCCCTGGGCTGACCCACCCAGGGGAAATCGGCAGTTGCCTTTTCCATCTCTCTCTCCCTACATCTTCGTCTTTATTTCGTACTATTTATCTGTCCTGTGTTCTACTCTCTTCCGTTTACTTCTGATATTCATGGCGGCAAGGGTTAACCTTCTGTAGGTATCCCACCTCGGATAATTACATTGGGTTATAGTGACAGCGTACGGCTGGCGTCGGGAGGGCTTGTTTCAACAAGTCCAACCGCGTCCCCTTGTTGGGCGCCGTGGTGGGTGGTCGCCGCTGTTACCGAACACATTTACACTTGTATGGCTGCACAAGCATTCGCCGACCTTGATGGGTCTCGCAAGAGAGGCCGCACCGAAGCAAGTTATCACGTCTCGAAAGAAACTAAAGTTACTTTCGCGAAGTACCACATTATCCACAGTGACAGCACACCTCTAAGAAAATTATCCCCATTTTCGGTGGCCAAGTGCCTAAAAGAAAAAATAGGACCAACATACAAAGCATCCGAAATGTCAAGCGGTGACCTCCTTTTGGAGCTAACCGAAAAAGACCAAGTGCCTA
The DNA here is from genome assembly GCA_013436015.1 of Rhipicephalus annulatus. Taxonomy (NCBI): domain Eukaryota; kingdom Metazoa; phylum Arthropoda; class Arachnida; order Ixodida; family Ixodidae; genus Rhipicephalus; species Rhipicephalus annulatus. Next base: position 20,427 of record WOVY01013413.1, read on the forward strand.
AGCTATCACAACTAACCAGCATTGGAGAAACAGCTGTCACCGTTTCGATCCATCGCTCTCTAAACACCAGCAGGGGAGTAATCTCTGAGGAAGACTTCTTAGGCCTTAGTGACGAAGAGCTCCTCGAAGGTTTCCAAGACTAAAGCGTCAACAATGTCCAAAGAATTGTAAAACGTCGCAATAATCAGGAAGTGCCCACCAAACACGTAATACTAACCTTTGGAACATGTGAAATGCCCACCTCTCTTAAGGCTGGGTATTTAAAAATAAATGTCAGACCCTACATTCCCAACCGCAGACGCTGTTTCAAATGTCAGAGATTCGGACACGCCTCGCACTTTTGCAAAGGCAAAGAAACATGCGCGAAATACAGCGCAAACGACCACAAATCAGAAAACTGCTCATCCTCACCCCACTGTGTTAACTGTGACGGGGAACACCCAGCGTATTCCCGGTCATGCCCACGTTGGAAAAAAGAAAAAGAAGTGATCGCTCTGACCGTCAAAGAAAAAATATCATTCAGCGAAGCGCGAACACGGCTATCATACCTTTTCCACAGAAGTTACGCCGATTTGACGCAGTCGGGGGCAGTATCACAAAGGCCTCACGAGTCGACCGCTACCACACCCAGTGGTTCTATGGTGACTCAAACCGCCCCCGCAAAAGAAGCAGCGCCAGCTGCTCCATGAACATCAAAGGGCCCGCTGACTCCGGTCTCCCTGGGCCCTAAACTCAATAGAGTGCCAAGGCCTCAGATCCGTTTCTCAGCGCCTCACTCTCAATCTTCCAGCGCCTCAGACAAGGCAATGGAGATCGACCATAAAACTCCGGTGTCATCGACACCGAAGGACAAGCGCTCTCTCGAGCGTACCAAACAGGACAAGGACAAAGTCCCAGTATCCACAATAAGTAAGCGATAACCGTAATGGTTATCGTTTTTCTTTTTATTTCTATTTCTTAATATTGTCACCTATCATCTTTTATACCGATCAATCCCCAGAAGTATATTTACTTAACTTTATTCTGTCATGGCTTTTATCGTACATTGGAACTGTAGAGGCTTAATTCATAACTTAGGTGACATAAAGGACATCATTAACCAATTCTCACCAGTAGCCTTTTGCCTCCAAGAGACAAATCTTGGTGCAAAACACAGCCACTTTCTAAAAGGATTCAAAGTTGCCCGAAAGGACCGCGAACATTGCAACTGTCTTTCAGGAGGAGTAGCCATAGTGGTGCAGGGCAGCACTCCTACGCGAGATGGCCAAATAAACACAGCTTTCGAGGCCGTAGCCGTCACCATCCTATCATACAAAACCATCACCATCTGCTCACTGTATATCCCACTTCACACCCTTTTCACCACTAAAAACCTAGAAAATTTAGTGGAACAGTTGCCAAAACCATTTATCTTAGTTGGGGATTTCAATGCTCATTCAACCCTTTGGAGTAGCGACAAAACTGACGCAAGAGGGCAAGCCGTGGAAGATTTCATTTTATCAAATGACATCTGCCTTCTTAATTCCGGTGCTTTAACCTACTTTTCACCAACCTCGCGCACTTTTAGTTGCATAGATCTCGCCATGTGTTCATCGTGTATTTTTAATGATTTTAAATGGGACGTCGTCAACACGTCTTATGGTAGTGATCATCAACCCGGCATCATAAAACTCATACCATCTTACCCAACACTAACAAACAGGCCACGCCGGTGGAAACTACAGCTCGCAAACTGACCAGTTTTCACAGAAAACGCTAAGATCGATGAAGTTTTTTCATCGGAGCTTTCTGTTGAGGAACTAAACGAAGAGTTCGTCAAAGTTTTAATCTTAGCAGCAGAAAAAGCAATACCGCAATCATCCGGCATTGTACTCAAGAAATTCAACCCTTGGTAGACAAACGAGTGTACTGATGCCAAAAAACTAGAAAATAAGGCCTGGGGAATACTACGAAGATACCCCCACACACACCAACCTCATCAACTTCAAACAGGCAAAAGCCAGAGCCCGATTTATTTGAAGACAGGCAGAAAAGGTTTCATGGCAAAAGTACATATCATCAATTAACAGTTCAGTCACATGTAAGCACATCTGGGACCAGGTCAGGAAGTTTAAGGGAGAATACTCCTCCTACATAATACCACTGCTTACAAGTCCAGACACACAATCAACACTAGAA
>WOVY01013414.1:0-113459 GCA_013436015.1 Rhipicephalus annulatus
TGCGTAAATCCCATACCTGTTTTGCACTATAGCCGATCAAATGCCCCAATTTTCGTCATCCTGCGACTTCGTCCTCAATGCGACCACGGTGCCAGGCTGCCTTTTTATCGCTACTCAGTAATTCCAATTTTAATATGAAAGCATAAGGAACGGGCATAAAACGTTCTCTCAGGAATAGCTTCAAGACAGGTTGACCAACAGTGCGTTTGCGTAGGATGAGAGCCTAAGCCAAAGTCTGAAAAATACCCGGGCGCATGCGAGGGGATGGGGGGTGGGGGCTTTGCTTTTCATGTCGCGGCCCGGTGGATGCCCGACTCCCAGCACCCCCTGCCGTACTCTCTGCCTATGACTGGGGAGGGGCCGCAGGTCTGCAGTGGACGTAGGTGCAAACTTCATTTTTCAAAGTTTGGTCACTCACATGCCACGCGGAATCGTTATGACGTAGATTAAAGCTAAGAAACGCACAACTCGCAGTTCATAGCCGCGCTTGTGAAGGTCTGTAAGTAGTCTTATAAGATTTCAGTGTCCAATTTTTTTTCTGCCTTGAAGTGCGATGACTTCTTAGGTGGAAAACAAGGTATTCCCTGCAGTGGCTGTGGGGTGCACCGCCTACGAGCTTCGCACCGTGGGGCAACCGGCGGTCGTCTCGGTGGGAGGAGCCACCAACGGCCAGGTCCCCCACTCCAACGGCCAGGTCTTCACGCCACGGCCAGGTCCCCTACGCCAACGGCCAGGTCCCCTACCAACGGGCCAGGGTCCCCTACGCCAACGGCCAGGTTCCCCTACGCCAACGGCCAAGTCCCCTACGCCAACGGCCAGGTCCCCTACGCCAACGGCCAGGTCCCCTACCGCCAAACGGCAGGTCCCCACGCCAACGGCCCATGTCCCCCCACGCCACGGCCAGGTCCCCCACGCCAACGGCCAGGTCCCCCACGCCAACGGGTCGGTCCCCCACGCCAACGGCCAGGTCCCCCACGCTAATGGCAGGTCCCCCACGCAAATGGCCTGGTCCCCAACGCCAACGGTCGGGTCCCCCACGCCAACGGCCAGGTCCCCCACGCAAATGGCCTGGTCCCCAACGCCAACGGTCAGGTCCCCTACGCCAACGGCGCCCTCGCTAGGGCATCGTTCGCACAAGCCATCTCGAAGAAGGTCGCGTCGCGGCGGCAGTGCCGCCGTTCTCCACGCAGCTCCGGCCGAATGCCACGGCTGCTGCTATTGTGCCGCCTACACTGACCATGAACGGCGTGGGCCACGGCGTCGTCGTAGGGGCCACATCCAACGGGCCGCGCTGCGTGGCTCCCACTGAGGAGGGATTGATACATGACTCCCCGCCACTGTCCCAGGTGCCCGGTGACGTGCACCCAAACGGCATATGCGGAACCAGGCAGAGGTCCAGCGACGAGCTCCGCCTACAGGTGAGCATAGTTTCGTAACAGTTACGGTCAGAGAGAGGTCTGTCGCTGGTGAAACTGCAATTGCATTCGATACCTTTAGAACAGCACAACGCAAAGCTTTGCATTCGCGTCGCAAGCTACAGATGAGCATAGATTAACCACACGAGCTCCGTCTACAGGTAAGTATAGTTTCGTAATAGTACTGTAGCAAAGTAACTGTAATCTTATTAGATAGTTCTAAGGACAACGCATTGTATTGCGCTTCCTTTGCGTCATATACGATCCCCTCGTGTGTCTCCCTTTCAGTGACAAACGCTAACGCTACGCCCGCAAGCTTTGCGTACGGTATTCTAAAGCTCTCCACTGCAATCTTATTCTGTGCACCAAGTTTTATGGGATGGGAAAGGAAGTACAAATTGCCCTAATGCCTAAGTATTGAAACTAACCAAAAACTTTTTCTTCTCGTAGCGTGAAACCAAATAATGTGTTCTCAGTCGGACGTCTTTAAGATAGTGTGGACTATCGAGGATTAGAAAAAGCTAACAAATGCGTAATATATGCACCCCGAGATTTATATTGTAAGCACCTATCGCCACACGCTAAGCCTACTAAATTCGTTTAGCCTGGCTCTGGAAGACGGTGCCGAATCAGCACGTACTATGTGTGTGTTGAAACTTAAGGACGTGAATCTAAAGGAAATAGAAGCTTCCGTTCGGACCTTACAAACTACAGAGCACACAGCAGCCGCTTGATAAATTCTACATGGGTGACAACTTGTGGCAGTATACAGCCATGTTTTTCGCACTCAGTGATGGTTATTCGGTGGTGCCGTGAAGCCTTTGTAAGTTAGAGATCAAAAATTCATCCGTACGAGGCACAATTGCAATATTTATTCTGCCATTTGCACCTTACCACACGGAGAAGGGAGAACTTTTTTCCCGGTATCGTATAGAGACACAAAAAATGGGCCAAAAAACACTATAGGTAGATCGCAGTTCCGAAACGCGAGAAAGCCTTCAAGTAAAATTCTTCTCACAAGACCACTTCTTGCTCATGAAGACAAAGAACAGGTTCAGAACGTGGGCACTACTTTTCGATTCGCAAGAATCTGCACTCGACAATCGCATACAGCGTTGACTTTTTTGCACGGACCTTGCGAGCGCTTTTATCAGGGCGAGATGAGAAAATGCGATCGCAGCGTGCGACAAATGTCCGCTCGTATACTGTAATGATTCTGAAAAATTGGTGGCGGTGAATTTTTGAGGCAATAAGATCCTTTAAAGAATCCATTTTATGGCTTTTTTAAAAAGTGTTGCGGGACCCTTCAAAAGAGTTCCGACTGCCTGGCGAATTGGTCGCTACGAAAGCATTTAGAATCTCTCAAGTGCGTTACCGAGATCTGTTGTGTGCTGCAATTGCTTTCTCTACACTCATCCCGACTAAGGTCCCTATATTTTTCTCTCTTTGGGTATAAATACTGAAAACCGTTGAAGAGCCATCGACGAACGTTGAAGGCTAACGCTCGTTGTCGGCAGTCATGTTCATCTTAACGCTTTGGTAGCACCTGGTTCAGGAGTGCACCGCTAAATAACGGTGGCGGTTCGGACTGGAGATGAAAGGCGTGTCGCGTCCGCTGAAAGATGCCTGGCTATTGTACTTAGACATACAGTGTAAATCTTCCAAGTTATGAAGAAAATGGAGGTGCACACTGGCTGCGTGATCAATGGCAGATTAGTCCCAATTATCCGGAAGCCAAATGTTGCCGGTAGGAAGCTAAGCATGAAGGGATAGCGCGGGGCAAAAAAAAGTTATGTTACGCCCACGCCCTGTTTATAATGTAGTGCCATGCGCGTTGGAAGAGCAGGGGGGTGGAAAAGAGAAACCTGTCCTCACCTGAAGCCTCACCCAGCACTTGTCCTCACGCAAGATCCCCTCCACCATACGATATGCTAACTGGTTTGCACCCCCCCCCCCCCGAGAATATCCTGTCGGCGACCACGTGCACTGCTCGTTTATTTGCAAAGTAATCGTCTGCGTGCCGGTCACTACAAACTGCCGTCGCTCCCGTCGTCTCACCATACCGCAGGAGATCCAGAAGACACTACCGTCGCACTTCCCGCGTCGACCCACCCAGGGAAAGCTCGGCCGCCCCATCCAGCTCATGGCCAACCACTTTTCCGTCGAGATCCCGGCGGGCAACGTGTACCACTATGACGTGGAGATCTTCTCCGAGAACAACAAAGAGGCGAAGATACCCGAGAAGCGCAAGTACCGATGCATTAGCACAAAGATAAACAGACTTGTCATCGAACAGCTAGTCAAGAAGTACCGCCTAGACTTGAGCAACTGCGTGCCAGCATTTGACGGCCGAAAGAACCTGTACACGCGACGGGAGCTCAAGTTCCGCGAGCGGACCTTCGCGGTAGAGCTCGAGGAAGACCAGAGGGTGCAGAAGTTTGTCGTCAAGATCCAGTACGCGGCTACCGTGAACCTGGACGCCCTACACGCAGTCTTCGAGAACAAGGTCAACACCGTCCCGCAGGAGGTCCTGCAAGCCGTCGACATTGTCCTGCGTCACGGCCCTTCCATCAGATTGACTCCCGTCGGCCGGTCCTTCTTCAAGCCGCCGCTTCCGAACCAGGCGCACTCTCTGGGGGGCGGTCGCGAAGTGTGGTTCGGCTACTACACCAGCGTGCGACCGGCTCAGTGGAAGCCCATGCTGAACGTTGACATGTCGGCCACCGCGTTCTACGAGCCGCAGCCGGTCATATCGTTCATGTGCAAGATCTTGAGCGACGGACGCCGCGAGATGACCGCGGCCGACTTCCGCGACCTCCGGGACTTTCAAAATGTTCGGCTCAACAAGGAACTCATGGGTCTGCGTATCAAGGTGAGTACACCGCTGTATTAATGGGGCTGGTGGGTGGTCAAGGCAGTTTTGACCCCACTCTCTTAGAGTTTCCTCCACCTTTCGAGGTAGATATCGAGTAAATATGTAAATAACATAAGCATAATGACGAATGGTTATTGATGAATGGGTATAGAATGATATCCAAACCCTCAGAGGAACTGGGATATCCCACGAATATGCTTTTACAATATGTAGAAACGGTACCTACGACCTTTGCTTCCTCCAGTGGCAGTGTGCAGAATCTACAGTTTTTACGGGATTTAAAAACAGAAGACAAGGTCTAGCTATGTAATGGCAACGTGACGCCACTATATTCCAGTTATTTGACCAACATTCGTGACGTCGTAAGAGACTCTGCTTAAATTCTTTGAAAGCGCCATTTCGGCAAGATATAAACAAGCCGATAAGTTCAACAATAACAGGTAAGTTCAAGCCCATAAACAAAAATAACCAGCATGACGACATGGTGTTGTCCCCTTTTGCGTTTCTTGTACTCAATTACTACTCATTAGGTGACCCACCTGCCGTACCCTCGGAAGTACAAGGTAGTCCGGGTCACCACGGAGCCCGCCAAAAGGCTGTTCTTCGACATGGAGGCCGGCTCCCGTTGCTCGGTGGCCGACTACTTCGAGAACCGCTATGGCCGCCTAGTTTATCCGAACCTGCCCTGCATTCAGGTCGGAAACCTCGCGCACCCCGTCTACCTGCCCCTCGAGGTGTGCGAAATCGTCGAAGGCCAGCACTGCCGGAAGAAACTGGACGAGAACCAGACCTCGGAAATGATCAAACGAACCGCTCAGCCTCCGGCCAAGCGCTTCAACGAGATTCGCCAGTCCGTCCGGGACCTGGTCGGCAGTAACGACCAGTGCCTGCGCGAGTTCAACATTAAGATCAGCACCGAGCCGACTCAGCTGAAAGGGCGGGTGCTCGAGCCGCCTTCCCTGGTATTCGAGAACAACGCTGTGACCAAGTCTCGCGAGGGCACCTGGGAGCTGCGCGGCAAACACTTCTTCAAGGCGGCCTCACTGACGCGCTGGACGCTGCTCAACCTGAGCCGCTTCGCTCAGCGGGACAGGTAAGTTTCTTCGTTGCTTTCCTTTACCTTAAGAGCTCACGGGCAAATGCGAGCATACGCAAGTGGTTCAAAATCTGCCGCATACTTCTCTCAGCCTGCCCCGTCGTGATGACATTAGCTCATCGAAGGTTCCATTTTTCAAAAAGACGATAATCTTTCTTGGGGACCTCCGACAGAAAAATTTTAAACGGTATGTCTGTCTGTCTGTCTGTCTGTCTTTGTCTGTGTCTGTCTGTACAATTGTCTGTTTGTGCGCCCTTAACGATACCTCAAATGGCACCAAACAGCCCACCCCATCCGCAGTGCCCACATATATTGCTCAAGCTTTAGTGTTCATAGTTAGGTGATTGACACTTAAAAAGCAATTATTGCGCATATCTGAGGTGTCATAACAACTTGTCAATGTTTTGTATGTGTGCCTTTATACTAGAAGATGCACACACGTCACTCTAAAGACTGTAGCATTTATCGCGCTGCGCTGACAGTGCAATGTGATGCTCCAAAAGCTGTTTCCAACGCTTTGCTATGATGATACGATAGACGCACCTGCCCGTCGCTTTGCGTTCTACACCTTATCACCTCTGAGACTGGTGCGCATATTTCTTCGCGGGCGCGCATACCTTCGTATTTGAAGATAACTGCCAGATGACTCTCGTGTCTAACATGCCTCGATGACTCGTTTGCCTTCGCTACACGCTCGAGGCACTTTAACGCAGCGCCTCCAGAATACCATTCACCAATTTTCTTGCGCAAAACATCAAATAAACGTTTTGCGCACTCTTACTAGACGCATGACTATCGTCCTTTGACGACATTAACAGTGTAACATGCAGAGCTGGGCAATTTTTTTAAGGCGAATTTTCACACACATCTGCAATTCAAGTCTTGGCGAGGACTGCAACACACAGACGTCTGTAAGAAAGGTTAGGTCATATTAAATGGAATTATCTACGTAGAGGGACTGGGAAGTACCTTAACGAAAGTTTGGTGGAGGATAGCATGTTGCAGGCCCGCTTGTCCACTACTACGCTATGGTGGCGAATTGCACATACACTGTATATGTGGTAAAAGGGTTCGGTGCTGCTGACAGCAGAATTGCCAGATACGATGTTGTCGGCTTCTGCCGATTTCTCGCCGCCACTCGTAGACGGTGCGTCCCTCAAAATTTTCGGTACCCAGTTGACCCAGGAGAGGTGTTGCAGCACTCTATCTGTACAGATGGTATTGCTCCTCTCCGGAATGTGACATATTATTTCACGAATGTTGTTGAGATGAAACCACTGCGGTCTGACAAGCATATTGAGAGGAATCAAGCAAGGGTGGCATTTTCGACTAATTCGCTAATTGATCTAGTAGCCAAAATTATGGCAGTAAGCTTCCACTAGCTAGAGGGAGTGAGCCGCCGCCCAATCCTGGGATAAATCTCTCATCTATCCATGCAGTCTAGCTAACTTTTTCCATTGTTCTGGAAGCCGAAATCATGGCAAGTAATTGCACTCTAGATAAGGGAGCTGGAGCCGCCACCCAATCATGGGATACATCCTCATCTATTTGTGCAGTCTGGACAACTTTGTCAAGTTGCTGGTGCGCACGGGTAACGAGCTCGGCATGCGCATCGAGCAGCCGGTGGACATCAGCTCGGCCGATACGAACCGCAAGCCGATCCGCACCACGCTGCTCGAGGAGCAGCGCAAGGTCCCCAACATCGAGATGGTCATCATCGTCCTGACCAAGAGCACGAATTACGCCGAGATCAAGCAGGTGGCCGAGACAGAGATCGGCCTGCGCACCCAGTGTGTCATGGACAACAACGTCGTCAAGAAGTGCAACCCTGCGCTGGTCACCAACCTGTGCCAGAAGATGAACGCCAAGCTGGGCGGCACCAACAACAGCCTCCTGTTCCAGGAGAAGCCGGCCATCTTCCAGAAGCCCGTCATCATTATTGGCGCGGACGTCACTCACCCGGCACCCGGGGACAAGCACCGCCCCTCCATCGCCGCCTGCGTCGGCAACCTGGACTCGATCCCTTCCAGGTTCCACGCTTCTGTTCGAGTCCAGATGGAGGACTCAACGGCCACGTCTCGTGTGGAGATCATCAAGGACCTGAAGGACATGATGAAGGAACTGCTCAAGGCCTTTTACCGGGCTACCAAGCACAAGCCTGAGCGCATCATCTTCTATCGGGACGGAGTGAGCGAGGGGCAGTTCATGGAGGTCCGCAACCGGGAGGTGAGCGCGCGTGGCTGTGGCCGCCTGAAACAATGCTCGTTGGTACTTTTCGCATCGTAATCGACATGGCTGCAGCTGGCCCATTATATAATTTACTGTGTAACTCGTAATAAGGCTGCCACCTGCATGATACTTATGCCTGCACGGTGCTCGCGCTTCTATTTGCTTTCTCGCACGCCTGTTCGGCCTCATGCCCTCGTTTCGTAATCATTACGGCTGTCGTCGGCGTGATGCCAGGGCCTGATCTTTGTAATTGATATGGCTCTTGGTTAGGCTGCCGTTCGCTCTGCAGTGTAATAGGAATGATTTTGGCCTTTTAACAATCTAACCCGAGAAACAAACCCTCATTTTCCCATCTTTCTTTCGGCCATTAACAGCCCTATGTAACTTCCCTTTCTGTGCGTAACCTCAGGTGAGCGCCATCCGGCTTGCCTGCCAGGAGATGTCTCCCAACGAGACGTACGAGCCGGCCCTCACTTTCATCGTCGTGCAGAAGCGACACCACACCCGGTTCATGCCCGCCAACGACCGCGACGGTGTCGGCAAGTGCAAAAACGTCCCGCCCGGCACCACCGTCGACTCCGTGGTCACTCACCCGCTCGACTTCGATTTCTTCTTGTGCAGCCACTTCGGCATACAGGTATACGAGCGCGATTTTCAGTGCGCGTGGTCCCCCGCAGTAAGAAAATGATATACCGTATACAATAATCGCTGCAGTCGTGGTTAGGCCTTCCGTCGTAGCTAAGCTGCCTCTAAGGTGTCGCGCTGCAAACTCCAAGGCTCCAATACGATCATGGGCAAAACGATTCCTGGCCAAGGTCACGCAATTCAGCTTACTTTAAGGAACCCCAGGTTCACGCCCTACAACGTACCTCGTGTGGTTAGTCTCCCAATTACCGCCGTTTTATTAGTTTTTCTTGTGATACTTTCATGCCCACTTGCTGAACGCCCAGCCATCTTGGTTTCGTTGAGGTGTAACACGATTGAGGCGCAACGTCAGTACGTAACTATGAAGCAGTTCATTTATTTTCTTTATTCATTACGCTTTGCATAAAAAATTAACACAGCTCTGCCAGTGCTCTACCACTTCACAGAAACTTCCGTTTCTTGACATAACTGCCAGGTGGCGCCCATATCTCGTACGTGCAATCTCTCCAAACACAAGACTGTAGTCTCTCGACGAAGACATTTGCATCGAAGCGGGCAGACACGCGACCAACGTTCCCCCAAAATCTTTTTGCTATCTTTTTCATTTCTTTTTTTACGCACCGACGCAGGGTACGAGCAAGCCGTCCCACTATTACATCGTGTGGGACGACTCCGACTTCTCGGCGGACGACCTGCAGAAGCTCAGCTTCTACCTCTGCCACACGTATGCCCGGTGCTCGCGCAGCGTCAGCATCCCGGCTCCGGTGTACTACGCCCACCTGGCCGCGTACCGCGCCAAGAACCACGTGATCAGCAAGGTTGACGTCTCCAGCTCGAGCAGTGACTCGTCCGGCGGATCGGCCGACTCGATCACCACCAGCCAGTACGTGCAGGCCGTCAAGGTTCTCGACAACTTGCAGACGGCCATGTACTTCGTATGACCGTCGTCCTCGGGTTCCCGGATCAGGTTGGTGGACGCTACGATTTTTTCCGCGTATTCATTATCATCATCAGCCGGCCACTGCAGGACAAAAGCCTCTCCCACGTTCCGCCAGGCAACTTGGTCCTGTGCTTGATACTCCCACTTGATACCCGAAAACTTTCTTGTCCCATCTGCCCACCTAACTTTTGTGTTTCCCTCATCCACTTGCCTTCTCTGGAAATCCAGTTAATGACCAGTGGTTAGTCTTGCCTACGCACTTTACGTTCCCGGTCCATGTTCATTTCTTCTTGATTTAAACTAATATCCCCGTAACCCCGGCTTATTCCCTTATCCACTCTTTCCCCGTATTTGTCTAGTACAATTTTCCAATCCCGAAAACGCCACTTTTAACCACAACACCATGCTTACCAAGCGAGAAAATGTTGGGGAAAAATTGAAGGAAATGGAAACTCCGCCTTGAGATTTTCTGAACTGGGACGTCATAAACTTTGAAGGTGTTTACTGTGTTTAATGTAGCTTTTATTGGATAAAATGGAAATTGTAATATGTGATCGCCATCAACCCGACATACGAAGTTTTAGTAAACGTCATCAAGCCAATGTCGTGAAAGCGTGAAAAATACGCTTTGAAATCTCTAACTTCACCCCGCCGCGGTGGTCTAGTGGCTAGGGTACTCGGATGCCGACCAGCCAGTCGCGGGATCAAATCCCGGCTGCGGCGGCTTCATTTCCAATGGAGGCGGAAATGTTGTACGCCCGTGTAATCAGATTTGGGTGCACGTTAAAAAACCCAAAGTGGTCGAATTTTCCGGATCTCTCCACTACGGCGTCTCTCGTAATCATATGATGGTTTTGGGACCTTAAACCCCGCATATCAATTAAATTTCACGCATGCGGATTAATGCGCGTAATTTCACAATGAAGCTGACACTCCCCGATTGTTTTTATTTAGTGTTTTTAATGATTTCGGGGCATTCGTGCATTCAACAGCGCACAGCTTCTGAAACTGGTCGGGTCTATAACTCTTCGGTTCCCAGATACACCCACAGAAGGCGTCAGTGCCGCGGTCGTTGATTGAATGTGGCTATATCCACTTAAGCATACGTGTGGTCTATCACTCTATTATTGAAGTTGCATTTCTATATTCGGGGACGAAACTTTGTCGCAATGGAGCGATAGCTACCAAGGCGAGGCTTTGCTCGGATCCCTTTTATATCGCCAGTAGTACGGCATCGCCCCGCCGCGGTGGTCTAGTGGCTAAGGTACTCGGCTGCTGACCCGCAGGTCGCGGATTCGATTCCCGGCTGCAGCGGCTGCATTTCCGATGGAGGCGGAAATGTTGTAGGCCCGTGTACTCAGATTTGGCTGCACGTTAAAGAACCCCAGGTGGTCAAAATTTCCGGAGCCCTCCACTACGGCGTCTCTCACAATGAAATGGTGGTTTTGGGACGTTAAACCCTACAAATCATCAATCAGTAGTACGGCATCGTGTGCCGAATGATTATCAGGATGTCGAAGCACTTAGAAAAAAAATCTGAAGGAAAAATCGCAATGTGAGCTGATTGACCCATATGTTTTCTTTTGAGCATTTAGTGTTATCAACACTTCGTCACTCACCAACTGCGTTTAGCCGGTAAGATTTTTGTTCACCGCCGTTTTCGCCAGAGGGTACTTTGACTACGCATTATTTCATGTATTTTCTCCTTCCTTTCAGGATTTTTTTCAGAACATCTGCGTCCGAGACGTTCTTCTGGAGCCTCCCCCCCCCCTTTTTTTCCTTGATCGTTTTTGTGGGTTTTGTTTTTGCTTTGCTTCAACGAGTCTTTTTTTGTTTTGTGTTGAAAATAAAAAAAATATTCCATTGATAATGTGTTCCTCGTATGCTTAGTAACTCTAATGGCTACTGCGCCTGCTGTCGTCTTCGTTCATACTGCTACCTGTACTCTGATTCCACTCGCCGCTGCGGTGGTCTAGTGGCTAAGGTGCTCGGCTGCTGACCCGCAGGTCGTGGGATGGAATCCCGGCTGCGGCGGCTGGATTTCCGATGGAGGCGGAAATGTTGTAGGCCCGTGTGCTGAGATTTGGGTGCACGTTAAAGAACCCCAGGTGGTCGAAATTTCCGGAGCCCTCCAGTACGGCGTTTTATGGTGGTTTTGGGACTTAAAACCCCACAAATCAGTGTTCCCCTTGCCAATCGCTCCAGGCAACGGTGCCATGTCTGGGAGAGTGGCGTTCAAGCAGGGGCGTTGCCAGGGGTACCGGCACGTGCCCTCACTCGAAATTTGATTTCGCAATGGCATAGAGTGAAAAATAACTATTCAAGGAGGTGCCCCAACTACAATAATGCCCCCCTTTCCCCCGAAAAAATTTCCTGGCTACGCCTGACGTTCCATTAAAAACTTCGCAGATATCACCCGAGGTGCGGACAGTGGAAACGACAGTATGTACTTCAGTTGTATCGTACACATAACATACTCTATGTACCATACAGTACGTTTTATGGTCAAATTGAAGAGCCATCGACGAGTAACATTTGCTAACGCTAGTTTTCGGCGTTGATCATGTTTCCTAGGAATAGGCTTTGCCAGCACCTGGTGAAACGAGTGCCCCACTCACTATTGACGGAGGTACTGACCAGAGGAAAAAGACTTTTCGCAATCGCTGAATGATGCGTGGCTAATGTGAAACGGCGGCAGACACCGGCTGTGCATGAGGTGGGGGGAGCCGGAAAGGAGGCAGTGGTCGGTAAGAAGTAAAATTTAGGTACTTTAGTTGAACCCTTACAACTAGGAATGTTACCCCGTTAGTCTTTTGCGGTGAATGGCCCTCTGCACTATCTCATTCTATCTGTCTGTCTATCTATCTATCTATCTGTCTATCTATCTATCTATCTATCTGTCTATCTATCTATCTATCTATCTATCTGTCTATCTATCTATCTATCTATCTATCTATCTATCTATCTATCTGTCTGTCTGTCTGTCTGTCTGTCTGTCTGTCTGTCTGTCTGTCTGTCTGTCTGTCTGTCTGTCTGTCCGTCCAGAGAATCAGCGGGAGTAGCCTACTTCTGTATGAAGTCCTTCGTCGCAGCCACCAAGGATCTCAAAGGACAGGTGAGGCCCTGGAATAATCAGGGGGAGTGCGCACGTCTTCTGTTTAAACACAGGGGAGTGTTGTCGACTCTGTTTGTCGCCGCACGAGCATTCACTTTGCGAGAATGGATCACTGCGGTCAGCAGAGACCATACAGTCTTCAATATCGGCTTATGGTATCCATTAGCAGCAGAGGTGTAGAGTCTTTGTCATCGATTTTTGCTATCAAGAGCAAGCTGTTGCTGTAGAGCGAGACTTGGATGCCACATCTAGGACACGCCACAAAGACGTCGTACCCTTTGGTGAGTTCTCCCCGCCACGACGGTCCAGTGCATGGTTATTTATGGTGTTTGTCTGCTGAGTCAAATATCGCGGGTTCGAATCCCAACCTCCGTGGCCACATTTCAATACTCGAAGCCCAGGTGCTGTGGAATGTCAGTCACAAGATGAGTGAGTGAGTGAGTGAAACAACTTTATTCGGTCCACAATAGACGCGAGTAAACTCAGCGTCACCTGGCTAGGCCCACTCGGGGCCATCAGGTTAAACCTGACGGCCCTCGTGCGGGCCCTCTGGACAGCCAGGATTTGAGAGGTCTGGTCCTGGGCCTTAATGAGTCGCTTCATTTCCTTTTGGGTGAAAGGGGGACCGGCAGAGGCGCAGCCCCACAGTACATGCAAGATGGTGAAATTTTCCAAAGCCATCCACTACGGCGTCTCTGATGATATTATCAAGGCTTTGGGACATAGAACACTACCAGTCAACTGGGAAGTTTTTTATAGCACCAAAACAAGAACCGCCATCCGGCTTGCTCGCACTTGTTCAAGAAAACTTGGCTCTCGCCAATTCCCCGTCCGAAATCATACACCAACTACATCACGCTGATAGCACGCTTGTTTACGTGCTATCTCCGTGGCCCGCAAAATGCTGGACGCACGTAGATAAGACGAAGACAGGGACGCGAGATCGATGACGATAATCGTTGCTGGCCTTGAAGACGTTACAAATGCTACTGTAGTGCTCTGTTTTTCGAGCTAAAATAACTCGAAAAGAAGCTGCAGTTGTGGTTGTCCGTAGTGCTGTCTGACAACCTTAGTTTGACCACAGTAAGCCGTTGTGGGAAACACAGGCTGGAGTTATGCTCTGTTTGAGTCGTAGTTACCGATTACCGGTTCCTCCCATTTATGTTAGGTCGAAATTCGCGTGGATGTGTATGCTCGGTGCAACTACTGAACGTGGTGCCCGTCAGATTTTACAAACTGTGTAATACCTTCGTTGCGTCACCACAACGAACATGGGTGGTACTACTGATTGCCTCCACCTGCCATAATGGGAAACATCGCCTGGAAGGGATGTAAGTCTCATTAAGTTTTGCGTTTTACGTATACGAGCCGCACGCAAGTTGACTTTTAACGTAACTATGAAATTATTTAAACGTGACTCAGTAATTCAGAAGTTGATGGTGCACACCCATATTACAACTAGAAGAACAATAGTTAGGCACGCTCGCACGGTTATAGTTAGCGGAAACGGGCAAAATTTCTGTTGTCGGTTCTTGTTTTGTGTGTGTGTGTGTGTGCTTACGCCCACGAGCGTTGCGCATATGTTCTTCACTAGCAACGGTGACCTGAAAGAAAACGTTCGCCGTTCCGGTCGGTCCACGATGTGCCGCGTCAAGCTCAATTAGGATGAGATCCTTTGGCGTACAGTCGGTCACACAATATGCCGGCCCACGCGACTGTGTCAGCAAAATGTCGTCTCTTGCTAGAGCTATGCTTTTGCGGCCTGCTTTGTGTGCGATGCCCGAAGAAGGGAAAGCGCACGGACGGAATCGGACTTGTCTGGAGCGCGTGGCTGTTGTCCGCAGCTCTTGCCTCACGTTAGCCGCAAGCTTCCAGTCATGCTTATACTTATAGCACAATGACCTAGCACGCGGTATGACTACGTTATGTATCATTACGGCGTCGGTATTGACATATATATTCAAAAAATGATATTTGAAGCGGCCGGCTGTTTGCTTCTAAAAGTTTGATTCTGTCTGAATGCACGGAGCACCGTGCAGTAATCGCCGTCTCCTACGTCATCTCCTGACGCCAATCTCCGACGACAGCGTAGCTCTGACCTACTGGACTTGCCCTACGCCGTCTCTGGACGCCGACGAGAGCTCTCGCAAGTGGTGCCCCGTCCTCGGACTCTTGTGACCGTGTTTCCATCTTTCCTATCTCTCCTATCCCTTGACATGTCTTCGCTCAATGTCCCAGCGCATCTTTCTTTCTCTCTCTCTCTATACCTTTAATCCTATCCTTTAATCCCTGCTCACCCCCATCACTTGTGAGCTACTGTTGATGAGTCGCACCCTGATGCAGACAGTTACGGGGCTCACTTTTCTCTCCTTTTCCGTTTTATAACCACTTCTCTGAGTTTAAGCAACTGGAGGAGTGGAGCGGGCGCGCGGTAAAGGCCTGACTTATGACGAAAGATAAAAACAATTATTTGTATCTTACACCATGGCCTGGGCGCAGCTTCGAGTATACCCACGTGTTGTTCAAAAGGAGAAGGTGCGACGCTGCGTGAAAAAGCCACGCGTTGATGGTCTGCAAAACGTACGTGTGGTCAGGCGTGAAATTGTGTGTGTGTGTATTGGGGGGGGGGGGGGGGTATACAGTTGAAGCCTGTGGCTTCCCATACATAGCGCAATAGATGTTAATGAAGACACGAGATGGGCTAACAGTAGTATACGAAGCGCTAATAGAGGCACGACAGAGAGCAGTTGGTATACAGTGTCGAGCATGCATAACGTAAACTCTTCCTCAGTAATCAAACCGGTTAGGTTATAGCCATTGTTCTATTGCACTAGAGATATTGCCCGTTGTATGACCTCTAATCATGGTGTCTATAAAATAACTTTTTGGGGTTATGTTTAGCCATAAACGTCTGATGACGTCAGACTCTGTAGTTTTGCTGACACGTAGCGCCACCTGTTGGCGCAATTTTGGGTAGTGCAAAGCCCGACTTGTTTACACAGTGTGCTACGTAACCAGGTGCAAGTATAGCACGGGTGAAACAACGATTGAACTAAACGTTAAGTGTGTTTGCGAATGGGACACTCGAAAAAAGAGCCACGAAATTCTCTCTGCTAGTCAGGCGCGCCATGAAACCGCCATGACGTGCTTGCTGGCTCACTCGCCAGGGCGACGGCGAAAACAACAGCAGACGCAACAGCTCCGCGCTCTACAAAGAAAGACCACAGTCGACTCTTCGATGCTATACTGTTGCATTGTGAATTGCCACGGACGCAGGGGACTTCGGTTTTACCGAGTTCTCTATAAAAGTCCCAAAGCAGAACCACGAAAGCGCTGGATAGGGGCCGTTGCGAAGGTGTTGGGTAAGCGAATTGCACGCGTCCACCATATTTTCTCTCTTGTCATAACTCGTGAAAGTTCACACGAGAATTCGCTCCGATTCTGTAAAACTGTTATTGCATGCGCATTCACTTGGAGGCTCTTAAACCTCCATTTTGATTTTTGCTACAAAACTAAGCTACCCCCTTCCGAATCTTGTCGGACCATCTTTAACCCAGGGGAAATTTATTTTCACCCCTCGAGTTCTAACCCTCGCGAAAACCAAACCTAACTTAACCTAACCGTTTCTTCGTTACAGCCAATATAACCGCAGTTCTCTCGTTTTCGATCTCGTTGTCGAAAGAAAAAACGTCATTGAAATGAAGCGCGATCGACAAAGGTACGACTTTATTTCGCTATAACACGTAATTCCCCATATCAGTGTTCGTTACAACGAGGTTTCATTGCATCATTATTCACCGAGTGCTCCAATCTTTCACGAAATAAGCGACGCATTGAATTGAAAGCTTTCCAGATTTTTGTATATTCGTTTACTGCGAAAAATACCTGAAGGGCAACGTATCGTTCTAAAATAATGCTTTCGCGGTACGTGGTAGAACACCGTGAAAGAAGCCGCCTTGTTTCGCGCTCGACAAGCACCATGGCGCGTCGTCCACCGCGCGCATGTGCACGAGAGGTCACGTGACGCTTTCGTGTGTATCTAACGGCGCATTCGAGTGGTCGTTTGAGAGCGCTCTG
The DNA here is from genome assembly GCA_013436015.1 of Rhipicephalus annulatus. NCBI lineage: Eukaryota > Metazoa > Arthropoda > Arachnida > Ixodida > Ixodidae > Rhipicephalus > Rhipicephalus annulatus. The sequence continues at coordinate 16,393 of WOVY01013414.1, forward strand.
ACCATGTTCGAAAACGGTGAACTGAACACCCTTTGCGGCACCGGACTTACAGCAAAAGATATACGTTCCTCATCATACAGATCCCTCCTGGACTTCATGGAGGGAACGCAGCTGCATAATTTCGGATGAAGAGCGGTAAGGCAGAAAGTAAATAACAAAATTAAAATATATCTACACCCAGAACAAGCAAGTGTGACAGTCATGTTGCTCATTGCTTATCACGTGGTTGCCCACTCATTTCAGAAGTGATGCTTGCTTGCTTTTTTTCCACCAATTCTTTCATAGCAATCAGAGCACTGTGCAACAACCACCCGAATGTATCGTAAGCAGTTATCGCCTAGGCTCCAGCGGACCGACAGAGTTCTTCGATGACGTAACGTATCTTGACCAGTGCTGCGTCTACGTCGTCCGCGTCGACGCCGTTGTAGAGGACTGCTCGCGCCTTCGTCAGCCCAATGGGAATCATCTTGACCGTGACGGCCTGCTGGAGGTCTTCGTACTCCCTCGGCGTCACCTAAAATGAGGTTGAAAGAGAATAAAAAAAAGGTAAGAGGGCCACTTGCACAAGTGGTGCAAGCTGAGATTGTGGCCGACCTCGCTGCTTTCGGCTTCCACAAGTCAGATTAAGCCCTTGCTAGGTTTGGCTATAGATTGGGCTTGATATTGGCTGCAATGGAACGTGTATATTGCTCGGCGAGGTGTCATTGTGGCGATGTTAAATGAACGTTTCATTAGTGCAGTCTTCACTCGGTCTTATCAACGTTACGTAAAGTAGCTAATTAACGCAGTAATAAATATTGTTTTCTTAATTAGCATGATATTAATTAGCAAGGTCGTAGAATGAAAGAGTGGACGAAGAGAGCCCACAAAACGAGCAACACTTCACGGTATAGGCCGGTAATTATGATAGTTTCAGTTCGCGCGGGACCCGCCCACGGTCCTCAATCACTGAAAACTTGGGGTGACTTATTCAGAACATCAATAAAAATTAGTGCCTGCCTACCTACCTACTCTGCATGACCAAAAAAAAAACGGCGAGCTTACTCACCTTCGCTGTTTAAAAAAAATTGAGCCCTTTACTAGCTGGGAAAATGCCAAAACAAAGCGCAGCACCACGACGCGCACAGGTTTTGTGCCTTTCTCTTTCTGCATGGCCATCGGCAAGGAGATGCTAAAATCCACACATCATGACAGTGAACCATGACAGGTGGACGAAGATTTGGGCATCGTATGGGTGAGTAACCATGCGTTACTCGACCGCTGACTCATATGAATTGGGCAACATATAGTAAAGAGTCGACGACAGAGCTAGGTTCTAAGATCCGTAATGGCTACGTTGAAGACGCCGACTGGTATAAAGGGTTTGTGCTTGTGAGTGCTTTATGCAGTTCCGTCACTATCCGGATTTATATGGGTATATTGTTAAAACTTTGTTTTGTTACTCTTTTACGCATCACCCCATGACAACGGACACTGTGGATAGACAGGTTCCGGCACTTAAATGCTGCCTTCTGAAAATCACTTCTGAAACACAAGCATCTCGATGTTTCCGAATGTGGTGTCAGGGGACCTTTAACGTTTCTTTGTCTCCCGAGTAGAAGTTTCCTTCTAATGCAGACGCCTCGCAACAGCACTTGTCGAAGGATCAGTGCAGTTTACGTTTCCGTGGGGACCCACTCGCTGACTACAGGCTGTTCGAAGGCTTGATATGCCAATAGGAAGTGGAAGACACCATGGCAGTGGCAAAAACGAGAAGGGACATCGCACTCACCAGTCCTGTATTCCTCGCTTTCTGCCGCACTTTTACCGACTCTCTTTCATTTTGAACAGCAAATCAACTTGCCCCAAATAAATATTCCACCACGCTGCTGTCAGTGAAGGGACTACAAACCTTGTTGAGACGCTCGCAGAACGCGAGGGGAGACAGTTTGGCCATGTCGCGGAACTCGTAGACGACCATGTTGGTCTGCACCGTCGTCAGGTCCTGGCTGATGAACGGGTTACCCTGAAGACTGACGCCTGCGAAGGATTCGATTCACACGGGAGTGCTACGTACGTCCAGGTTAAGAAGCGAAAACTATGCATATTAGGCGGCCACGATTCCACATGTGCCCGGAATGTCAGTGTCGCGTGCACCATTGTATGTACCTCTGGCGAGTCTCTGCGCGTTGTCGTGGTCCTCGTGCACTCTGGGTACCATGGTCTTGAGCGCCACGAGTCCGGCTGCCGCCACGATTCCCGCCTGGCGCATGCCCCCGCCGAGGCACTTGCGGGCTCTCGATACCCTGCACGAATCACACACTCTTATAATTTGCTACAAGAGCTATTTGCACACCATATATGCGTCAGTAAAAATGGTACACTTGACGTCAACTTGACAGCAGTCCGGGAGCTACGGGACCGAAACGCATGCCCGCTCTACGCCCAGAAATCAGCACATTAGTGTACTGATTATATTCACATCGCCCTTGCTGGAATTAATGCAGCTGTATTTGTTGTGAAGCTCAAACAGTAGAGGAAAGACGTAGGTAATGTACCAAACCAAACCTCACGGAGAATGACATTAAAAAGAATGAGGGCAATATTTGGCGCGACAGCTGCACGAGTCATATTGAGATGCAGTTGCACCCGGCTAGGTAGGTATTCGTAGAACTATTAGGAGCCAGTATTTTCGAGGACGCATGCAACCGTTATTAGAGTATAAGTTTCGTACGGCTTACTTGTAAATGAAGTCGTTTGATCCGGCCACCAGTGACCCGATGGGGCACGAAAGACCCTGAAAGGACAAGAGCCAACCATTACCAGATTTGCCTTGTGACACCAACGTGAATCAGGGTGGTTCCCGAAAAGCGGTATAGAATGAAATAGAGAAAAAGAAATCCGTCCTAATTGTCAGTGAAGCTTACCATTTCATGGAAAGCTGTTCGCTTGATTAGAGGAAAGATATTCAGGGCCCATACCCATTGCAGTTACATCACATTAATTTCATTCACTCATTTTTCAGACAATAGAAAGGAATGCCCGCGGTCAGGGAAAAAGGAGGTGCATGGTTTGCCTCCTGACATGGTCCTGCTCAGTTGGCGTTTGTTGTATAGTTGCTAGTTTAAAGTGGTGCAACAAACAAACGCAGCCCGCGTCACCCAGGTACTCGCCCTGCAGCTGTAAAATGGTCAGCCAGGTGAAGCTTTCGCTTACTAGACTGTAAAAAAAATGATTGATTCAAAGCAGAATTAGTCTGTGAACTATGCTCTCAGCAACATAGGTCACACCGACTGTGTTTTAAAGTAGGTCCACTGGCCGCAAAGAAGGGCACCCTTGTCTCCAATGTGGTGATTACATTCATATTTAAGGTTACACCTAGAAACCACATTTCAGTGAATGGCGGCCATTTATTGTCGCAAAACTCGGTTATACCTTTGAAATGCACATCATGACGGAGTCGCAGCCCTTCAGGAGATCCTTCGGCGGCAGGCCCAGGTACGCTGCCGCATTCATGATCCTCGCACCGTCCATGTGAAGCGGTATGTTGTGGCTCCTGGCAAAGCGGGCAGCCTGCGGTGCGAGAGAATCGCAATTCGAATCCGAGATCTACAGCTAGCGCACCACCAGTCAACAATCTCGGAGGTCGCCACCGCGGACACCTTAAAGTTCTGGCCTATACTTGACTTGAGCGTACACTCAGAACAAATCAAGGCCCGTCGGCGATTCACAAAAAGGACAGTGAACTGCGAAGGACACAGGGTGGAGACACAGCACCTTCATCTCAGCCCTTACTTATTCTCGGTTTTTGTTTGTTTGTTTATTTGTTTGTCCCTTTTATCCTGGTGCAACCCACCAAGCATGGGGGGCCATGAAATGAGCGGTGACTTGCTATTTAAAAGGAAATGTTCATAATTTCGAAATGTTAAGTTTTTAATAAATATGCTTGATGGTGATCATTTTTAACGGTAAACTTAGCACTCTATCCTTCTCGTCTCCCGAAGGAAATCGCAAACGGCTTCGCAAATGCTCTTGCGGCTAAAACACAGCAAGGTAGCCCCAAAGAAAAGAAGAACCGAAAGGGATAAATTTAATCTCGACCTTCGAAGCGGTTCGTCTAGGAGTCTTTTTCCTCTGATTGGCGAATAATCCGCACGTTAGAAAGAAATGATCGAGAGATTCACACTCATTGCAATGGATGCATAAAGGTGACTGTACCAGACCAGACCGGTTTTTGTTCCGAATGCGACCACGTGACAAAAAGTGATCATCGTCTTTATTCAAGTTCACTCTACCCGTATTTGGCGACGTTATGTAGCGACGCGGCTGGTATGACAAGGTTGCTTACATTTATATTTGTGCGCACGTGAAGGCAGAGGGAGAGGAACGCTCCCCTACTTCACCATAAATTCTGCCTATACTGCACTTGCAGGACTAACCCCCGTATTCTAGAACGTCCTTTCACTGAACGTTTCACCTTCACTTGAGAAAGCTGATGGGAGCGCCGTCTCTAGGCACTGCAAGTCACTGAATATCAGCGATAATCTGCTGCGATTTTCTAGTAGTGCAGCGTCATTTTCAGCCGAGCGGTGGCGCAGTGCTCAACTCTGGTGGACGCGTTGAGTTTGAAACCCCCGATACATTGTGCATGGATGGCTTGCATTGACGTCCCTACAACAACCATGTTTCAGTGCCCACGATGTTTATGACGTAACGTTAACATTACCAGTACATCGCGTGATTTTCGTCTGTTGTTCGTGCGCAGATGCTATAAAAATGTTCCAGCGGCATCGTTATTTTACACTGGAGCCGGTTAATTCTGACCCTATTATGCCTCCTAGATGTCACCAACGGCACCGCATTGGAGAAAAAGAAAGGGACCACTGACACCAAATTGAAACCTTGAGATCTTTGTGTCATTTGACTGTCCTGTACACGTGGGCACATCTGAGCGGTTGCTATAGCGGCGAACCTGCGGCCATTACGTCACATCCAAGCAACCAGTTGCGTCATGATCACGAAGTCTGCCCCCCCCCCCCCTGTACCTGTTCCACGTAGTCGACGGAGAGCACGGTGCCTCCGCAGAAGTTGTGCGTGTTCTCGAGGCACAGCAGTGCAGTCCTGGGGCAGGGTATGTTGCGGTACCTGACGCGCGACTCGAGGTCTTCGATGAGCAGTCGGCCGTCGCTCTGCGTCGGGACGGCCCAGCTGTGCACCGAGGCCACCTGCGCCGAGGAAACAGCGCGGCTCAACGTCCGTAACGGCACGCCACATTGCGCACGTGAATCTATCTGCACTAATGCTTGGACTGTCTTCGCAGACCACTTCTACCACTCCCGCGAGCTGCAGCCTGAGGATAGAAAAGTGCGCGTAACTTATTCAACATTTTTGCCTTTCCATAATTGGCATAGTCAAAAAAGGGCAGGGTGGGGGGGGGGGTCTGTGATGCTACCACTTCCCCCTTCCCGAAAACAGTATAAATATACACGAACGGATATAAACACACGCCCAAACACGCATAAGGTGTGGTTGGCCTTGCCCCTTCCCCGCAAGAAAATGAGTGGTTAATTACGCTCCTGCTTTTAATAATTCAGTTCCTTTATCGCACTCCCGTTCGATTCCTGTGCACCTCTCCACATGTGTGGGGCAGCGAATTGGACAGTCTAGTAAACAACTCTGCTTTTTCTCTCACTATCTATCTATCTATCTGTCTATCTATCTATCTATCTATCTATTTATCTATATGTCTGTCTATCTATCTATTTATCTATCTATCGATAGATAGATAGAATGGTAGGTAGGTAGGTAAGGATAGATAGATAGATAGATAGATAGATAGATAGATAGATAGATAGATAGATAGATAGATAGATAGATAGATAGATAGATAGATAGATAGATAGATAGATAGATAGATAGATAGATAGATAGATAGATAGATAGACAGACAGACAGACAGACAGACAGACGGATAGATAGATAGATAGATAGATAGATAGATAGATAGATAGATAGATAGATAGATAGATAGATAGATAGATAGATAGATAGATAGATAGATAGATAGATAGATAGATAGATAGATAGATAGATAGATAGATAGATAGATAGATAGATAGATAGATAGATAGATAGATAGATAGATAGATAGATAGATAGATAGATAGATAGATAGATAGATCTGTCTGTCTGTCTGTCTGTCTGTCTGTCTGTCCATCTGTCTGACTGTCGTGAGGCCCGTGTGCTTAGATCAAAGTGCACGTGAAATAACCCCAGGTGGTCGAAATTTCCGGAGTTCCCACTATGGCGTCTTTCAAAATCGCATGGTGGTTTCGGGACGTTAAACCCCCAAAATTGTTATGATTACGAGAAACAAATGCAACATGCGCTTATTGAAAAGGTCACGTACCTGCGCCGTGCCCCCCTGCTCACAGAGGAAGATGTGGGACGCGTCGCCAACCAGGATCTCCTCTCCCCTCCTGTCACTGTGGGCCATCACTGCATATTACGTAACATACACATTGTCAAATTGCGCCATCTTACGACTGAACCCGATAATAACGACGTTTGAATACCTATTTTAACAGAAGCTGTTTAAGCTTTTCGTTTCGAGTGCGGCGTTCGCAGAAACTACGCGCGTGTGCGCCACTGAAAGCCTGTATGTGCCAAGCAGCCCCTAGGGTCCAGCCATCGATGCCTGGCGACAGTCAGTCGATAACCAATCAATAGCTAAGCGATCCTCCACCAGAAGTTAATAAATTTCAGAAAATGCTTGGACGTGCCAAGCGTGGCGCAGATACACGGGCAAAGTCTAGTGAAAACCAATGAATAACAAAGGTAGAAAAAAAATCAGATATAAAAGACGCTGTTTTATGCCTATTTCTTCTCTATTTTGTTATATCTTTCGCGGTATTTCGCAAGTTAAATATCGATGCACTGGAGCGCATTCAGAAACGTGCCGCCCGGTTTGTGACGGGTGATTACGACTTCACCAGAAGGTCTAGCAAAATCGTTGGTTCACTTGGTTGGCCGTAACTCTCCTCAAGGCGTAAATATATCAGGCTATGTATTTTCAACAACCTAATAAACGACAAAACTGGGTTCGATAAAAACAAATACATCAGACCACCAACATACATCTCATCACGGCGGGACCATCCTTTGAAAGTGCGTGAATATATGTGCCGAACATCAACGTATGCAAATATTTTTTTCCCTAAAGCTATTCACGAATGGGACAGTCTTCCAAAAAACATTGTGACCGCCCCTTCCACAGTGTTTTCTTCCCTTTTAAAGGAGTATGTGGTCGCACAATGATATTGTGTGCGGTGATTTGGGTATTTCTGATTTGTTTTTTTTTTTTTTTGTTTTTTCAGTGCCGTGCAATTCAACATGTCCCCACTGATTTAAATGTACTTTGAATTTGTAAACCCCCCTACAACAATGCCCCCAGAGGGTGCTGTAGGTATAAGTATAAAAAATAAATAAAGTATAGTGGACATTTGTAAGACGTCTCTCTCACCTGCTGCCAGGTTTCCCATGGTTCCCGTGGGCACGAACAGGGCCGCCTCCTTTCCCAGCAGCTCGGCCACCACGCGTTCGAGCTCTGGAAGAACACCAAGAAAGCTAGTAGAGTGAGAACGAACTGTGATTGGGCAGAAAAAGACCCGGATGATTATGTGGGGTCCTACGTCCGCGGCATGTGGCTTGCAACTTGAAAGAGTTCCAAGCCAGAAACGCAGAGACCAAACGACTATAGGGATGATTTGCGACGACAAGCCATCCCCATAGCCACTTGGTCTCTGCTTTCTTTTGTGCTGTCGTCTCTACTTCATCCGCACACATGGTGAAAACAATGGAACGCAAGGGTGTGCGCATGCACGCTGCTTAGGGGCTTGCGTACGCATAGTCCAACGCTCAAAGGCACGTAAAATCTTTTAACTAGTGTGCGAACGACAGAGTGGGATTTTAAGGGATCGGTTCTTCGCTTAAAACAACCTTATCGAAAAATGAAAGATATATGGAAGCCCGGAAAGGCATGGGGCACGTTAGTGGTGTTGTTCAAACTTTATTGCAGTAATTAAGATGCGAAAAAAGTAAACAAGACAACAAGACAACATTCTACCGGCAGGGAGCGCACCTGCAACCTTCGGATAAAGCGTCCAATGTTCAACCAATCGAGATCATGCCGCCGTCCACTTTACAGAATTATGGGCAAGTAAACCTGAAAATACGAGTGTTGCAAGCGGGCGGGGACCCCGAAATGGTTCCATCATCGAAACGGCAGGGCGTCGATCTTGGTGGTTTCCGTGCACTCAACCGCACCTCAAACGTACACGCTGCAACGTCATGCCCACTGTAGAGCACACAGCCTCTCATTGTCACTGCCCGTTTAGACAGAACCGATAAAGCGCGCCATGTGAGAACATCTGCACCAAGGAGGTTTAAATTATCTTCATCTGCACCACCACGAAGAACCAAGATGGCGGCGGACGCCGCTAGCGCCTCACACGGACGAACGGCGTCTCTTGCAACCCTCCTGTATTCAACTGGTAGAACTTTGGGGTATGGGCAGCGGGCGCGTTATCCGAAAGTTGCAGATTCGTTCCCTGCCGGCGGTGAGCTATCTTTTCCTTTAGTTTACTCTATTCGCATTGATACCAATGTCTCTGAAAATAAAACACGCAGGAGCCATACGCGTGGAAGCCTGTATCTAAGCTCATATTTGAAAAGCCCGCGATTTTCAGCACGTGACCGTGAAGCGACAAATAGATACCGAAACAAGTAAAACAACGCGCGCACAAAACGTTTTGTAAGAGTAGGTTTTTTAATTGCATAAAGACTTCAACTAAAGTTAGCTCCGGCCTACTTTCGCAATCAGCAATTGCGCCCTTTGGTTAACGAGAAACAGATCTCGGAGGTCACACCTGCACGAGACCGAATATTGTGGAAACCAAGGAGGTTAAACCACCTCTATGGAAACCTAGTGGAAACCGGCGTCATTGACGTCGAGTTTTCGGACACTGCTTGTGGCTGAAGTAAGAAAGTGACATTTAGTTTCCTTAGGCTCAAGGCCCAGTCTCTTCGCAGTACAATATACTGGCTATTCAAACCGAGAACTTCGCGTGCAGTCAGAACATGGCCTCCGAACTTGTACACATCTCGGAGGTCATGTGCCCAGGCTGAAGATTTTCTGTTTGGCACAACGAGTAGGTGGCGCTTTGTAGTAGGCACTAACTGCGCATGCGCGCCAGTACAAAACTAACGGAAAGTCTACGCGATGTCTCTCCCTCTTTTCCGTTAACGTGGCCGTCTGCTGCAGTCGCTGTATAGGTTTTCTTTGGTCGCTTCTCGGTAGGCAAGATCACGCCGGTCAGAGGCTCCGAAACATATGTCGTACGCTTTTTTTTTTTCGGCCGTTATTCGGCGTTTACGTTGCCTTCACTTCTCTGTTAGCTTCTCTGTCTCTTGACAAGAAAGCCTCTCTAAACAGAGACAGCATAAGTGCATCGCTTGCACGGTAGTTCGAATGCAAACGTACCGTTGACGGTGGGGTCTTCCTTGAATACGTCGTCGCCGACCTCGGCGTCCCGCATGGCCTGTCGCATCTCGGCCGTCGGCTTGGTCAGCGTATCCGATCGGAGGTCCACAACGCGCGGTTTATCCATCCTCTACGTTTCAGTTAAAATGCTCGCTGCAAGGTTCTCTTCGATGCGCACCGTTTTGCGAATCGTCACTGCAGTGGCGTGACCTGCTGAGGGCGCGCGTGCATATGTAAAAGCAACAGCAGTAACGCGAGAACACTGGTTTGCGAGCGACAAGCTAGACAGTTGTTTCGAGCGCGTTCAATGGACCTTGAAAGCGGTGGCAGTACGGAGGAAGGAAAGGTGGGTGGCAGTCTCGGAAGCGTTTGTGTTTTGGACTTTCGTCGTCATGTGGCGCTGCAAGCTCAAGTGATGGGTTAACGCGGCAAATTTGAACAATTGTAACCGGCTTGCTGTTTTAAAACTCATTGTCAAAAAGCAGCACTTGTGTTCATTATGCTGCCTCTCATCTGAGTTGGTACGGATGACTCGCGCGAACACTTCAAGGTGATGATTCTGTGATGGCGTTTATTCGAGCCGAGAAGTCGCAACGAGGTCGCAACGGAAAGTGGGCGTACGGCCAGTCTTGCAAAGGCGGCACAAACTCTCGCGCAAGCAGAGCACGGGCTTTTTGTTGTCTTCCGAAGGCGCATACGCGTTGGTGCGTATGCTCCACTACAATACCCCCGGGGTGAAGGGTAGCCATCCTGGTGACTCAGGGAGTAGGCACAATGAGGGGGTCGTAGTAGGGCTTGAGACGGTCGACGTGTACGGTCTCGCGTCCTCGACGGCGCAAATCTGGTGATTTTGTTAACGGCTCGATGATGTAATTCACCGGGGAGGTCGCGTCAATGACACGGTACGGACCATGGTACCGGGCCAGAAGTTTCGAAGACAGGCCAGGAACGTGCGGGGGCACCCAAAGCCACACAAGGGAGCCAGCACGAAATGTAAGAGCTATGCGGTGAGCGTCGTCGTGTCGAGTCTTTTGTAGACCTTGAGCCTCACTTGTCAGAGACCGAGCCAACTGACGGCAGTCTTCAGCGTATCTGGCGACTTCCGAAAGCGGGGAGCACTCAGATGCATCAGGGCGGTACGGTAGTATAGTGTCAAGTGGGTGGGAAGGTTCGCGGCCGTACAATAGAAAGAACGGCGAAAACCGGTAGTCGCTTGCGTCGCGGTGTTATAAGCGAAGGTAACAAAGGGCAATACAGCGTCCCAGTTAGTGTGGTCGGAGGAGGTGTACATCCTCACCATGTCGCCAAGTGTGCGGTTGAACCGCTCAGTAAGACCATTTGTCTGTGGATGGTATGCGGTAGATTTACGGTGGATAATGTTGCATTAAGCGAGGATAGCTTGGATGACCTCCGACAGGAACACTCGACCCCTATCACTGAGCAATTCCCGCGGAGCACCATGGCGTAGAATGCAGCTGCGGAGAATGAATAGTGCAACTTCGTGGGCGGTCGCTGCCGGTAGAGCTGCAGTCTCAGCGTAGCGTGTCAGATGGTCGACTCCGACAATAATCCACCGGTTTCCAGAGCTACTATATGGGAGGGGGCCATAGAGGTCTATACCCACGCGGTCGAATGGGCGAGCCGGGCACGGGAGCGGCTGTAACATGTCAGTAAGGTGCCGCGGAGGTGTTTTGTTCTCTTGGCAAGTGGTGCAAGACTGAACGTATTTGTGCACAAAACGATACATTCCTCGCCAGTAATAGCGTTGGCGCAGCCTTTCGTAGGTTTTCAGGACACCTGCGTGAGCACTTTGGGGATCTGCATGGAAATTCATGCAGATGTCAGAGCGCATATGAGTTGGGACAGCAAGGAGCCACTTCCGACCACCAGGCGTGTAGTTGCGGCGGTACAGAATGTTGTCACGTAAGGCAAAGTGGGCTGCTTGCCGGCGCAGCGCTCTCGTGGAAGGGACAGAAGACGGATCGGTAAGGTAGTCGACTAACAAGGCAAGGTATGGGTCTTTACGCTGCTCCGAAAGCATGTCAGTGCTGTCGAGTGGTGACAAGGTGGTAAAAGGGGGTGACAGAGAAGCCACATCTGGTGTTAATGGCGATCGGGAAAGTGCATCGGCGTCCGCATGCTTGCGACCGGAACGATATACGACACGGATGTCGTATTCCTGCAATCGAAGTGCCCAACGGCCCAGACGTCCGGACGGGTCTTTCAAGGAGGACAGCCAACATAGAGCGTGGTGGTCTGTGACCACGTCGAAAGGACGGCCGTAAAGGTACGGGCGAAACTTTGTAAGCGCCCAGATTATGGCCAAACACTCCTTCTCTGTCACGGAGTAATTTAATTCAGCCTTCTTAAGAGCGCGACTTGCATAAGCGACTACGTATTCGGTTTGGGTGCCTTTCCGTTGTGCCAAAACTGCGCCAAGACCAACGCCGCTTGCATCAGTGTGAACTTCTGTGGCAGCAGTGGGGTCGTAGTGGCGAAGAATAGGTGGCGAGGTCAGCAGGCGGCGCAGCTGGTGAAATGCGTCGTCACATGCAGGTGACCATGCAGATATGCCTTTGCTGTTGGAAAGCAGACTAGTCAGAGGTGCAATGATGGACGCGAAGTTGCGCACGAAGCGACGAAAGTAAGAGCAAAGACCAACGAAACTTCTTAGGGCTTTCAGTGATGTGGGCATTGGAAAGTCAGCGACAGCTCGAAGCTTATCGGGGTCCGGAAGAACACCGTCTCTTGTGATGACGTGTCCCAAGATGGTTAGTTTTCGGGCTGCGAAGTGGCACTTCTTGGTGTTAAGTTGTAGGCCTGCAGAAGCTAGACACGTCAGAATCTCGTGGAGACGACGAAGATGTGTCGGGAAATCAGCTGAAAAGACTACGATGTCATCTAGGTAACACAAGCAAGTTTTCCACTTGTGGGCCCGCAATATGGTATCTATCATGCGTTCAAACGTCGCAGGTGCGTTGCAGAGCCCAAATGGCATGACTTTGAACTCATACAGGCCATCCGGCGTTACAAAGGCTGTTTTAGGGCGATCACATTCAGCCATTGGCACCTGCCAATACCCAGAACGCAGATCCAAGGATGTGAAGTACTCGGCGCCTTGTAAACAGTCAAGAGCATCGTCTATTCGTGGTAGCGGGTAGACGTCTTTCTTTGTAATCTTGTTTAAGCGGCGATAGTCCACGCAAAATCGAACGGTGCCATCTTTTTTCTTTACCAGAACCACGGGTGACGACCAAGCGCTTTGAGAAGGCTGTATGACTCCACGTTTAAGCATGTCATCTACTTGCTCCGTAATGACACGGCGCTCTTCGGCAGATACGCGGTAAGGAAGCTGTCGCAGAGGCGAATGTGAGCTGGTGTCAATAGTATGAGTGACAGTCGTGGTGCGGCCCAAAGCAGGTTTCTGAAAGTCGAAAGAAGAGCGAAACTTGTTAAGGAGAGCAACAAGTTGGCTGCGATGCGAGGGGGGAAGGTCTGCGTCAATAGCATTGTCGAAGGCTGGTGAGCTTGATGGCTCAGACGCCTGAGTGATTGCGGCAATCTGACATGGCGTTTCGTCGGGAAGAATAATATCATTGATATGGTCGACAGGTTGCACATATCCTAACGTTTCACCACGAAGCAAGCCAATGGGGTAGTTGCAGTGGTTGGTAACCAGCATTACGGTTAAACCAGACGCAATCGTAAGAAGGGCAAATGGGAGCACGATGCCCTTGCGTTCAGTAAAAACAGGGGATGGCGTAAACACCACCGTGGCGTCAGGTTGCGCCACACATGAAAGGCTAATAGGGACTGAAGCTTCCGGAGGCAAGGTGATGTCGTCGTCAGCGATGAGTTTGCAGAGCAGTGGTGAATGGTCGGGTGGTGGAAATTCACAACTTGGCACTAGCGACACTTCCGCACGGCAACAATCGATGATAGCTTCATGACCTGATAAGAAATCCCAACCCAGGATGAGGTCATGAGAGCAAGATGGTAGTACAAAAAATTGGACGATGTACAAAACGTCTTGGATGACGACGCGCGCCGTACACACAGACGAGGGCTGAATGCGTTGCGCGCTAGCCGTGGACAACACGATGCCACAGAGAGATGTGGTCACTTTCTTCAGTTTGCGACAAAATTTTGCGTTCATCACAGAAACGGCGGCCCCAGTATCAATTAACGCTTGTGTGGCGACTCCCTCAACATTGACATCAACAACATTTCGCGGCGAAAATGGAGGCCTTGATAATTGCGCAGAAGTTGCAGTTCTTGCCTCTGGAACTGCACTGATTAGTTTCCCTCCTCAGGAGGTGGTCTACGACGCATAGGAGATGGCGATCGGCGACGAGGAGATGGGAAACGAGAAGTCGATGGGCGACGATCCGAGTCAGAGTGCCTCTGTTCGTATGCAGACGTGGTGGCCTGCTGCGACGCATAGGTAGGAGTTCCAAAGGAGGCGTACGCAGGTGTGGGACGGCGGCGGCAGTAGCGTGCAATGTGGCCAGCGATGCCACACGCGAAGCAGATAGGACGGTTGTCATGGGTGCGCCACTCATTAGATGGACGGAAAAAGCGAGGTGAGGGCCTGTAAACCGGAGGCGCTGCCGGAGGAGGTGGAGCCGATAAGGATACTGGATGCGGTGGGGGTCGCGCAACCACAGCTGCGTAGCTGAGAGGTGAAGATGGTGCAGGTGGTGCGTAGCTGACAGCTGAGAGATTAGATGCGGCTGAAGTGCATGCGTAAGGGGCCTGCACTGTAGGTAGGACATCGCAAATTTCAGTGCGTATGGCCTGCTGCAGTGTCGAAGGCAGACTTGCGGTGGGCGCGTCGCTATGCGGCAGCAGGGAAAGCTGTCGGGCGACTTCCTCCCTGATGAAGTCTTTGATCTGGTTGGACAGACTTTCTTGGCGAACGTTGACATTTGCGAGTGCGACAGCCGAGATCGAATCTGGTGGTGAGACACTCTGTCGGGCGATGGAACGCTGACGGCGTAATTCATCGAAGCTCTGGCACAGGCTTACGAGGATCGCCACCGAGGTCGGGCTTTTCGCTAGCAACATCTGGAATGCGCCATCCTCAATACCTTGAGAATCTGCCGAATTTTCTCTTCTTCGGGCATAGATGGGTTAACACGCCTGCAGAGGTCGAGCACATCCTCAATGTAACTCGTAAACGTTTCGCCAGGCTGCTGGGCTCTGTGGCGCAGACGCTTGTCAGCGCGGAGCTTGCGGACCTCTGGTCGGCCGAACGCTTCTGTTACGAGGGTCTTAAAGGAGGACCAGTTGGCGATGGCGGTTTCGCGGTTGGTAAACCAAAGCTTAGCTACGTCTGCTAAGTAAAAGATAACGTAAGCGAGTTTAGAGTCGTCGTCCCACTTGTTGCTGACGCTTACGCGTTCGTACAAGGACAGCCAGTCTTCGACGTCTTGCTCACCACTTCCGCTGAAGATTGGTGGGTCCCGCTGGCGAGTAGCGCCGGGGCAGGTAGACGGGGCAGCCGATGGTGCTGGCTGGGCTGGGACGGGCTGGTTGGCGACTGCGTCAGTCATGTTTCGCGGTAGTCTTTCAGGCAACTTGCGAGAGCGGAGCTCCAGGTCTTCTTGGGGATCTCAGCAGCCTCCGCCAAATGTGATGGCGTTTATTCGAGCCGAGAAGTCGCAACGAGGTCGCAACGGAAAGTGGGCGTACGGCCAGTCTTGCAAAGGCGGCACAAACTCTCGCGCAAGCAGAGCACGGGCTTTTTGTTGTCTTCCGAAGGCGCATACGCGTTGGTGCGTATGCTCCACTACAATTCCACGAGAGATCGATACGGGTCCAAAAGTTGATATTTTAGATTTCAGTGAGTATTTTATATTTCGTGCACCTCTCCCCAGGTAGCCTGAAAGTCAACATCGTTTTATGATTAACGGCATAACTTACGAGAAAAAAATGTCAAACTTCACCAACACGAAGGCACCAATTTTGTCACCTGTCATTTTCGAAAGTTGCAGATGCTACAAAAATACAAATATTTTTGTTTCAACGAAGATACCTGAAATGCATGTCTAATGAAGAATGAATTCATACGGTTTCAAGTTTGTAGACCTTAAGAAAATAGCTTTTAAAAATGTCTAATTTTGCGACAGTTTGAAATAAGTTACGTATCCCCCCCCCCTTTTTTTTCTCCGAAGGTAATGCAAGCAGCGTTTTCAAACTTGACGCGTTTCAAGAATATAGTGTGTTCATTAGGTACGTAAATTATTGCTGCTGTAAGGCAAATGTAAATTTTTATATATTGCCTCAAAGTTCTCATATTGGCAAAATTGTACTCCACTGAAATTTGAATAATAAAAAAAACCCCATCTTCGGTTTTTCTTAAAATTTCGTAAATAGGCAACCGAAGGCCATCATACAGTAATATAGAATAACATGTTGCATTATTTTGTTTTTAGTTACAATGTTCGTGGTACAAATCAGAGCTTTTCGAGAATGCGCTGATAAATTGAGAAATCTAGAAATCGGAACGGAAAAGCGGCAATAAGCTTCAAACGCGAGCAAACGTGACCGCATTTGGTGAAGAAAGGCTGTTATAGCAGATAGGAGTAACTATTTTGAACACGGTATTCTACAGCATCTGAATTCACTCTTATACGTAGAGCACTGAGACTTCTAATATGTGGTGCCTTTCCATTACTGACACACAGATGGAGCTGCTGTGACGGCCATGTGTTGGCAACACCTTGGCTAAGAGAATTGAATGTTGAATGAGTTCATAAACGATTCATAACAAATTTTTATCATTTGGGGCACGAAGACTGCTGCATTAGACTGAAGAACACGCTTAAGGGCAAGTTGTCATCCGTCGTCTGCTCTACAAATGAATTTCTGTGCGCCGCATCTCGGAGGCAATGCTTTAGATCATATGGTTCAATGTACGGACAAAGATTACGCCTCCCGTAATTTTATCGCCAAAACATTGTGAAATTCATTTTAACGTACTATACTTCAGTTTTGCATTCGCACCGTGGATACTTGTGCGCAAGTATCCACAGTGCGAATGCAATGAACTCATTCATCGTTTATGAACTCATTCAACATTCAATTCTCTTACCCAACGTGTTGCAAACACATGGCTGTCACAGCAGCTCCATCTGTGAGTCAGTAATGGAGAGGCACCACATATTAGTCTCAGTGCTCTACGTATAAGAGTGAATTCAGATACTGTAGAATACCGCGTTCAAAATAGTTACTCCTATCTGCTAAAACAGCCTTTCTTCACCAAACGCGGTCACGTTTACTAGCGTTTGAAGCTTATTGCCGCTTTTCCGTTCCGATTTCTAGATTTCTTAGCTTATCAGCGCATTCTCGAAAAGCTCTGATTTGTACCACGAATATTGTCGCTAAAAACAAAATAATGCAATATGTTTTTCTATATTACTGTATGATGGCCTTCGGTTGTCTATTTGCGAGATTTTAACAAAAATCAAAGATGGGGGTTTTTCTATTGTTCGAATTTCAGTGGAGTACACTTTTGCCAATATGAGAACTTTGAGGCAATATATAAAAATTTACATTTGCCCTACGGTAGCAATAATTTATGTACCTAATGTACACATTATATACTTTTTTTATTAAATGTATGTAAAGAGAGGTTGGTGCCAATGCGTGGCGCCGGCTACTCCTCTTCTCTCGCACAAAAATCAACATCGCACATTCAGTAGCAAACACAAAGCTATACATATGTAAATAGCACAACACACAATGAGTTCACGTTTTTCCACAGTGAGTGTCCACACCACACAGAAATGAGTCCACACTGCGTAGAACTGTGTCCGCACCACACTGAGTTTGTAAAAAAAAACAAAGAAATCCACACTATATACCTAAAACGTGTCAAGTTTGAAAACGCTGCACGCATTACTTTCGGCGAAAAAAAAAATGGCGAGTACGTAACTTATTATAAACTGTCGCAAAATTAGGCATTTTTAAAGCTATTTTCTTAAGGTCTACCAAATTGAAACAATATGAATGAATTCATTCTTCATTAGACATGACATTCAGGTAAAAAATATCTTCCTTGAAACAAAAATATTTCTCTTTTTATAGCATCTGAAATTTTCGAAAATGACAGGTGACGAAATTGGTGCCTCCGTGTTGGTGAAGTTTGATATTTTTTTCTCGTAAGTTATGCCGTTAATCATAAAAGGAAGTTGACTTTCGGGCTACCTGGTGAGAGGTGCACGAAATATAAAATACTCAATTAAATATAAAATATCAACTTTTGGACCCGTGTCGATCTCTCGTGGAATCACCCTTCAAAATGATAGTTTGAGGGCTTTGACTTGTCACGTCCTCGGCATCGCGTGAAAACCAACTCAGCAGAGCTTACTGAGAAGCATTGGCTAAGTTCCAACAAAGTTGTATTGATGTGTGAACGAAATTCTACTATGAGTGTGAACGAAAATGTATTTCCGTTATTTATGTGTGAACAAAGTTGTATTGAGTCGGTGAACGGAGGTGTACGTCATTTATCGATGTAACCCCCCTGCTATAACGCCTTCGGGCACTGCGGGGTATCTGATGAATAAAAAATAAAGTTTCTGTATATATAGCGTACGAAGTAACTCTCAGATTTAATAATCTGTGGCTCCCTCTATTTCTCACCCCCCCCCCCCCCAAAAAAAAATATGCGAGCGATTTAGTGTCGATTGTATTTGTTATTTTCACTTCTTTCGTCCATTCGGTACATTTTCATCACTGACCTCCATGTTGTGATCGCTAAGCGCCACACAGCCGATTTTTCTTCTTCGCGCATTTAACGAACGATCGTAAGTGGTTCGCTTAACTGCTGTCCTTCGGCCTTAAATAACCTAAGAAAACAGCTCAAGCCATTCCAAAACTACAAGACGCCTGAGCAACCGAACCAGCTTGTCCGAACAGTTTGTGGCCTTCTCAGCCTCCGAGTTGAAAATGACTGTTAAACTGTGGTCAGTTATTCACAAAGCGCTTTCGCTACTTGCACTAAAGAATGAAAGCAATTAAAAAAAACATAGTTTTACCTTGCAGTTCGTCTACGGCTTTTATTTTACACTGTTCATCGTTTGGGATGCCAAATGCGAGAAGCTTTGTTGCGCAGGTTTTTCATCAACCTGATTTATATTAGCCTTATGCTCTGAAGTTGACTCTTCTGTGAGTTAGCGCCCATCTTTGTCCTCTATTGTCATTCGGTTTTGGTCCCGTGTTGTGCGCTGGATGCTGAATTGATTTCTAGAGCGTGATTTGTTTGTTTTCCATATGAGAATGACAGTTATTACTTTCTCATCAATGCAGCATAATGATACGAAGAGGCGAAAATACTGTCATTTTGACAGCTCCAGTAAGAGCAGGCCTACACAGCAGATGTATTGTACAATGCATATAGGGGGAGATGCATAGGCCTGCGAAGGGTTCTCGTTCCGGGGAAGGGGGAGGGGCGAAGGTTGATTGCAGGAGCACCTCCTTCCCTATATTAAGTCAATGTACGGGGCAGATTTTGCGCCTTCCACCTCTGAGGTGACTAGGAGGGCGCCCCGCCACGTAGTCAATGTATGGAGCTGATTTCGCGCCCCCCCCCCTATCTTGTCAGGGGGAGGGGGGCGCCCTTTCTGCCCTCATCGTGGGCACGCCTCTATATGGGGATATGTACAAGATTCGGTTAGTGCATAAGCGTTGTCTGACTACTTTCGAATCATATTCGTCAGTTTGTGAGGTGATGGCTCTAAATAATAAATAGTACACAGGACTTCCTAGGAAGTACGGGGGATACACTTCGTGGCATTTACTATACAACTGGAGCCGATAACTTACCAAATTTGTTAGGGCCAGAACACCCGTACTTTTGAACACTTGTACTGTACTGAACGCGTGATGAACAGTGTTTTCAGAACTGTAACCCTGACCTTCCCCGAGTGTAAAATAAGGAAACCCTCAACCTTCGGAGTATGCCTGTTGCAACTATAACCTCCAACTTTTCAAGTGCTTGTGGTATTGAACATTCTGCTGGCAAAGTAAAGCCTGTGACTTATAGTAAATGCCTTGGTACTTAGGCGCAAACATTTCCAAGGGCCCAGAGTGTGAAAACCTTGACCCAGAATCTGTAAAGAAACTTCAACCTGAAATTTTTCAAGTGTGAAGCGTATCGAATCCTTGACATCCGACGCGCCCGTTTGTGCTACCCCCAGACTATGCCACTGGGAAGATTCATTAAAGGACATCAACTTAATAATTGCACGCAGCCAGGTAAGCGCTTCGAGGCAATAGATCAATGAAAAATTCATTTATAATCAATCTTTAGGTCCTTGTAGCCCGTAATTGGCCATCGATGACGAAAATGGGCAAAGTAATGTTCCCAGCAAATTTTGTTCATATTCAGTGACCTCTGAATATAGCCCGAGTTGGGCTGTATAAGTCATTAAAGAGACTCCAAAACGGCTTTTTTATTCTTTCAAATTTTCTCTTTGTCTATAGGTTTCAGCATCGACAAATGATTCGCACCATCAATCGAGTGACGCGCCTTGTATCAAGGCAGCTATATGGACAATTGTTTGTTACCCTACTTCTGAGTACTGCCCCACCGCGGTGGTCTAGTGGCTAAGGTACTCGGCTGCTGACCCGCAGGGCGCGGGTTCGAGTCCCGCCTGAGGCGGCTGCATTTCCGATGGAGGCGGAAATGTTGAAGGCCCGTGTGCTCAGACTTGGGTGCACGTTAAAGAACCCCAGGTGGTCTAAATTTCCGGAGCCCTCCACTACGGCGTCTCTCATAATCATATAGTGGTTTCGGGACGTTAAACCCCACATATCAATCAATCAATCAATCAATCAATCCTACTTCTGAGTATTGCGCCACTGTGGCTGTGGCAGCCCACTCAGCCGGTCGAGTTGTTGACGAGTGTTTATTTGAAAAGGTGTTTGCAACATCTTTCGCAGTCATTCCGGTTTACGTAGTGGTATCCCTTGCAGAAGCGCTGTGGATGTGGATAGCACCTGCGGCCACCTCCCGGAAAGTAATGTAACCTGGTGAGCCTTGTGGGTTGTGTCCCAGGGATCATTTTGCAGTCTGGCTTTCGTGGCTTCGCGCATGACTTCCGACACGTCGCTCCAAGTCCTTGTACAGGTCGCAACACTGCTGCAAACGGAACAATGTTTTGCTGTTAGGTCAGAGTGACGTGCACGGAAGAGCGCGCTTAGCAGCCCTTTGTTCGAGGACAGCACGAACCGCTACATCTGCGACACTCGATCACCGTAAAAATATCCAGAATGGCAATATGCTAACCTCCGACGCACTTAAGCGGGAGTCCGGAAACGTCAGTTATGCAGCGTAGCATAATGGAGTTTCTTTTTGGTGCCTATAATAGCAACCGGTCGGAAATCCATCAGATGGCGACAGGGATCAAACAAATAGATAGGACAGATGACTATATCACGCACGTGGGAAAAATTGTTCCAGGAAAGACCAGCATTTCAGTCGTGCGGGACTAGACTTCGTCGGAATAAGGTTTCGGCATGGTACCTTGGCGGAAACGTTGTTCCATATATATATATATATATATATATATATATATATATATATATATATATATATATATATATATATATATATATATATATATATATATAACATAAATGCACAAATCAGCCATGTTAGTTTTCATGTTATGACACATAGTTTAACTGCAAAATGCCACTGCTGTCTTAGCATGGAGTGTGCTGCCTCTGCCGTAATCTGCTTCTGCCAAGAAAATGTTGTGCGGAGGAGTATTTGGCACTGCCGTTTACAGATTTTCATGAAAACAAAAATTACGGCAAGCGTTCCAACGGACACATTATACCCATATGCATACATACTCGTATGTACTTGTAGCCTTTTCGATATCCGTAGCGGCGACCGTTAGTACCATATACATGTGTAGCGTAGCAATTTAATCATCATGATTATACCTGGTAGATTAGCACATACCCTCTCAGGGCGACCGGCCGACAGCGCTCAAAGAAAAAGACATGAGCAAGACGTTCCGAGCTCTCCCGTCGTCTTTCCGCGGCGAAACTGTTTTAGTCTATGTCCAGTGTCGTCGTAGTTGTAACGGTCAACGTCTTCATAAAACATTTAGTGAGAATGCGCATTTGGCTGAACCAACAAGTGACGTCATCTCGCTTTCACCAGTCTGATGCAAGCGCGCGCATTTCAGTTCTAGCGGCGGATTCATGACGCTATAGAGGACCTTGCTAGCTAATCACTCACGCCCAAGAACGTCATGTGACGCAGCTGTTTTGAGCTAGCCAATCGGTGACCAAGCTGCAGCGGAGCACCGGCGATTCCGGGATACGAACTAGCGAAGCCAAGGCAGTACGGCAACCAAGTGCTACCACTGCTACTGAGGGCAGCAAGGGTCGCTGCGAGGAAGGCCGTTAGGGGGATCGTGTGCACAGACGGTACCGCTGTATGATTACCTTCACAGAGTAAATGAGCCGTTGAATTTAGGGAAGTCTTTCTTTGGGTACCTGAACGCCGAGAAGTCGTGATCTATCTATCTATCTATCTATCTATCTATCTGTCTGTCTGTCTGTCTGTCTGTCTGTCTGTCTGTCTGTCTGTCTGTCTGTGTCTGTCTGTGTCTGTCTGTCTGTCTGTCTGTCTGTCTGTCTGTCTGTGTCTGTCTGTCTGTGTCTGTCTGTCTGTCGGTTGGTCGTTCTGTCTGTCTGTCTGTCTGTCTGTCTGTCGTTCTGTCTGTCTGTCTGTCGTTCTGTCTGTCTGTCTGTCTGTCTGTCTGTCTGTCTGTCTGTCTGTCTGTCTGTCTGTCTGTCTGTCTATCTGTCTGTCTGTGTCTGTCTGTGTCTGTCTGTCTGTCTGTCTGTCTGTCTGTGTCTGTCTGTCTGTCTGTCGGTCGGTCGTTCTCTCTGTCTGTCTGTCTGTCTGTCGTTCTGTCTGTCTGTCTGTCTGTCTGTCTGTCTGTCTGTCTGTCTGTCTGTCTGTCTGTCTGTCTGTCTGTCTGTCTGTCTGTCTGTCTGTCTGTCTGTCTGTCAGCTACCCGGCCAAAGCTTACGCACATGCTGAACGCCCAGCCATTTTGAACAAGTGGCTGGTTCATACTTGTGAACATTGTTGATCAAAACGCATATACTACACGCATCAGAGAGGCAACATAAATGCGTAAGTATTAAGTCGTGATTTCATTTTGGGTAGCATTCGTTATTATTTTTTTCGCGTCAGAACTCAACCTCTCCACAGAGAAACGGTTAGAACAGAACAGGTGTTGTGTCGTTTACCAGAAAATACATAGACACGTGATTGTAAAGACTCTATACAGTTTGTGGGGCAGCGCTGAAAATGCGATGCTATGTACGAAAGAAGGCCAGCAGAATACTAGCCCTATCGACGACATTTGCAGTGAAGCACCTGAATACATGGCCAATGTTTAAAATCTGATCAGTGCTTTCTCATTAGAGTAATGGTTCAAGCTAAAAAACCGCCTTTTAGCATTTATATATGGTCACGGGGAGTATTTAACAAATGAACGCCGGTTGGGCTAACACTGCACACAGTGTGCATGGATGCAGGACAACAAGGCAGTCCAGACACGGCCCCACAACAACATCGTCGTCTTCATCCCTTCCGCGTCATTTCTGCACCCGGGCCTGAGGTACCTTTCTATACCCGTGACAATATGAAATCATCTGAATGAAGAACATTTGTAAGCATTGGAGCCGAAGAAAAATTTTTACCTTCATGGACGTATGGCACGCTAGATGCATTTGCCGTTGGCCTCGGAGGCCAACGGCAAATGCAGTGCGAAAAATAAACCAAAGGAAACAATCTGATGTAAAAGAGATCTTTCTTACGTCTATAGCACGAAGTAAGAATGCCAGAGCTTACGACCTCTTAACCTTTATCAGTTTTCCCTGATAGGCAGAATCAATTGAAGAGACGTACGTATTTTACTCTTCTATGGCTCTTCTACAACGTGCATCTAATGACGTGCATCCTGCTTTTCACGTACGATTTCTCTTAGCTTTGGAATGTGATCTTCGTTTTGGCTTATTTACACTCATGAAACGTTTGCCCCACCGCAGTGGTCTAGTGGCTAAGGTACTCGAATGTTGTAGGCCCGTGTGCTCAGATTTGGGTGCACGTTAAAGAACCCCAGGTGGTCTAAATTTCCGGAGCCCTCCACTACGGCGTCCCTCATACTCATATGGTGCTTTTGGGACGTTAAACCCCACATATCAATCAATACTCATGAAACGTTTGCAAGCTTTAGTGGGAAAACGTGCATCTCCTCAGCCTCCCCGGAAAGGAAAAGTGAAAATAGCGTACCACTGATCACGAATCCGCATACGATAAGAGGGGCAAGTCTCATTTCCGAACTTGAAAAGCTGCATCAATCGATGTATAGTTCTTTGAATACGTACCACTTCTACTTGTATTTGGCGCAATGAATATATATGTAGTCACTAAGAGGGCCAGGTGTGCATCTTAGCTTTCTGGGATTCTAACGCAACGTTCGTGATTGATGTGAATGAAAGAAGGGTAAGAGATCAAGGGCGCATTTCCTTTGTTAGGCGGAGCTTAACGAAAACGACATGCATGCACTCAGACCAAGAAAGGTATAGGTAATGTTATTTGTAGGCTCTTTAACGTAGCTGTAATGACAGGTGTGGTGATTGATAATACGATTGAAATCGTTTCCGGTATGTAATAGGCCTGCCTTAATCTTGTCACTTAACGATGACATGACAAAGCTCTGCGCACTAGATCGGCGACAATGTTCTAATGTCAAGGGGACCAGAAGGGAAGGGAACACTTTGTATGAATTTTGTGCATCAGTTAATATACCGGACAGTCCGCGACACGATAAATGTGATTAGTTCTTGCTAGGTGCGAAGTTTTCGTGAAAATGCATGGCAACTCGCGCGTTCGATTGTAGCCCTTAGAGTACTCATATCAGCTTCGCGAGATTTTCTGAAGCCACGTTGGATAGTTAAACGTTACCGTATGACCTTTGCAGTTGAAACTCACCTTGGACAACGTGCGAATAGCATTCGACAGTGCTTTTGTAGAGCATGAATACCGTAACATTCATTGTACGCGGAAAGTAGCGCAGGCTCGCGATTTGCTCCTGCAAACCTTGGCCAACGCTGCGCCGCTTGATTTTTACGTTCGTCGATAGATGACACCACACTGCGAGAGATTTGCTTCTCGCCGGGTGTCAGAGCGAATACACCTCCACCGGGGTACGTCACAGCGAGACGTCACCGGTGCACGTGCAAGGCGCGGTTGGCAAAACACTCCTGCCGGTGGCTGAGTTGGGTGCAGTCGCTCGGTGGTTGGGGCAAGTTTTAACCCGATAGCGTTAAAGATCCCATGTCGCAGAAAACCAGCCGCTGGCGTAGGCCCCATTGATTGTGAGTGAAAAATCGTCTGTGCACCTGTGACCGAAAAATCAAGTTACCGAGATAGCCGCGGGAGGCCGCTACTTGTCCACGCGTGCGCGCACGATCACACTGGAAAAGCCGCCCATTCGAAGAAAACAAGGGGGCTCAAGGTCACGAGGCGCGGTAGTTTCTTTGCTCTTCCACTCCTGCCTGCTGAGCTTCCAGCGCTTTCGCCTGGACGAGAGAAGAGATGGTGCAATCACAGCATGCGACAAACCTTTGTAACTCCACTCATACTGGATGACTTCTTAAAGTTTTTTGGGCGTTGAATTCGTGAGGCAGTAAGCTCTTCTAATGAATTCATTCCATGGTTACTTGAAAAAAGTGTTTCAGGTCCCCTTCAACGCATTTTGTTTGACAGTTGTCACGACGAAAACGAGCCAATTTGGCGATAATAGCGCGCGCTGGTTCAATCTACTGTGTGCGTGCGTGTGTATGTAACAAAACATATTACTAAGTATGTTCCTTAGCGGTTGAAGGGTGCACAAGGGCCGGATTTCGCTATTGCGCTCAACTTTTAAAGGCGAAGCATTCGGGTCCGCCCTTTTTCTTTAAAGCTTAATCTTCATATCACAGTAGCAACACTGGCTGTGGTTTGTGTCAGGGAAGATCTAGGTGTGTGGTAAAGTGCGTGATGAAATATTTGCCACGTTGGCTGGCTGTTTATCTCGGAGAAGTGAACACACGTGGCGGCCTGTGCGAGGAACAGCGGCATCGCCTTGATTGATATGTGGGGTTTAACGTCCCAAAACCACCATATGATTATGAGAGGCGCCGTAGAGGAGGGCTCCGGAAATTTCGACCACCTGGGGTTCTTTAACGTGCACCCAAATCTGAGCACACGGGCCTACAACATTTTCGCCTTCATCGGAAATGCAGCCAGCGCAGCCGGGATTCGATCCCGCGACCTGCGGGTCAGCAGCCGAGTGCCTTAGCCACTAGACCACCGCGGCGGGACAGCGGCCTCGTCTTCGACATTGTGCAGTGTTGATTGTGGCGTGTAGTGTGTGCGTTGAAAGGCATCGACAATATTGGTTCACCTTTACGGACGGTGAAGCTGGGGATATCGTGCGTGGTGTGTACAGTGTGAATAACGCGATGCATCCCGAGCGAATGGTATTCGTTGTAGACCGGTTGCAGTAACCGGTTATTGATGGAACTTTACGATCTGAAATTTTAGTCAAGGTAAAGATGCATTTGACGCGATTATCTGCGAGTGCGTACATCTCAACGTAAGCGCGGCGTGCAGAAAAATAAAAGTGCATGATCTCCGGGTGATATATATGATTACGCACGGTGTAGCGTTGCCGAATCTGCATATACGCTTCACCACGGCTATAACTACCTTCAGCAAAGGTGTTCAAAGAAACCGTCTTGACGTCAAAGATTTTTCAGTAGAACGCACCGAGAGTGACAGCGACGATAAACGATCGGCTGCTAACCCACGAGCAGCGAGTTGCACTTCACGTCCCCATCGTGCGTTAACGTTTTTTCATGCTCGTAAGTCACTTTGATTGTACCCATTGTGTAATATCCTTCAGTGAACTGAAAATCAAAGCATAGTTTTTCGTGTGCATTGCTTGTAGCCCAATTACAGTGGATATTACGGAGCGCCGAATGCCGTCAAAACACTCAAGCTCGCCCACGCAGTGTAGTGGGTGAGTGAGAATTCATTAGAAGGCAGAGAGGTCCGCCTGAGCTAGATCACTCTAGCCTGCTACTCTACACAGGGGATAACGGAAGGAGAAAGGAAGGAGGGATGAAGGACGATGATGAGGACAAGAGGTGGTACGTATGTACAGTAGCCACTATGGTGTGCATGTACAGTAGCGTATGTACAGTACCATAGTACCCTACAGTCTAGTATCTATAGTCCAGTGCTTTTGATAAAGTCTAAAACAGCCTTTGTAGCAGTTTTTGCCACTGTTTGGTCGTTCATTGCTGCCAATATGTGGCCTTCACTCAATGGCGTTCGTCCGATGCTTGAAATCGTCCAAGCTGTGTAGCGAAATGGTTGGAGCAATGAAACGTGCAGTATACAGTCCACGCTTTTCTGCTAACTTCTCTTACAATTCCCCGGTACCGCAGACTACGTTGTTGTTCGACGAATTTTCCCAATTTCGACATTGCGAAAAGCGTACGCGTGCGTATTCGTTTCGATATTTTTGTTGCGATCGCTCTGATGGAACCTGCAACAACCGAGCTCAGTGAATTGCACACTGTTAGAGTCTGATCATGGCTGTGACACTAAAGCTCATTAGTGGGAAGTTAAATGATTGTGTTGCTTTAAAGAAGCGACTCCGTGGTATACTTACAGCACAAGTAAAGACGACGACATAAGATGTTTGCAAACTATCGCTACGTTGAACATTCGGTCCCGTGCAGCCATGACGGTGCGCTACTCGCTAGTGGCCCACTACTGCGGCAAATCCGTCAGGCAGGCTCGGCACAAAAATATCTCGGAGTGCCATTCAGTTCATACGTCAATTCTAGTTCGTGTAGTTTTCTGTAGCACGCGCAGGATTACGCAAGGCATCGTTGATGCATGGTCGATTAGATGCACACCATCACCCTTCACTCTGCATGCGGCAAGAAATGAGGTAGCGAAAATTTAGCAAGTCCTGTCGTTTGGCAAAGTACTTTGGTCCGATATACATTCATTTGCCGATCAATCAGTCATATGGTTAAAGCGGCATGGGGTGTACGTCCACGCGTCCTGTCTTTTCCTATGCGAGTTCACGGGCTGATCGTCCTCACGCGGCCATCTTGGATTGCACGGCGTGCCACATATAGCCCGTGGGCATTGTGAATATTCCTTTGCAACTTGCAGCGTCTCGCCACCCATTGCAAAGTGCTGTTCTCTGCTGAGAGTGTTGCACATTACGTTTAATGCATATTATTTCAAACCTACTCTTCTGCTTTCCGTGTCTATACTTAAGTAATCATGCCGTGTAACTCGTCCCCTGAGTTATTCACTGCAGTGCAACGTCATCAGAGAATCGCAGGTTACCAAGATTAGAATACTCTTGTTAACGCTCATTCCTAACTTTTCTCAATATAGGGTCCTGAAAACCTCCTATGTAAAAGCGCGGTGAATAGCTTTGGCGATATGGTGTTTTTTTTTTCCCTTGACACCCTTCTTTATCAGGATTCTATCGCTTTCTTTATGGAGTACTACGGTGGCTTTGCATGACGATTATCGGGTGCTCTCCGACGCTGCTTTGAACGACCGGCAGCTTCACGAACTAAGTATCTGGGGCATGCATGATATACCTCTTTTTCCGTATTTCTCGGCCATCTATACTGCCCGGTCTTGAGCTTAACTACAATTTACTTATCTTGGATGCTCTATTCTACAGCGAGCCCAACGACCGTATGCGAGAAGCCCAGGAAAGTTTGCGGCGCAACTGTAGCCTCGTCGACAGGGCTACTACGTTCGTGATGATTGTGGTTATAAGAGGGAAAAGAAGAGAAAAGTGAGCCCCGTAACTGTCTGCACCAGCGTGGGACACCTCAACAGTAGCTCACAAGGTATGGGGTCGAGGAGAGACTAAAAGGATAGGATTCATGGTATATATATAGAGAGAGAGAGAATAAACTTTATTGGGTTCCAGCATGCGGGATTCCCTCCGGCCGCGCAGGGCGTGGGGTTCACCCTATCTCACGTTACACTAGAAGTCCTAATGTCACGCGGGCCTAGACCTCAAGGCCTTCGTGCCCCGGCGCCGCTCGGGTTACTGAGGGTGTCCCCCTTTCGCCTTTGCAGCGCCAGTGCGACCTCGAGCTGCCGGACGGCCCTTCGCTGGTCTTCTGGGTCCGTAGACCCCACACGCTGTTCTACTTGCGGCGGTAACACCGGACCGTCCGCGCTGTCTGCGTCACATCCCCAGAGTATGTAGGGACCTGATACCAGGATCTCCGAACCGCAACGAGGAGGCGGATGCCGCGGCCCGTGGTCTCGCCACGTGCCGGACCGCGGCCGCGCCCGCCTCCGAAGACGCGACGGCGACCGAAGAAGAAGGCGAGGAGCAGCTGCTCGATTACGGCGACATCCTCGCGTGGTACAGGGAGCAACGGCGTGGCTTCCCGCCTCCGCACAAGGATCTTACCCGGTGGGAGGCGGTGAGGTTGCGCCAGCTCCAAACCGAGACTGTGCTGACCCCATCGCTAGCGCGACACGTGTGCCCCGAACTCTACGTGAGTGAAATGTGCAGTGTGTGCGCGAGCGCGAGAGCCACCCTGGTATATAGAGAGAAAGATGCGCTAGGACAGCGAGCGATGGCATAAGAGAGATAGGAGATATAGGAAAGATGGAAACACGGTCGCAGGAGTCCGAGGACGGGGCACTACTGGCGAGAGCTCTTGTCGGCGACAGAAGATGGCGTATAGGGCTAATCCACTCAACCAGAGGCTGCGCTGACGTCGTCGTAGGGGACCGGCGTCAGGAGGTGACGTAGGGCGAGCCCAGTCGGCCGGAGCTGCGCTGTCGTCGGAGATCGCGAGGGCACAACCGGTCGGCACGGAATCCCGCGAGCGAGTCCACGTTCGTGATGGGAGACCGCAGTTGATACTGCGCCAGCGCCTTCGAACGCGTCGCCGAGACTCCTCATCAACGTCCGACGGAAGGTGAACGCAAGTGCTGAGGCCGAGGACATGATTCTACGCGCGCAGTTGTTCGTGCGCTTCATGGATATGCATGATTACATGAGGCGTAATTACTGGCGTCATCGAATCACGCGTTGAGGGCAACCTCCTTGATGAAGGTCGGCTGCAGCTGGACCAGCAGCATATCGAGTGTTGGCTGCACATTCGTCGTTGTCTCATGATCGATGACGTCATTAAACTTTGATGGTCGTGACGGCATGTGCTGCTTTTTTTAGGGGCGAAGCTCCTTAGGGCGTGGGCTGTGCGTCCCCTGTAGGCTGTATGTAGCCACCTCTAGTTTAGTTCTTGCAGTGTTCACTAGATGGCGGTACCGTCCCCTGTATGTAGCCACCTCTAGTTTAGTTCTTGCAGTGTTCACTAGATGGCGGTACCGTCTCCTGTATGTAGCCACCTCTCGTTTAGTTCTTGTAGTGTTTACTAGATGGTGGTACTTGTAGCTGATGATGAAAAGATGCAAGATGTTATAAACTAGAAAGCGGTACTTGTAGTTGATGAAAGACGCGAGATCTTATAAAATAGGAATGATGTCACATATGGCGCGTGTCATTGGTTGAAGGCAATCGTTCGATTTAGTGCGGCGACGTACGCTAGGGGGAGCGATGTAATAAAATCGAGTGGGCAAAATGTACAGAGGATTCATGGTTTACCAGGTTTACCTCCGGAGCTTCGCCCACTCATCATCATTCACTTCGTGGATATGGCGGAATTTTTTTCTTGTTCGGCTGACCTGTCTATCCATAGGCTACCTTTTCCCAGGTGAAACACACTGTGCACTAAGGAAAACACAGACGACCAGGGTGAAGAGAGTATGATACGCTTCTTCGGAAAAACGCATCATCAAGTCTTTACATTCTTCGCCCGTGAACTACATAGCGCACCATAAATTTCGCCATGTATCTCGACCAACAAGCCCATTCTCGCACCCTTTCAAGTATAACATTAGGTCATTGAGTGGCGTAACTCAATGACCTTGAAAGACCTGTCAGTTCTATAGACTATCGTTGGGTGAGAGGTGGTCATTTTTAAACGCTATACTTTTTTTGCGTACTTAAAGCACTTTTGGCGTCTATCTATCTATCTATTCATCTATCCATCTATCTAGCCGCTTACGATTGGGTGCTCTCGTGATAAGCCCATTAACTATTGAACAAATATCATGATCCCAACAGGAATCGAACCCCAGCACTCCGCGTTTCAATGAAGTATTATACCACGGAGCCAGGCCACGTCTCGTATAGGCGCTGTTCGTGAATCGTCCATCGTGATTGCAGTATACATATTCTTCCTATTTCCGATTTTCAGGACGTCTTCCGCATAGTTGTGTATATTCCCCTTTATTTTTCGCTGCAGTTCTATGATTATCGTCTTGTCTTTTATTTTTTTCCATTTTGCGCCGATTTACCTTTGTCTTTATGTTTACGCTCTTATCTGATTTTTTTTCTGTTGACTGTAGTGTATTGTTGATTTGTTCGTTTTATTTTTGCGTGTACCCGCACGAAAACCCTGTGGTTGTTCCTGACCATGTTCCTGGAGACGTGAGGCTCGCGGCACCTTCTGTGTTGTACTTTTCGCCCGCGGCGTGGATAAGCCTGCTTTTCTATCCAACCGCCTTTTGCAGTGGGTGCTTTACTGCGTTTTTGGTGTTGCCACAGGCAGCAAAGTTTTGCGAACTGTTGAGAGCAGCAGTGTGTACTTCCCGCGCTGCGCTCGCCGCCTTGACTGTCCGAACACGCGTGCGCAGACAATGAACGCGGACCTGTGGTATAGTGTACTAGTACACTACACCTGTGGCTCGCTAAGACTGAAGCCACGCTATATATAGGCCTAAATTTCTTCATTGTATATATTATGATGGAAATGCCATTAACCCTCTCGATTATCTGTTCACTCCGACGTACGTCTCTAATCGTCAGGACCATTCATGAAAAATATTGGAATACCATCACAAAACCCACTCTTTCGGTAGTTCTTTTTTCGTAAAAACAATACAGGAATGGAACCGTCTACCAGATGATCTCGTCAATGAAACTGATAATGAATCCTTTTTTTTTCTTCATTGTAACAACTCCTACAATATCACTGCCACTAAGAATGGTTTGCTGTCTCGAAGCGTGTGCGTGTTTTCAAATGCATGACTGTGACGTTGTTTTCACTCACCAATATTCGAGTGTTGTTTTTTTTTTCTCTTAAAATATTTTGAGTGTTGTTTTATTTGTTGAATCTATTGTTTTGATTCAAAACTATGTAGTCAAATTATTCTGTGTACCTCCCTTACGTAATGCCTCACGGTGATGTAGGTGAAATGTAAATAAATAAATAAAATATATATATAGTGGCTGTACTCCTGCGGGATACATGTACACTACAATCATCAGCTCCGCTTTTACAGAGAAAGCTGTTATGAGATCGCAACTTGGGTCACGTGCTGTTGTCCGCAACCACATCAGGCGAAGATAGAAAGAAAAAAAAAACTTGCACCATTGACACAGTGGTGCTCCAACCTGGTTCTGCTGGGGGCCAGCCCAGTATTCTACCACTGAGCCACGCCGGTGCGTGGGACTTGTTGGAAAACTTGGCTGGCTTGATGTCGGAAAAGCAATCGCGTTAATGCGACTTGTAAATCGTGTTAAAACAGAGAAAGAACAACCAGTCGTTCGCAAAACGCGAATAGCGATTACCAAGTGGGTTGGTGGTCGAAATTTCCGGAGCCCTCCACTACGGCGTCTCCCATAATCGTATGGTGGTTTTGGGACGTTAAACCCCACATATCAATCAATCAACGAGTTGGTCGTCCAATGCTCCAACCCATTACAAAAGCTTGTTCTTGTTCCCCTATTAACTGTGGCGCGTACCCACTTCAGCCATAATTCCTCGTCGTCGTCAGCCACTGCATGAACAATCGGCACAAAATTCCCTGCAAGCGTTTAGCGGATACCACGCTTCTCAGAAGAATGAGGAAAAATAGCATAGCGAATAAGACGGTAAGTTGGGCCAGTTGGTTGGGATCCGTCGTGAACTTGTTTACAGCGCAACACCAGAAACACAGTTCAGGGAAGGAGCAAAAGAGAAGTAGAAGCGTCTTTTCTTTGAGTTTTGCGTCTTCTCTGTCCTTCGTTTTAGGTGTTTCGCTGTAAACAAGTTCACAACGGCATAACGAATGCCCAAAAATTTTATTATTAATGTCCTTGTGGGTATCAAGCAATTGTACTTGCAGTAGTTACCCAATGAGTATTTTGAAAAGGCTCTGAAAAGGCCGCTCTTCTAGCTCTCGCTGTGACTGTGCTGTGCCTTCCGCGCAGGCTTGGCGTTTTTTTATATTTATTTTTTGTATTGGAGAGTGTTTTCATCGTGCGAACATAAGGAAAATGGACATGGGTATAGACAGAAAGAGCGCTGAACGCGATTATATACCTGGCTGGGCTTCAGAGCAATCGAGGACCTGTCACACGTGTTTTGATATTGACACACTGATTAGGCTTGTTGTCTATTTTCCGGTTCTGTATCATCTTTTCCGGCACATATTTTGCCAAACGATACAAAAATATCACAATAACGTTGCGTAGTGCAGGCGTACATTGCCGCTGGGTGTACGAACATGCGATTATCATAACGACTTCATGGTTTAAAGCCGGCTCCCCTTTACGAAAGGGATGTATGTTACTGCACGCATTCACTTAAGACCACTTAGTGGGCGCATAGCAACAAAGCATTTCACGCACATAATTGCTGTTTTTTTACAAGCATGTTATCCATTACACACGATGTAGGCACATGCAATAGCTTCACTGACACAAGCTACTTTCAATTTCATCAATAGGCACTCGGCAATGCAGTTTGCAAAAACCGATGGTAGCGCCAAAACACACAGCCTAGCGAATAGACACCGCAAAACGGGGCCCGACCCTGCGTCGCCTGATAGTAGATGCAGCAAAAGTGGACTTTCTAGGGTACATTTTTTTTTTTATTCGGTGGTCAACAAGGGGGTCACGCGTGATTATGGAAGTACCCAGGAAGCGTTCTTTAGGTACGTGCCAAAAAGAGCAATGACACTTCAGCATGCCGATGTGTTCAGCGAAAGTTTCATTTTCATCGTATCCCTGGCGGTCGTTACCAACGATGCTGAGGCGGCCTAAAAGAGCTCCGTCGCGCGCTCTGGTCCAGTGTCGGGTGTCTATAGCGTTATAGTAATCCAAACTTTAAACTTCTCGAGTAACATAGTACAATTAAAAAATTCGGCAGATCTCACGTACCTTGGGAATCTACGTTTGCGAAGCATGTGGAGGAAATTGATTTGATTGATATGTGGGGTTTAACGTCCCAAAACCACCATACGATTATGAGAGACGCCGTAGTGGAGGGCTCCGGAAATTTCGACCATCTGGGGTTCTTTCACGTGCACCCAAATCTGAGCACACGAGCCTACACCATTTCCGCCTCCATCGGAAATGCAGCCGCTGCAGCCGGGATTTGATCCCGCGACCTGTGAGTCAGCAGCCGAGTACCTTAGCCACTAGACTACCACTGCAGGGTCCACACTTTAAACTTCTCGACTAACATAGTACGATAAAAAAATCCCACCTTTGCCGCACAGTCGAAGCAATGAACGCGATAACAACAAATTGGAAGGTCACGCGTAGATTGGCCAGCATATCGAAACGTGCGGCGCGTTTCTCCCGCACAAATGACGCACAATTAGCACGTACTCTCAGGTGCAGACAAACGCGAATAAGCGTCTCATTTGTTACTTCACCCTGTCTGAAAAGCGCGCTCCTTTCGCAAAACGTAGGCTGATTGCAGTGACCTTTGTGCGCCCGCTAACTAAAACAGAATCGTTCCGGTAAACGTGGAACGCCAGCGTACGATTCTCCCTAGCGCGAGTTAAGGCGCGCGAGGAACGTCGACTACCCCGCCCCCCCCCCCCTCGCTTTGCGGGGCAAAGTGTGTAAGAGATGAGAGCGCGGCCGCCAAGTCATGACGATGTTGCTACGCGCGCTAATTGCGCCATCTCGCTGGTAATGCTGAAAACACGAACCACGCTACCCCCCGTGATGCTCGTCGGCAGCGGTAAGTAGTAGATATAGATAGCTTGCCGTTTGAACGTTGAAGGACGTAATCATCGGTGACTCAGTGGTTAACGCCTCGCTTTCCCAATTCAGAGGATCTAAGTTCAATTCCACACGCTGGAGTATTTTTCTAGATTTTTTCTTTCTTGCATTTTCACATATAGAGATACGTATACATATACGGTGAGTGGCGGTGACGCCGGCGGCAAAATTCAGCCGAGAGTGCCTATATAATTGCTTTCACAATAAAAAGTATGCACTAAGTGGTAGAAGTACGCAAGGACAGATTATAGCTAGAGCGGTTAACTTTTGAAAAGGAACCTGAAAAGTCCATCAATTTGAAAACGTTTATAATGAGCACCTTGACTGTGTAAATGGTTACGTATTTTGTTGAATAGCTTTTGTTCTTTGTAAAAGTAAGATAGTCATGGTTCACGCTTTTCTCTTTCACATACGTGCACGCACAGGTACAAATGCTCTCACGAACATATGTCTCTTGAATCGCGCCTCACCCTAAAAAGTTTATCGAAACTAACCTGCACGTTTCGGCACCGCATTATCTAAAAGGGGCCCTCAAACACCTTTTCAATTATTCATGGAATGAATTCACCAAAAGAGCTTATTGCCTCACGAATTCACCACCGCGAAAAATTTCTACAATCCGTCGAGTACGAGTGGAGGTACAAAGATTAGTCACTCGCTGCAATTGCACTCCCGACGAAAACGCTGGACGCTAAGCAGGGGTAGGCATGGCAAGGGGAGGGGGGGTATGTCACGCGCATTTCGTTAGAGTAACCTAGGTCACTCTAACCTCGTGTCCTCGACACTTTTTTCTCCTCCCCTTTTCTTGGAATACGTGGCTTGTTTATTGCGATCGTAGATGTATGCGAGGACAAGTCGTGGCCTCCCGTGGCCCTTCCTGTAACGACCTATCACGCCTTGCTAAAATCGGCTAATGGCTGCTAAGACACTGGCTTTGAAGAGTAATGTTTGAGCTTGTTCCATTATCTGTCGAGAGAAGTGCAAGCAATATTTGGTTGACTTGAAGAACTTACTTTAAATTTCTGACCGCATGCTGCGCTACATTGTTTGGCTCGCGTATTCGCGCGAACCTCTACTACAAACCGGCAACGTTTTCTGATCATGCTCGAACAGTGTTGCAGGGTCCCTTTAAACGTTCCCTCCCGTGGCACAAGAAGTGGATCGATTTTCGGCTGCGTAAGTAGGTCGCTATTGCAAGTTGCTTCATCCGACTTCGTATATTGGATCAGGCACAAAATTGACCCGGCCCTTAAGAATGTCCCAGACTATAAATACAAACTCTTGAACCTGCTTAACAGTTTATTATAAAACACATCCAACGACGGAAGCGGAAGCCGCGATTGGATAAAAGACTATTGGAACACGCGCATCGCACAATTCATGCTACAAATACAGTCTCGCAGTCGCGGTTGACCGGCTTGACCATTCCTATGAACGTCGCCGTCGAGCAGCACGCGATGCAGGGACCTCCTCGCGACAGGACTCCATCTTGGCCCCGTCGGAGCCACGTGACCCGCTGCTCGGTGGCTTCGGTGTGATGCTTGTAGTGAATGTGGACGCACTCCAGTTGACGTGCGCGATCAAGGATCTGATCCAAATACAACAGCGCCTCGATGTTGCCCACGGGCATCCACGTCAAAAGGCACAAGTGCCGGAGGCTGGCCATGAGGGACAAGCTGACCTGGCGGAATAAAGGTGGAATGAATATGCATAGATAGATGCGCAAAGGCATGTGCTGGGCTTGTCGGGTGGGGTTCACCATTTGTATGGTTGTAGCTCGCCGCGACAAGGACCCAAAAGAGACATGCGCACACAGACAACGTTATTACTTGCAACTCATGTTTATTTGCGATCGCACTATTTCTGCTATTTGTACAATGGTGGTAGACCAATTAAAACCAAGGAAACAGCGAGTAAGAATACAGCACAGCCACAGCACGCGTCATCACTGATTACGGCAATCTGCACTCGCCTATATGTCAAACCAAAGATTCTATAGACATCTTACTACTTCAGCTATACAGGCTAAGTATTCCACACTCACGAATTTTTCTTACATTTAGTCAATTCCGTAGGTTTCAGTGATTTAACGCGTAGTCCTCAGTGTTCTCGATAGTGGTGTGTGTGTGGGGGGGGGGGGGGCGTGCGTGTCTTTTTTGTGACCTTGCAGTGGTGCGCTACAACCACACGAAGGATACTCGGGCGAAGCTTGGGGCCCTTTCAACGCCCGATTTCTGTAGCGTGTGTTGTATGTATACACACCTTTAGAGACTCCGCCGAGAAAAGAAATCAGGAAACTAAATGTTTTGCGCCGTTTTCCACGTTACCGTTTCGCGATTAGACATACTGCAGAGTTTTGGCAAGCTACGGAAACAGGTTACGGAAAGGCGGCAACACGGAATCGGCTGACCAGTGCACATGCGCGACCATTGTACGCGCATACGGAAAGGAACCGTGTCGTATTTCCGTAACTTGTTTTCGTAGCTTGCTAAAACTATCTACTGATCAGTAAGGTTTTCGTCCCCAAAACAGCTTAATTTTCACCGATGTGCTCACGAATAATAATTGATGATGCTTTCTTTATGACGAGCCGCACAGTCAAGCTACAAGTGATAATCACTGGTGTGCCAGCCTTCAGGAACAGAAAAGAAAGTAATGAAAGCTTCAACCTGTCTCGTCTTTTATATACTGCCCCTTTCCGTATGCTGAGCTTTCAATATTCATTCGCGCATCTTGAGAAGGCCGGGTGCTAGACATCAATTCAGAGTTTACTCCCGCAAAACAATAGAAATGTACAACACATGCGCACAATACAGAAAGATGTGCGCATACGGCGTGATTGACCCATTAAACTGACACGTCGGTTGCTACGCAAATCCAGTAGGGCGTATATATGCTCACATATTTCTCTGCTTTTATACGGATGAAGTAGGACTCAAATTTTGGCCAGTACAGTGAACAACAAAGCTACGCGATATGCGGCTGTCCATGTAATCAGACATGCAAGAACAATGGAATCGTCTGCAAAAAGCCCCCACCCTCCTTTTTTTTTACTTTTTTGCCAAGGGCACAAAATGACTCTTGATCACATCTGGCAGCCCCGAACCGCAACAAATGTCGGCCTATGCCTCATTTCCTTTCTTATTACGTGTCTCTACCTTTTGGGCTTGTTCTTTTACGCTTGGTAAGGATAGTTCCACTTCGGATAACGAGATCAATTTTTCGGCGCTGAATTTAGTTATGAGAACTAAAAGGAGATACTGAACCACCCTGAATTTAAAAGAAAGTTAAGTTACTGGCGAATCGCCAGCACATAAACAGGATCACGCTCTCCTGTTCGCAGACAGCGTCAGACGTAGGTAGGAAGACTTACCTGAAGAAGTTCATCCTGGATTGGCAGGTGAGGATGCTGAATGACGAGGCATCGGATGGAGCCGTTTTCGCCAAGATGCTCGCACAAACGACCGTAATGAAGCTTATCGAAGTAGCACCAATTCACCAGTCGAAGCCTAACCGCAGCTCCGTAACACTCGAGGAACCATAGCAGTGCATCGGAAGAGAGGTCGCACAGGGTCAGCCTGTCGATTGCGTTGTAACGATAGTAACCCT
The DNA here is from genome assembly GCA_013436015.1 of Rhipicephalus annulatus. Lineage (NCBI taxonomy): Eukaryota > Metazoa > Arthropoda > Arachnida > Ixodida > Ixodidae > Rhipicephalus > Rhipicephalus annulatus. The sequence continues at coordinate 54,745 of WOVY01013414.1, forward strand.
CTTTGAGTTTTGATCGGGGCCGCTCGGTCCATTCGGGGCTTAATAGAAGCTCACAGGAATCGCACAGGGAGTGCCGCTGTAACCTTTGGATGCGCACGTCAAGGTCTAGGAGGTTTGGGCAACTCGCTTCAAGACGGCGCACGGCGGACTGGCTTCTAAACGCGCACGGCGGCGCAGAAAACGCCTTCAGGGTATTCAGCATCCTTTCCTGAAGCAAATCCATCAGGTCCAGGTCGGGACGAACGTGGAGCGAACTCAGGTTGAGCTCGACAACATGTTCGACTGCGACGCTAAAGAAGTTGCGAAGACATTCGCGGAATGCACCACCTGCGGCAGGGTAAAAGAGCTCCTCAGCATTGGGCGTAAGCAGCAGGAGACAGAGTTGGCGGACGTGTGTCCAGAGGTGCGGGCGGCTCGCCGCACTAAACAGCCTCTCAGCTTCGTCGTTCAAGACGGCAACTACTATCATCTGCGGGGGAAGAGCAGAGATTTGGTCCGAGTTTGCGATTTCAAGGAGTCCAAGGCTGCTCCACGAGGCGTCCGACCATTTGTGACGGAGGTTGGCGCAGACGGCTGCGATGACGCTGAAGGGCGAACTCAAGTCTGGCTCGTAGGGAAACGGAAGCGGCAGTTCGCTGGTGAACGTGAAGGACTCCAGTTTGAGGAGACTGTTGTGGAGATGAAGACACTCTGAGAGAGCCTTCGAGAAGGTTCCCCCACGCACGACGTGAACGTGCAGTTCGGTCAGCCTCGGGTAGAATCCCAAAAGCTCCCGGAGGAGCTCGAAGTTGTGGTCGCCGCCGACCTCAACGTAGAGGCGACGTAGGCAGCTGCGAGACAGGACGATGGCGGCGCGCCGCGACGCTATCTGGTGCAGGTTCCAAATCTCGCCGTCCGCGCTCGCTGCGAAGGTGCCGACGAGAGACAATTCGAGCTCCTCGAGATGCGGAAGCCGTTCCACGGTCACCTCGAACAGTTCGCTCGGAGGAAGCGCGCAGGACGCGCAGTGCAGGCGCCGAAGGCAAACGCAGCTGCCGATCAGCTCGAGAAGCTTTTCAGGTTGCGGGACGACGTGGTTTCGGAGGACCAGTTCAGTGACGGCGGCCGGGTTTACAAGTCGCCGGACCAAGTCGGACACGTCTTCGTTCATCCCAAGGAACGCGGTCACCCCTTCACCGGATTCGGCCATAGTTCGTGCAAAATCGAGTCTCCTCTTAATCGAGTGCGCTGAACACGCTGCAGTGCGCTTACGAACAGCCACGCAGGATAGTGCCGGGCAATTTCTCGATTACAGACAAAGTAACTTGTGCGATAGTTGAGCGTACGTGACGTCACAATGTTGTGGGGGGTGTTTCCCATCGAATCAGGCAATTTATTCCAAAGGAAGGTGCCAATCTAATTCAGATGTATATTCGCGAAAAAAATTCAGTTGGAGGAGCTGAAATCACGCATGCTTGGGTAGCCTAAAACCATCTAGGTTTTTAATAGCATGCCAGAGGGAAGTGTTGCGCTAAAGTCCAGTCTGATGGATTCGGCATCGTTCGACAAATCTACCAGTCGTTGTTTTCAATTTGAAACATTTTCTTTGATCGTAAAGCTGTTTCCTTAAAGAAGCAGTGATACAAACGTGACGTATGTCACGTTTGTTTTTTGTTTTGCGTCAACGCATGGTTGTTCATTCATTTGTATGGGGGGGGGTTGACGTCCCACCAAAACCACCATATGATTATGAGAGACGCCGTAGTGGAGGGCTCCGGAAATTTGACTACCTGGGGTTCTTTAACATGCACCCGAATCTGAGCACATGGGCCTACAACATTTCCGCCTCCATCGGAAATGCAGCGGCCGCAGCCTGGATTCGATCCCGCGACCTGCGGGTCAGCAGCCGAGTACCTTAGCCACTAGACCACCGCGGCGGGGCAACGCGTAGTTGTCGATCCCCTAGAGACGATGCGGTACAAATAATGAAACCAAAAGGCGAATTAATATGTATTATATCGATCAGTAAGCAGTATCGAACCCCATTAAAAATGGGTACCAAGCCCGCCAATTTTCAGCACTTGCAAGCGGTCCCCTCCCGTGGTCTCATGCCACGCGGCCCCACGAAACGGTGATGCTAATTTCAGTTGACATTTCGTCTGCTCGGCATGCACGTGTCTTCGCCACACCCGTTGTCGTCACCGCCGTTATCAAGCGATGATCAAAACACTGAGGAATTCGTACAGTGGCGAATCATGTTCGGCTCGGTACGCTTCTGAGCGGTGATTCTGAAATCGACGCCGGATCGAGCAGCAACGAGGCAGCTGTGGACGGACGCTTCGGTGAGGCTGGCTGGTAAGCCATGCCAACGCTGCGAGCGTCTTACTTGTTCGCGATGACCGTATAGCTTCACATAATCGAATTCGCGCTCACGAATCTACGACAAATCACCCGCAGTGGCACAACGAAAACAAAGCAAGTGAAACCGTTGCCAGACAGCCAGGCGTCGCCGGCAGATGGCACCACATGTTGACACCGCGATGACAACACCAATACTGTCGACGTCATCGCTCACGATGAGCGAGTAGCGATGACATCGGGGCCACACGTTTCAGCTTTCGCTGGTTAATATATTTGCACGGAATGCTTGTGCGGTGAATTTTACGTTTCTCCTAGCCATATAAAAGCTTTCGCTGCTAACGATTGATCTTGACGGCAACCACTGCATCCATAGAACGTCATTAACCCGAGACAATAGACACAAGCACCAGATTTCTCTGTGGCATGCTAAAAAAAACTTCATATCTAGATTCATGTCTGGATCCGATCTATTCATATTTGGATGACGAGGCGACGTCGTTCCTTCGGAGTAAACCACGTATTTTGATGGGCAGCGCCTCCACGACATTCTGACGTCACGTGCGCGCAACTTTCGGCATAAGTTGTCGTATTTGTAATCGAAGAATTGCCCATCGCAGTCGTGCCTGACTGTGCGTGAGCATACGGCGCGTTCGGGCACTATACAACTATGGCCGAATCCGCACAAGAGGTGACCGTGTGTCTCGGCATCAACGAAGGGGTGTCAGACTTCGTACAGCGACTTGTAAACCCGGTCGCCGTCATCGAATTGGTACTCCGAAACTGCATCGTCAGGGAACCTGAAGCGCTTCTAGCACAGATCGGCCGCTGCGTCCACCTCCGGTGCCTGCGCTGCGCGTCCTGTGCGCTCGCACCAAGCCAACTGTTTCAGGTGACCATGGAACGGCTTCCAAATCTCGAGGAGCTCGAATTGTCTCTCGTAGATACCTTGACGAGGAGCGTCGAGTCTGAGATCTCAAAAATTCGCCAGAGAGCCTCGCGGCACGCGGCTATCATCTTGTACAGGAGCAGCCTACGTCGCCTCTACGTTGAGGTCGGTGGCGACCACAACTTCAAGCTCCTCTGGGAGCTTGTAGGCTTCTACACAAGGCTGACCAAGCTACACGTTCACGTCGTTCGGGGAGGAGCATTCTCGAAAGCCGTCTCCGAGGCCCGACGTCTTCACGACAGTCTTGTCCGTCTGGAATCCTTCACATTCACCAGTGAACTGCCGCTTCAGTTACCGTGCCGGCCAGATTTCACGTCGACCTTCAGCATCCTCGTAGCCGCTTGCGCGAACCTCCATCACAGAAGAGTGGATGACTTATGGAGCAGCCTTACACTCCTTGCTATCGCGAACACTGATGAAATCTGCTTTCTCCCCCCACAACTGGTAGTGGTTGCCTTGATGAACGATGAAATGGAGAGGCGCTTCCATGCGGCGAGTCGCCCACACCTCTGGACATACGTCCGCGAACTCTGTCTCCTGCTGCACCCGCAGACGCGCGACGACCCGTTTTACCCTGCCGCAGGTGGTGCGTTCCGCCAATGTCTTCGCAACTTCTTTTCTGTCGCGCTCGACCAAGTTGTCGAGCTGAACCTCAGCTCACTCCACGTTCACCACGACCTCGACCTGATGGATTTGCTCCCGGAAAAGACACTGTATCGCCTGAAAGCATTCTCTGCGCCGCCATGCGCGTTTCGAAGCCAGTCCGCCGTGCGCCGTCTGGAGGCCAGTTGCCCGAACCTCCTAAACCTTGATGTGCGCATCCAAAGGTTACAGGGGCACTTCCGGTGCGCTTCCTGCGAACTTCTAATTAGCGACGAATGGAACATGCAGCCGTGGTCGATACCCGGGGCGTTCTACTACCGTTTTAAAGGCATCGCCAGGCTGACATTGTGTGACGTGTCTTCTGAGGCGCTGCTATGGTTCCTGGAGTGTTACGGAGCGGCAGTTGTTCTTCGATTGGCGAACTGGCGCCACTTCGATATCCTGCATTTCGGACGTTTGTGCGAGCATCTTGGCGTAAACGACTCTATCCGATGCCTCGTGATTCAGCATGATAATTTGCCCATCAACGACGAGCGTCTCCAGGTGAGTCGTCTTAATATCCAAACTGCCTGGGGGAACAGCGGTGCGTGGTGCTGTTTGAGCAGCGGTGACTCGCTGAAGACAGCACATCTTAAGTGGGTTTGTCTTGCGCCTTTCAGTTGTGGCCATAAGCTCAACGTTGAAACTTGAAGTAGTTGTTATCACCGCAACATGCATTTTACCAAGTGCAAATGAACAAGTCCCAAAGGAAGGCGCACGTATAAACAGGACGGGAGTTGGTCAGGGGCGTACGCAGAATGCGGGAGAGGCACCACTTTTTTTTCTGGAGTAAGGGCCGCCTAGCTAGATGTCATTTTGTAGTCTGTATGCCATAAAAAAAATTCGCTAGGGAACCGGGGCGGATCGCCTTTCCCAGGTCACGGACGGCAAATTCATTGCATGTCTGACTTTAAGGACACCCGTATTTCAGGTGTAGCTAAAATACGGGGGTCCTCACTCACTCCCCAAATCTTTTACTTACGGCGTCCGTCTTAAAGCAGAAAAATGTGTTAGCATACTTTGGCTTTGCGTGCCAAGTAAAAGCAAGTGATATTAAAGCTTAGTGCAGTAGTCGGGCCGTATGCACATCCTTGTGGTTTCTGCGCATGTTTGTACATTTTCATCGTTTTGCGGGAGTAAACATTTAGTTGATGCCTATAGCGCCCGACCTTGTCAAGATGCGCAAATCAGTACTGAAACTTCAGAATTCGGAAAAGGAACAGGGTAAAAGACGTGACAGGTTGAAGCTTTCATTACGTTCTTTTCTGTTGCTGAATGCTCACGCATCAAATAGGCGTCAGGTGCAACTTATTGATTGTGTTACTCGTCATGAAAAGTATCGTTGACCACTATACCTGAGCGCATTCAAGTCACCGAAAAACTGTTTTAGGGGCGAAGCTCCTTAGGGCGTGGGCTGTGCGTCCCCTGTAGCCTGTATGTAGCCACCTCTAGTTTAGTTCTTGCAGTGTTCACTAGATGACGGTACCGTCCCCTGTATGTAACCACGTCTATTTTAGTTCTTGCAGTGTTCACTAGATGGCGGTACCGTCCCCTGTATGTAACCACCTCTAGTTTAGTTCTTGCAGTGTTCACTAGATGGCGGTACCGTCCCCTGTATGTAACCACCTCTAGATTAGTTCTTGCAGTGTTCACTAGATGGCGGTACCGTCTCCTGTATGTAGCCACCTCTCGTTTAGTTCTTGTAGTGTTTACTAGATGGTGGTACTTGTAGCTGATGATGAAAAGATGCAAGATGTTATAAACTAGAAAGCGGTACTTGTAGTTGATGAAAGACGCGAGATCTTATAAAATAGGAATGATGTCACATATGGCGCGTGTCATTGGTTGAAGGCAATCGTTCGATTTAGTGCGGCGACGTACGCTAGGGGGAGCGATGTAATAAAATCGAGTGGGCAAAATGTACAGAGGATTCATGGTTTACCAGGTTTACCTCCGGAGCTTCGCCCACACATCATCATTCACTTCGTGGATATGGCGGGATTTTTTTGTGGTACCTGTTTCCTTTAGCGCGACGGAAAACTTACTGATCAGTTAGTCTTATCGTAAAATGGTAAGGAGTTAAACAGCGCGTAGCCTTTATTTTCAAAATTTCTTTTCTCGGTGGTGTTTCTGAAGCTGTAAACATTCAACACACGCTACAAAGTGCGGGCGGTGCAAGGGCACCTAAGCATCGTACCGTGATCATCTATCTGTGCATTTAACCTTCATCCGAACAGGTCAGTTTGTCCCTCATGACCAGCCTTCGGCACCTCTGCCTCCTGACCTTGATGCCTGTGAACAACACCGATGCGCTGTTGTATTTGGATCAGATCCTTGGTCGCGCTCGTCAACTGGACTGCGTTCACATTCACTACAGGCCCGGCACCGACAGATCCGAGCAGCGGGTCACGTGGTTACGACGGGGCCAAGATGGAGTCCTGTCGCGAGGAGGTCCCTGCTTCGGCTGCTGTTCGACGGCGACGTTCATAGGAATGGTCAAGCCGGTAAACCGCGACTGCGAAATTTCACTTGCACGATGATATATGGAATGCGTGTGTTAAGTTTCTCGAGCTGTGGCTTTCGGTATTTCCACGTTAAGGTTGCCGAACGTCTTTCTCTTTTATTAATAAAATGTTCAAATTCTTCAAGAGGTCGACGATCTCTTTATTACTGTACATCTTGAAGGGTTCATAAGGGTGAAGACGAAAACACAGTCTGATTTCGCCCAGCCGCGGTGGTCTAGTGGCTAAGGTACTCGGCTGCTGACCCGCAGGTCGCGGGATCAAATCCCAACTGTGCCGGCTGTATTTCCGATGGAGGCGGAAATGTTGTAGGCCCGTGTACTCAGAGTTGGGTGCACGTTAAAGAACCCCAGAGGGTCAAAATTTCCGGAGCCCTCCACTACGGCGTCTCTCATAATCATATGGTGGTTTTGAGACGTTAAACCCCACAAATTAATCAATCACAGTCTAATTTCGCATTTCATCCGACGTATGACAACGGTTGATCCGGCATGCGACGGGCGTCTGCGACGTATTTATGCAGCCGTGCAGTGATCCACTTCTTCTCTAATGGGAGCGAAGGTTAAAGATCATGTGTTAGCTCATATAAACTGCACACGCAGGCGCCTATAGCAAGATTTTTTTTCTGGAGGAAGGGTGATTCAACAAATCTTTATGAATGTTCGTCAGTGCGCTTGTAGAGGCATCGCACAGTTAACACGAATGGTCCGACAGGTGCGCCCTCTTCGCTTCGGCGGACGACAGCGCCGCGAAGCGTTGGACGTGGTCTTTAGGTTGCAACTAACGATAGATGGCGCGTGCGTCGAGTTCCCTATGTAATTTCTGTTTCACTTCCGACTGACCGGTGGGTCGAATACAGATAGTTTGCTGGTCAGTCTTCACCAGTTTTCTGTCGTGGCTACGCTTTCGGGTGCCCGCAAAATTCGTGGTCGTACGCTTACGGCAATGAACTATTGCGTGCGATAACTCCTGCACTTTTCGAGTCTTAAACTCACTCGTGGGCCGACTTACTCAGAGCCAGATAGAGCCGTGAGTCTTAGCGACTACTTGTGGGTTTGAGACCGAGCGAGTCTGGCTGAGAAAAAAATTTAGTAACCAAAGTGTTCGAGTGAATCCACTTGAGAAAAGCTTTTGTTAGTCTCAGTCTGAGTGAGTCCCAGTAGCAAAAGTAATTTCATGAGTAAATTTCAGTGAGCTTGACATTTCTTTTTGCCGACAGATTGTTTTGAGACTGGTGGAAGTCAAGTACAAGTCATGTGTGCATTTAAGCTGTTTGTGAAGTCATCAAGTGACCACGGCAAGTGCAGTGCCGAGGACACCATTTGTGAATTGGTGTAAGTAGCCGCTATATCACAATTCATCATTCTGTAAAGTAGCGAGGCACTCACTATGCATATGCGAGAACCTGACCTTTTAGTAAGGCTGTGGATGATGATGCCGAAATGATGCCGATGAATATCGTCTTGAATCATTTGTAATGCGTGGGAAGCAAACAACTCACTCGTTAATTAATTCGTACTGTGTGCATTCGGGGTGATATTGTTCAGCTACAAGATAATACATCTTCCAACGTGATTCCTCGCTCGACACGGCGATTGGATACTTTTCCAAAAGCAATCCAATCAACGGCTTGACTCTGCGGTAATAGTCGGCCGTCACGCGCTAGTGAGGGTCGCTTCGACCCTCACTAGCGCGATAACTGTGATGCGGCAGCGGTTGAGAACTAAGGCACGAATGAAAAGTTGCCCGCGTGTCTGTGTGCCTCACTGCGAATCTCTTCGAAAAATGATAGTCCTCTGGCACGAGTTCTGGGGCAGGTATTTGTTGGGTGGGTTGTCAAGTGGTCAATTATATTTTGCCTTGCCTCAGACAGTGCCTTGTCTGTGTTGAATCGGTCGCATCTGGCTAGCATTGATAATCGCTGCGTGAGATATGAACACCATCTGCCGCTAATATCGGGGAAACGAAAGCTTCTGTAAAACGCAGAGCCACGTGTAGATGGCAGCACCATGTCGCCTCAGCGAAGCGTAGAAAGCACCCGCTTTTTATTTCAAAGCGTCGCATTATCAGCGCAGCGTAAGAAACTTCACGGTCTTTAGAATTACGTATCTATAGATTTTCTATTAGGCGACACTAAAGGCAAACATTAAGCCGATGTTGATTGCTGAAATAGCAGCCCATAAATATCGCAGTGCTACTTTTGTGCCAAAGAAGTGTGTATTTTGAAATAAAATCACGTTTTAGTGGTCAACATTGCGTTAGCGCACTTCAAATTACCCGCCTCAAGTGGAAACTTTCAAGTCACTGTTGCCGTGCACAACGCTGCCCGGCTTTACTCGACCGCCGACACTAGTATAAGCTGAATGAAAGTAGTGGAAGCCACAGCCGCAACAACGGTTACTGAACAATTTCCTGCCATGGCCTCCGAGATGTCACGCGTGCTTGGTTTAACTGGGCTCAACTAGATGGCACGACCTATCCAGTTTAGCCAGGCAAAAGTTGAACTTTTGAAGTACTCGCGCCTTTTCATAAAGTAACGTCCGGCGGTTCTTTTTTCCATGAATGAAAAACGAACAAAAAGTATATTATTACGTCTCTTGATGCGCAAAAGGTTCTTCATTTAGTGTAGCTAGTTCGATTAGTAGTTATTAATTTAATTGCAGGCGGTAAGTCTGACGTCATTGAGATTATTTTGCTAAGGTCCTACTCATGGCGCATGTGTTCTCAAGCATTTCTTGCTAAGTATACTACTACTGTTGATAATACTGAAGTTTTGGACGTTGTCATACGTTGAGCTTTCACTCTGACCGAAACTGTTATTTGACTTCGGTGTCCCCTTAAAGATACGCACCACCCAATACTTACACATGTTGTGCGTCACAGATATGCGTAATATTTGTTTCTTGATCGACAACGTTCCCAAGTATGAACGCAGCTACCACATCAAGATGACTGGGCGTTAACCGTGCAACAGCTTAAACTTTCACCGGGTTGCTGAATCGCATGACAGATAAACCAGCAGAAAGAAAGACTTACAGGCCCAATTTCCTGCTTTGAAGTATCCGAAGAAAAACATCTTTAAAGCTTCTGTTGTCAGCTCCTAACAGTTCACGCTGTAAAATTGCAGCGGATAACCTCCGAGACATACACAAAAAACAGAATGATGCTACCTTTTAAAAGCGTGGTCGTTGCAAAGTGTGAAAGCAATCGCTCCAGTAGCCGTACTGGCATAATCTTGGACGCCACGTGAGAAAGAGATCCAGCTACTTCCACGCCGTAAAGCCCGTCGGCCGGCGAATTTGTTACCGCGCGTGCGTGTGCGACTGGCTTGCGAGATCACGTGATGTCGTAACCATCATCACCATTTCATGCAGCATCATGATCATTTCCTTGGCTTATGTGTACTTCAACTCCGCCAAATTGACTGGCCACGTGATTTGTGTGACGTAACCCACTATACTATGAGTACTGGTAGCAGTACTACTAGTACTACTTTGATGTTACTACTACTACTGCATACTACTACTACTACTTCTCCATACTACTGCAGCAGCAACGTGAGAACTGAACCAGTCAGTTTTCACGTTATCATAAAGCGCGGTGGGTGGTAACAACAACAACAACAACGGTACAGAGTGGTCGGGGACAGCTTCACTGTAGAGGCACCAGCCAAACAGTCGCAGCATATGAGTGAAGAGATTTTTTTTTCGATTTCTCCTACACGACGTTGCCTAAACTTTCCACGAGTCCATTGCCCTTTATGCCCCGTGGTGCTCATCACGTGACTCGATTGCAATCCAGCGAAAAGGTTCTCGAGCGTTGACCGTGATGCAGGAAGTCGCGTAGCCGCAGCAAGTAACGGAACCGTGACCACGTCCCGTTGATCCAGCGGCGGTCGCACCTGCTAGACCTTCGGTCGTAGTTGGCGTCGTACACGGCCAGGCCCACGGCGGCAGGGGTCGCTCCACGACTCCAGGCATCGCAGAGCTGAGCGAGACGCCCCCGACTAAGAACTCACACGAAGAAACCTACTTATGTATTTCACTTCTGACACACTATACAGCGTAAAACACACACAACGGACCGAAGGAACACAAACGACGACAATGTACCGATAAGCCCGACTCGACGCTTCAGTATTAACCACGCCAATGAGGTGATCTATATAATCAGACTGCTCTATAACACAGGTGACTGAAGGGATGATGTTATCAATGGGGTTATCAACACATGTCAGCATGCTCAGAAACGCTGTCGACAGGAAATCCAAGCCCTTGGCAACATGTTCAGTCAAACATTTCGGTGCAGCACGTGGTCTGTAATCTACCGTTGATTCTCAAATTCAGCTAGAAATTACTGGCTCAGCTTTCAAGAAGTGACGTCATAAACCCATATGACAACTCCATAAACACGAAGTCTTGGTCATTGACTAATGTGATAACGTGACAACTACCACAGTAAACTGTGACAGTTGTCACGTTATCACAAAGCGCGGTGGGTGGTAAACTGCGCCAGCTGTCACGTGGTCACAGGGGGTGGTTACAAGCTTTGGGCTGGGCGGAGCCTACACGCCGTGATGTTGCTACCAAACCCGCCTACAGCTGTTCACAAACATGAAAAAGGGTCAGTATATAGGAGGTATTCACTATAACCTCAGCCCGCCAGGTGGCTCCAGCGTATGCCTAACTTGGACCACCGGAGCCGCGAACGGTTGTATGAGAGTGTGACGTCTGATCATAGGATCGAAAACAACCAGTGCGTCCTCTAGCGGAGGCGCTGAAACAAATCACGCACGTCTTGGTTGTCGCCTGACTATGTCGCGTGACCACGGGTATACAATGACAGGCACGCTAGCCCCCCTCGCATGCACTCTCAAATGTCTTTTGAAGTGTGGGCCTTTCATATCAGCAACAACAGTTTAAACGTCCTACGATAAGCGTGCTATCAGTTAACGTTTCAATCACGCAAACGGGTATACCAATATACACGACAGTGCGCGACACTGCTCGACAAATGTCACACACCACTCACCTTCTCGCGCAAGGATATCTCATTTTCAAACGTGATGGCGAAACCGTCCGAGTCGTCGTAAGTGATCAGCGACTTGTCCTGGGTGGCGTAATTGATGTTCCGACTGTACCCGGACTGCGGGTCATCGCAGAGCTGTAATGCGGAGAAACCGAAGTGAGGATACGGTGATGAGTTACTCTGACTTGCACAGATTGATGTGAAAAGCCTATATATATATATATATATATATATATATATATATATATATATATATATATATATATATATATATATATATATATATATATATATATATATATAGAGTGGGCCTAGTTTAGGTGGCGTCAACTCCGTGTAGCGGTGACAATATGTCGTATCTGCGCATGCCCCATGCACGCGCCTATATATAACACGATGGTTACTTAATTGGCATATGGGCAAGAATACATGAGACATAATTCTATCTTGGCTTCTTCGTTTACATTGTTCCTATCTGCTAAGCTTTATGCATCGGTTAGAATTCATAACGACAAGTAGCGCATGAGGGCGGGTTCAGGAAAAGGCAGGACAGGCGCTGTTTGCAAGTCCGTGATTCTTGCGCTGTCTCTCTGCGTAACTTTTTGAGCGCACGACGTGACCAGGACAAAAAATGACGTGGACACAGCGCTGAATAGGCTGTGCGCTAAAGAGTTATGATGAACTACCAACATGAACGAGCATGCGTTCTTCCCATTGTTTCTGTATTGTTTTGCTTTTTCTTGTCGTGAATTCTTACCAATAAATTGCCCGACTGTCCATTGTATTATGGGTTTCAACGTGCTCACGAACAAACTGTGGACCGCAGCGCAAGCGGAAACACCTAAATGCACGAAGAAGTTAATGCAAGCTTCGTTTCGCTTGCTAAACACTTCCGATGTAACAAGCGTCAGAACAACAGGACAGAAAATGCATACCATCAGAGACGACAAGAAAAATCAAGCAGTAAAGTGTTTACGAATACTGGCACAAACTGCAGCATAGCTTCTGCACCACTCTTTGTGCCACTTCGTCAACGATTTCCTTTTCTGTCTCTACCACTCGCTTCCTTTTTCTCTCGTTCTTTACAATGACAGCTCTGCTCGTTCCGGTACAAACCAAGGAAACGCACTGATGCGTGCGTTAAACCTACATCCTCAGCCAAGGTCAGCTTCCACCTACTCTTACTAGCGTGGCTACGACGCATCGCTACGACTTCTCTTTCTTTCTCACAAACCGCGTAGTAGTATGAACGAAGACATGAGCATAAATGCTGTAGAGGCAAGTGCTCCCAAAGCGGCTGCAGCACAAGCAGCGGATGCAAGACCCGGAGTTGAGAGCTCGGGCGCGTTGCCCAGCCAGCGTTGGCATGGTGTTGAGAGCGTTCGGAGCGTGAGGGCAAAGCGTACCTCTTTGAAGACCTCTAATTCGACCATGGCTGCTTTGCATACTACTCGGGGTTTTTTTTACGGGGATATGTGTTTTTTTCTCTTTTTTTTCGCATCACAATTGGGTTACAGAAAGAGATCACTTTATCGTGCGCGTCTCGATCGCTGTTTTTAAATTGACAGAAAATGTAGGAGCGTGATAGAAAATACACTGAAACTCGAAAGAAATTAGCGAGCGCCCATGAACTGAAAGGAATGCGGCCTTCGACGGTATACCGCCGGTCGCACATTTGGTTGTGACATTTTCCAATGATTGATCCACTCAATAGATCGCGGGATGGTCGACGGTGAGCTGTTTGTGATACGACCATCTGATCTCTTATTGAAGCTATCGAGGTGACCCGTTAACTCCTGTTGCCAGCTTTTGTTGTTACCTGGGTATCAGCATGGTGACCTTTCTGTTGCTTGTAGCAACTAAAGGCGCTTCGCTGCATAGCACGTGGAGGAGAGTCAAAGTTTTGACGGGGAGGAATGAATTAGGAAGGAGCATTGCTGATTGAGAAAGAAAGAAAGAAAGAAAGGAAGGAAAGAAAGAAAGAAAGAAAGAAAGAAAGAAAGAAAGAAAGAAAGAAAGAAAGAAAGACATGTGTCAGGTACGCAGGCGCCAGTTCCTGAACCTTATAGCCTTGGCCCTGCTGTAAGGGGGCGTACGGGTTACACCAGCCACTCAATTTTAACCGCAGTAGAAATGCATCACGTGGTCGACGTACCTCCTGAGCTGTGGTACGTTGTTCGTATGAGGCAGGTTCGCAGTCGGTGTAGAACAATGCCCGGCCCTGTGCCGTGCCTCTCAGCTTGTAGCGGCGAGCTTGCATCGTGACGGACAAGGACAAGCTGGACCGGACTCCTCGGTTCCAGAGGCAGGTCGCAGCATGCATGGCGTCTCGCTGTCGGCAAAGAACGCCGTACGCGTGGAGGAAATTATGACTACATGCACTACTTTGCGCTCCACATTAGCAGTATTGTGAAAGCGTGTGTTTTTTAAGAAACGTCTCAAGCGTTTTTATTAGAGTGCATGGATAGGATCTCGACTAACCTGTTCTGTTACTGTCTCGTCGACGTTGTCGCTACTGTGAATAAGCACGACGCATTCTTTAAGATCGACTACACCACCAGTATTCCATCACTGCATTAGACATTTTCATAAATCTGTGCATATATCACGAGTGTTATGGTGATCTTTCAAAATATGACGTTTTATTATTGTTATTATTAGTGATGCCGCTCTCGTGGGATTTGTTTGGGTGATTCCACTCACCCCTTATAGTTTCATTTTCTTTCATTGTACCCCAACTTTAATCTATTTGCTATCTTGCCCCTATGTGCTCCCAGCAAAGCGTGCAACGTACTCAACAAATAATCAAATAGAGTGCATGATCAATTTAAATTCTTGATTTTGACGTGGAATAACCGGGAAGTGATTATCAGAAACGCCGCAGTTGATCCCTCTTGGTTAGTCTTTGACCACCTAGGATTTTTTTAACAAGCCCGATATAAGTACACGGCCTCTTGTATTTCTTCCCTGCCGAAGCATTACTGTCATAGCCGGGATTTCAAACCACCAACGTACGTTACGAGGGCATGTATATACTGTTCGTTTACTATTTACTGAAGCAACACCCGCGTTATAAAGTCGTTTCATTGTATAGGAATAGTCGGTTTCGACATCCGATAAAAGAAATGCGCATAATCTGTAGTGTGCGGTTGCTCAAAGCAGTAGAAATTTGGAGAGAGAATCATAAGCAGCGATGGGGAGGAAAGCTGATCATCAAACGGGGTCGTGAAGTATATGACGTATGCTTTTACCGAGTTGGACCTGTCCCGCCACAAATAAAAGTGAAGGATTACGACCGTGCCGGTAATTGACCATTATGGCGGCCCAAGACCTCTGAAGTTACATTTCGAGAAGTCTTTGCTTCTCATGTTTACCCCAGGAAGCCGGGGAATGAGGACAGGCCGTCGTGAACAGTACAGCGACGGCCACGCCTGTGTATAGCGCGCGAGCAGCCAATATTCGCTTTGCGGGGCGACACCTTGAGGCAGTTTCGGGCTCTGGCACCACGTGTCAGTAGCATACGCAGCTTAATAGTCAGGCTGACCACATCAGAGCCCGAAATTGTCTCAAGGTGTTGCCCCGCACACCAAAAACTAGTTGTTCGCGTGTTTTATAGACAGACATGGCCGTGGCTGTGCAACATCACTTCATTGTGATATCTGCACCAATTGAGAAGCTTGTTTTCCTTCGGACTCGACCAATGGACAACAGGGGGCAGATGGAAAGAGGGAGGGAGGCGCTGCTGTAAAACTTCGCTCCCTTTAATTGACAACTTTGGGTACGCCTAAGGGAAGGATAGACAATAACAGCTCGGCGCTTTTCTCATCACTTTTCCCTTTCAAGAGCCTCTACAGTTCCGACGAACGGCAACGCAGGGCATGATATGCGCCGTTTCATAGGGCATGATATGCTCTCCAGTTCCCAATGGTGTGGGCCCTCTGCCATTTTCCTGGTGGAAGCTTGCAGCGGTAATATCGTCAGTGCATGCGGTACATTATGGTCTCCTCCGCGAGCTAATGGTGGACGTCATGGCCATTGAGAAGTTATTTCATTCCCGGAGAAGTTTGCTCGTTACAAGCACTTAGCCATGGTTCCTACTGGGCTGAAGAATTCAGCGCCTTTATCTTCCTTCTTCAGAGCTGCTGCCAATCATGTAAAAAGTTGCACACGTAGAAATGTTCTTCTTCAACTTTTCCTGTTGACTGCTGCGGGCACAATGCCCCCTCGTGTCCAAACCGGCAACGCTATACCCAAGTCGCAACAACATCGTGACAGCTGTCGAGTCATTCAACAATAAGCACATCCCGCATCTCGAGTCCACTTGCTGATCACACATCATCATCATCATCATCATCATCATCAGCCTGACTACGTCCACTGCAGGACAAAGGCCTCTCCCATGTTCCGCCAGTTAACCCGGTCCTGTGCTTGCTGCTGCCAATTTATACCCACAAACTTCTTAATCTCATCTGCCCACCTAACCTTCTGTCTCCCCCCAACCCACTTGCCTTCTCTGGGAATCCAGTTAGTTACCCTTAACGACCAGCGGTTATCCTGTCTACGCGCTACATGTCCGGCCCATGTCCATTTCTTCTTCTTGATTTCAGCTATGATATCCTTAACCCCCGTTTGTTCCCTGATCCACTCTGCTCTCTTCTTGTCTTTTAAGGTTACAGCTACCATTTTTTTCCATTGCTCGTTGCGTCGTCCTCAATTTAAGCTGAAACCTCTTTGTAAGTCTGCAGGTTTCTGCTCCGTACCTAAGTACCGGCAAGATGCCGCTGTTATATACCTTCCTCTTGAGGGATAGTGGCAATCTACCTGTCATAATTTGAGAGTGCTTGCCGAATGTGCTCCACCCCATTCTTATTCTTCTAGTTACTTCAATCTCGTGGTTCGGCTCCGCGGTTATTACCTGCCCTAAGTAGGCATAGTCTTTTACAACTTGAAGTGCACTATTACCTATCTCCAAGCGCTGCTCTTTTCCGAGGTTGTTGTACATTACTTTCGTTTTCTGCAGATTCATTTTAAGACCCACGTTTCTGCTCTCCTTGTCTAACTCCGTAATCATGAGTTGCGATTCGTCCCCTGAGTTACTCAACAGTGCAAAGTCATCACGCATCAACGAATACACAATTTTCGCCTGCATGTCTCACGGCTCGGCGCGCGGCTTACCATGTTGTGGCCGTAGCCGATGCCTGGCTTCACAATGCGCGGGTCCACATAGTTGACGGGCGGCATGATGACGCAGTCGGACTTCCAACTGTCGCCGTAAGACAGGTGCCCCAGGACGACAATACCCGTCGGAGCGAAGACGGTACTTCAAGACGTAAGGATGAAAAGTATTGTACATCTGATGAGCCAAGACAGTCGTGTCAGCGTTGCTTATAGAGTCGTAAAGGCAATCGCTGGCCAGCCACTGCTACCATCACTACGCACTTGCTTAATAATAATAATAATAATAATAATAATAATAATAATAATAATAATAATAATAATAATAATAATAATAATAATAATAATAATAATAATAATATAATAATAATAATAATAATAATAATAATAATAATAATAATAATAATAATAATAATAATAATAATAATAATAATCACCCCTCCCTCGAAATGGGACCCCCACGGCCTACATCGAGCCCTCGACTTTCAGATCAACAGATGAGCACCGTTCCACGCCGTGAAAAAGCAGCCGACGGTGAAGCTGTCAAAGCCGAATGTATGCGAGGGTATAGATGAAGACAGCTTAATCTCAGTCTGAGCGTCGTAATCATTCCGAGCCCCGTAATCTCGAACCTCATTATTATCATCTCTCGGACCGTGATCATCATTTTGAGCATCATGATAATAATTTCGTTTTATCTGTTTGTTCACTACCGAATCTTGTCGCATGGCCTTCGTGACACTGGACGGACAGGCACAAGGCACTGACGCGAGTTTGACCCACTGTTTATATCCAGTGTCCGGCATCGCGAACTCAAATGGCACTGGGAGTTTCGAGACCTGAGGATGCCGCCACATGACAACGGTACGTACCGACGTAAATGCGACGTGAACAGATGACGTCGTAACGACGTCATCTGACGATCGCGCAGGCAGAGCAAAGCCGAGTGACGTGCAGAAAAGGGTGCCTTGACAAAGTCACGCAATTGTTGACGGTTTTCAGCGAAAAGTTAAAGAAAATCGTTTATGGTGCCTAAAGTTATAAGGAGGCCATATTTCACAGCAAAGTGAGCTCTAGGTGTTGCCTAATGTAAACTCAGACCACCGCCAGCGACCGCGATACTTCTACGGCATGCCTGACGTCACAGCTGCACGTAGCGGAAGTCTCGGCCGTTTGAAATTGTCCAACTTCATTGAGAAGCTCGACAAATCTGAAATAACTCGATTGCACACCCAGCTCGGCCCATAGACGTTTGTGCACAGCCAGCAGCTTATTACGTCAGAGCTCGCGATAGTGTACCAGTGTTGTCCGAATCACGAGCCCCTGGCGTGTTTACAAAACGAGTATTCAATTATAAATATAGGGCTCGACCGAAAGGGCTAAAATTTCGCTAGCTTGTTTGTGAACGTGCAAGTATTAATCCACAAGACCCAGATTATGATCGAAAATCGTGTGTCGTGGTCCCTCTAAAAGGGAAAGGGCAGCGAAGGTTGAACAATGCAATTGACTGCAGAACAGCGAGGCAATACTTCATCAGTACATACACTATGTGCATACATACTGGGCTAAGCTCAGCTCTGGCTAAAAGAAAACAGTCCCTATTAAATGAAACACTAAGCATACAGTTGTTCGTGTAGTGCCGGCCTGTATACGTGACGGCCTTTCACTTGAAAAAAAACTGCATCGAGCGAGCCATACCGGATATATCCGGCCACCGTGGCGCAGGACTGCTCCGACCTCGTGTAGATGCCCAAAAATGTGCCGGGTGTCTGGCCAGCCATTGACACTGCGTGTTCGTGGATTTCCTGCGACAGAACAACACCAAATGAACACAAAATATTCAGCGGAACTCTGCTAGTTACCAGTATGCATTTGTGTCGTGGAACGTCAGGCCTCACTAAGTTATTAAATGGACGCGGACATCGCTAAATCCATACACATAGTCAGTTTATAACGATGAAGTATTTCTTTACAAATTGATTGTTTATAATGTCACAATATAGGTTATTTTACAGTGGAGCTGCAGACGTGCCCCATTCTTGAATTCGCGGTTACCGTCAGTGTGCAACAACCATCCAGCGTTCCCGGGGTTTTGGTGGAGTGGTGCATTTCGAAACATTGAAGGGAAATTTCCGGTGTGCTCTCGGTAGTGATGGAAACGAACCGGTCAGTGGGAGTTTCATACATATTGCGAATAAAATGCGTAGCACCAACAAGAGAGAAGGGATGGAACATGAAGCATTTTGAAGCATTGATATGGAACACCGGTACACTCTAAGCCGATGAAAGACACTAACGCCTCCAAGTGAAAAAATTGGCTCTGAATCTGCATGTTGCACTGCAAATGTCGTCGAAAGTTGATATAGTCTTGCGTCTGGAGAGAGTGAACAAAACGTTTATTTGATGTTCTGCGCAAGAAAATCGGTGAATGGTATTCTGGAGACGCTGCGTTAGAGCGCCTCGAGCGTGTAGCGGAGACAAACGAACGCATCGAGGCACGTTAGACACGAGCGCCATCTGGAAGTTATCTTCGAAAACGAAAGCATGCGCGCCCGCGGAGAAAGATGCGTGCCTGTCTCGGAGATGATAAGGTGTAGAATGCAAGGCGACGGGCAGGTGTAACGACTGTGTCGTCTTAGCAAAGCGTTGGAAACACTTTTTGAGCACCACGTTGCACTGTCAGCGCAGCGCAATAAACGCTACAGTCCTTAGAATCACTTGTGTGTGCCTTCTCTGGTATAAAGGCGTGCATGCAAAACATCGACGTGTTGTTATGGTGCCTCAGATATGCGCAATGATTGATTTTTAATTGACACAACTATGAACGATGAATCTTGAGCAGCAATATTGGTGGGCGCTACGGATGGGGTCGGCCGTTTGATGCCGTTAGAGGTATCGTTAAGGGCAAACAAACAGACAAATGTACAGACATACAGACCAAAATTTTTCCGTCGAAGGTCCACAAGAAAGACTATCGTCTTTAAAAAAAAAGCCCCTGAGTGCGCCTTTCCTACGTGTTTAGCTCCGTCAATTCAATCTAAGTGCTAGCTGTGTTCGCTCATTCGTGCCCGATATTTCATCATCATCATCAACAGCCTGACTACGCGCACTGCAGGACAAAGGCCTCTCCCATGTTCCGCCAGTTAACCTGGTCCTGTGCATGATGCTGCCAATTTATACCCGCAAACTTCTTAATCTCATCTGCCCACCTATCCTTCTGTCTCCCCCTAACCCGCTTCCCTTCTCTGGAAATCCAGTTAGTTACCCTTAATGACGAGCGGTTATGCTGCCTACGTGCTACATGCCCGGCCCATGTCCATTTCCTCTTCCTGATTTCAGCTATGATATCCTTAGCCCCCGTTTCTTTCTTTATCCACTCTGCTCTCTTCTTGTCTCTTAAGGTTACACCTACCATTTTTCTTTCCATTGCTCGTAGCGTCGTCCTCAATTTAAGCTGAATCCTCTTTGTAAGTCTCCAGGTTTCTGCTCCGTAGCTAAGTACCGGCAAGATACAGCTGTTATATACTACCTTCCTCTTGAGGGATAGTGGCATTCTACCTGTCATAATTTGAGAGTGCTTTCCAAATGGGCTCCACCCCGTTCTTATTCTTCTAGTTACTTCAATCTCGTGGCTTGGCTCTGCGGTTATTACCTGCCCTAAGTAGAGATAGTCTTTTACAACTTCAAGTGCACTATTACCTATCTCGAAGCGCCGCTCTTTTCCGAGGTTGTTGTACATTACTTTCGTTTTCTGCAGATTAATTTCAAGACCCACCTTTCTGCTCTCCTTGTCTAACTCCGTAATTCTGCGTGGTATTTATGGGTCGACTACGCATTGGGGTAACGTAGAACGGTGCAGTACGTCTATGAATAAAAGTAAGTATGGAAGATACGACAGTGACACCGCAATCCCCGCTGGATACACGCCTTCGCTGACTGGAATGGACTCGATGCACATTTTTGTTTTTTTATTTCCTATGAATACATTAACGCTGGCACGTCACGTTGACATTACTGATTTAAAATCACTTTGTCGCGTGTCTATCATTCTTATTCAGCGCAACACATCAAACCATGAGAAACTTGCAGTCTTGTGTCTGTCTAGACCTCTCAAAAATGATGTGGTATTTTTACTGGCGAAGATTTCTATTGACCTACGTAGGTACAATGAAAGTTCATTCAATCATGAATGCACTAGTATAGCTTCTGACGACGGTGCTCAACCGTGGTCTCAGCATATCTATTGCACACGTACAGCAGCCAATGTCTACAAAGCGTGTAGGGAAATATTGCAAAAGCAAGGATATTTACGCCGGAATGGAAAATAAAATTAGACTGAACAATAGATAGATACATAGATAGATAGATAGATAGATAGATAGATAGATAGATAGATAGATAGATAGATAGATAGATAGATAGATAGATAGATAGATAGATAGATAGATAGATAGATAGATAGATAGATAGATAGATAGATAGATAGATAGATAGATAGATAGATAGATAGATAGATAGATAGATAGATAGATAGATAGATAGATAGATAGATAGATAGATAGATAGATAGATAGATAGATAGATAGATAGATAGATAGATAGATAGATAGATAGATAGATAGATTAGCTAGCTCGATAGCTAGCTCGATAGATAGATCGATAGATCGCTAGCTAGCTAGATAGATAGATAGATAGCTAGATAGATAGATAGCTAGATTAGACAACGAGCGCTGACCTTAAGTGTGGACAACGCGAGACTGACGCCGGCGATGTTTGCATCGACCTGTAGCTCGTCGACGTGAAGGAAGCCCCAGTGGAAGACGTTGAACTTCCAGTAAGTCTCGTAATCGGCCTTTCCGCTGCCCGACTGGAAGGCGTTGCTGAATGCGACCACGTCCCTGTAGAGGAATTGGTTTTCGTCTTGCGCAAAAAATTCCTGTGAAACCAGTCTGCACACTGTTTTCTACAAGATAAACGAAAGCTGTTGCATGCGTATTGTACATTTTAATTTAGGCTTCCTTAGAGTAGACATGACACAGTGTGACAAAGCGCCCCTTAGTCTTTGTTTGCCAGATCAGACGAATGCACTGCGCGTAACTAACTTCTCCACTTCCCCCCACCCCCTTCTTGGCCACGCCACTGCTGGACGTGCGCAAGTAAATATTAAAAAAAATTTCTTGCTTATGTGAAAATGCACGCATGCAAGCGCACGCACGAACATACATAAAGAATAGCTACCCCCCTCCCCTCCCCCCAAAAATTCTGGCTACGCCCTTGATGTTCAGGTAACCCACCGCGGTAGCCTAGTGGCTAAGGTACTCGGCTGCTGACCCGCAGGTCGCGGGATCAAATCCCGGCTGCGCCGGCTGCATTTCCGATGGAGGCGAAAACGTTGTATAGGCCCGTGTGCTCAGATTTGGGCGCACGTTAAAGAACCCCAGGTGGTCGATATTTCCGTAGGCCTCCACTACGACGTCTCTCATAATGATATGGTGGTTTTGCGACGTTAAACCCCACATATCAATCAAACCCATTGTGCTACCGATCAAGCCAGACGTCATTCCGTAAGCAGTTGCTACATCAGTTAATTCCGTATCTCTAGTGCGTATAATGGCGCGCGCTTCCTCACCTGAGGGAAACAGACATGCCGTATAGAGTGTTTTTGTCGATTTGAGCCTGCGCGACGAAGCGTTTCGCGTCAGCGCTCTGTGTAGTGACGGCGAAACCGTTGCTTCCGGGAGTGATGGCCAGCGAGTCGAAAAACGAGTAGTCGCAGAGGCCGTCGTAGGGGATGTACATGTACTCGGCACCAGGCGCTAGCGTGCAGACCGTCAACGGTGGAGCGAGCGGCGTGGGTCCCGTAGTAACTGGCCCTGCCGACAAAGGGCCAACAGTATCACAATCAACAAGGTGATCCCTTACGCGGGTTGGTACAACGCCCTTCGCACGGAAAACATTTTGAGTTCACATTGCGCTCGACGAAACGAGAGGACAAGATAAAACTCAGCGAACAAGGTAGGACGTTGCAATGCACTGACTGAAATGTGCGAAGGAGTAACGAAACAAGAGCACAGGACAGGTGGTGCGCGATTCCTCTAGTCTCGCTACTCACTTGTTTATATCGTTCAGCGCGACCACATTGCAATGTCATACCAACTAACCCGAATTGAAGGTTAGCTAAAGGTAGGACAGTGAGCTCTGTCCAATCTTGTCCCCTTTTGTAAGACAAAAGCCTTGACTGCCTCATCAGGCGCAAAAAATCGCCTATTGGCGTCGGCGGCATTCGCGTCAACACGAGCCTCTTTTTCCTTTTCCTTTTCTGAACTGCTGCACGGGGGTACAAAGGCTGCCGCACGCTGGCAACACCGACGCTTCCTCGACAGTGCACTTTTTGGTACACCTACCTCTACCCAAAGTGAATTATGGCGGCACGCAAGAGATTCTTCCCTCAAAATGCTTATAACATGCGTAGACAACTTGAAGTGGAGGCTTCGACGGATGCCCGTGCCTGGTCGGGAAGAATCATTGGACAAACAGACGAAGACGCTGACCATACACACACAAAAAACACAAAATATACACGGAATGAATGATGATGAGTGGGGCGAAGCGCTTGTCTGTCCATCCGTACGTTCGTCCATGCTTCCGTACAACTGTCCATTCGTCCGTCCGTCCGTGCTTCCGTCCATCTGTCCATCCGCGCGTCCATCTGTGCTTGCGTCCGTCTATGTTTCCGTCCATGCTTGCGTCCATCCATCCGTCCATCTGTGCGTCCATTCGTGCTTCCGTCCATCTGTCCATGTGTCCGTCTGTATTTCCATCTATGCGTCCATGCATCCATCCGTCCGTCCACGCTTTCGTCCGTCCTATTGCACACAATTATATTAAACCAACGCCATCTAGGAAATTAGACGAGAAATGGTGATAAGACAGCACCATCTAGTACACTGTTTGGGAGGTACTGCCAGTTACGCCTTACGCGGGACAAGGTTAGGCTAAGAGAAACTTCGCCCTTTAAAAAATCTAATAAGACGTTCGGGCACCCAGAATAGGAGCAAGAAGGAAGCTCTCAATCTGGGCACCAAAACGTCTTATTATTTTTTTATTCTCGTGTGGTTGGTGTTTTAGTCTCTTCATTCAATGCATATACAACTTGCTTACCGCTTGTGGTGTTGCTGGGGGTCGATGGCCTCTGGACAACGTAGACTGGCGGAAGGTTGGCGACACTGCCTTTTCCGCTACCGTCACTGCGAACTAGCAACTCGTAGTCGTCGGCGTCGGTACCACTATTCGTCGCTGCCGCGGTCAATGAAAAAAAAGACAAACATGGAATGAAACAGCGATGTGTGTGGGATGAGTCTACGACCTATTAATTTGTGAAGAAACTCTAGTTAGTGCGCAAGCATCAGATGCCTAGATGAAACGCGGAACATGACAATTTTCGTCGACAGTATCAGCGTCAACACGAATCGATGAAAAAGAATTATATGAACAGTCTCAGCTGGTTTTTGCCGTCGCCACCGCTGCTGCCGTCATTCACGCATATGTATATGTATGTATTGCATATTGCCACCTACTTCTAGTAGTGGGTCCTATGCCAAGGCGAAGGCTCACACCACAAAAGAGAAAGAATTGCGCGTGGGCCTTCGCTCTGGCAAACAAGCCTACCGACACGCTTGGTAAGAGCCCTGTTGCTCAGACGTCAATAAATCTTGGCAACACCCCTAGAGCGACGTGACAATATGTATATGCATTCACGTATATGTATATGTATACGGGGAAGGATATGCTAGCTTCTTTTTTTTTTTGCGGAGCGAACATCACCGTTCCGGCCGGGGTCGTTTGCACGCGCTTATCTGGTGAGCAAACGAAGGGGGGGGGGGGAGCACTTATGGCTGCTATCGCGGCAAAGATCAGCGCGCGGCTCTTGCACCACAGCAGGCGGGAGCTTCTACGGACTGCGCACTAAACACGAAAAAAAAAAACGGTGCCACGAGTGTACCCGGAGCGGCCTTCCGCATACAGATGCGCTCTGCACATAACAAACTGCCACCAGCGGCGACACACGACGTATAGCCGTTAGTACCAGCATGCGCTCTTCACGGGAGGCACTTCTCATCAACGCCATCACTACGCACCAAGCCTTGTTGTGGTCATCTACTGTGGCCGTGCCGCAGAAAACTTGGTTACTTAGCAAGCACATGTTTACCACAATTATTATTGCTCCTAAAAATGCAAGCCTTGCTTCGTAAAACATTCGAATACGTTGCTATCGCATTCATCGCTTCGCCCTTTTGGCGAAGCTGTCACTTTTTTTTCACAGAAAACGGCTTAGTGAGCACTACCAGAGACCACAGCTATGGCGGCGCACTCGCCGGCGCCGCCTGGCGGGAAGAGTTCCAGGAATACCTCATGTACTTACGACGGTGGCTCAGAGTCACCCCAGCGATGACGGTGATGACCAGCGCACCGGTGAAAAGAACGCCGATGAGCGCGATCAGGCACCAGTTTGCGTAGTTGTCCTTAGGTCTGGGGATATACGAATCGGAGAGAGTGATTACGCAACCACTGGTGACGTTGTCACTTAATCAGTACGACGTTTCGTAAGACAAAATATTCTACGGGTAGCCAGTGCGCAACAGAAGTGAATACGTGTTTGTGTACTTACTCCGCATCTGTGTAACGAAGAGACGAAAAAAATCATCTTTAAGGGACATAACTGTTCCATTCACGTGTCTTTGATAGAGCTACACTAAGCGACATCTTAGATCTTCACATTGGTGCGAAGGCTATAACGGAGGCGGGCCTTCCGCGTCTTCGTGTCAAGAAACATACCAGAAGTTGCCAAAGAAGCAACGTGTTCTCGCTAGGCAACACTGCCATTATACCCAAGTTTGAACTGCGTACATGGGCCTCACTCAATCCTAACTTTTCTAGAAGCATCCGCGCCTATGGACACGCTTCGCCGCCCCGCCGCAGTGGTCTAGTGGCTAAGGTACTCGGCTGCTGACCCGCAGGTCGCGGGTCGTGGCTGCGCCGGTTGCATTTCCGATGGAGGCGGAAATGTTGTAGGCCCACGTACTCAGACTTGGGTGCACGTTAAAGAACCCCAGGCGGTCGAGATTTCCGGAGTCTCCACTACGGCGTCTCTCTTAACCATATGGTGGTTTTGGGACGTTAAACCCAACATATTGTAACAGACTCGAAAAAGGTAGAGAAGAGAAGCAGAGGAAGACGAAGAGTCTTGGCACGATCGCAGTGTTCTGCCGCAAACGACTATCGTTCACCTGCAGTAAATAAAACCATCTTATCACAGCTCACTGTTACAGTTGTGGTGGACGTGCTGGGTAATCAACACCCGAAGACGGAAGGTGAACCGCAAGTTCTTCGACGGAGCCGTCGCATTGCTGGGCTTCCACCGAATCCATCTGGTCTGGACATGTCCCACAACGCAAATGAACACCGACCCCTCTCGACTTCTGCGCCAACCAGTTCGGCTCCACAACTGAGAGATGCTCGTTCCTTTGCTGGCAGACCAAATGAAGACGTCGAGGCTTGGCTCATTCATTACAAACGGGTGAGCGCCGCTAACAAATGGGATGCCGCTTCTCAGCTTTTGTACGTCGCGTTCTTTCTGACGGATACTGCATTAATGTGGTACGAGAATCGGGAGGAAACGCTAGCGACGTGGGACATATTTGTTTCTGAAATCAAAGAGCGTTTCGGCAACCCAACAACGATAAAAAAAAGAGCAGAACAGGCGCTAATGCAACGCGCTCAAGTGCCAGGTGAAACTTGCACGACCTACATTGAGGAAGTCATAAAGCTATGTAGGACCATTGACTCCGGAATGTCTGAGGAAGATAAAGTCGGTGCATTCTAAAAGGAATCGCTGAGGATGTTTACAGTTTCCTCATCGCGAAAGACACCTTGACATCTGTCACCGATGTCATTCGTCATTGCCGCAATTTCGAGCAACTAAAGACGAGGTGCATCACGCCAAAGTTCGGCAGGCTACCCAATGTGACGACCATCGCGAGCATAGACAGCAACCAGGCGCTTGATCTTGCAACAACAATCCGGCAGATCGTACGTGAAGAACTCGGCCTGTACGCGTAAGTGGCAAACCGCCCAAGCACTCATCCTCCCTATCAGCCACCAGAGTTCGAGCGAAATGTTGCTTCATTCTCCTCGCACCGAGTGGCGGAGGGCTTTGAGGATTCTGATGCCACACCTCAGTATCAGCCACGTCTATACGATAGAAGCCCTGCCTATGACGCACGATCACGACGAGCGCAGCCACATTCTTATACTCAGGGTTCTCAGCCGGACTACGTCCCGCTGCGGCAAGGACAGTACCAAACCTACAACCAAGATGTAACTTACGACGAATACAATGAATTCCAGAGAGTGGCAGAAACCCGTTCTTCGCGTGATAACGAACTTCGTCGCCGACAGCAGTGGCCCAGGATTCGTTCCATTCAATATAGTATAAACCGTGACCCTCCCGTGTGCTACAACTGTGGTTTCACTGGGCATATTGCTCGGTATTGCCGCCAAAACGCCGCCAATCACGAAGGACACCAGCCATGTATTCGCCACCAAGACTCGGTGATTCATATGACCTGCGGACAACCGACTTCTTTCCAAGGGACCGTTTTTCGCGCGAGACCAGACGCAGTGATTCGCCAGCATCCGAGCGGAGTTTGACACCACCATCCAACCGTTCTCGTCGCTCACCGTCTCCTCTGCGTCATTCTTCTCCGCCGCCGGGAAACTAGCATCCGCGGCCAATGGAGGTGAGGTCACCGGACAGTCTTTCCAAGATATACCTCTGCCTATTGTTATGATCAAAAACAAAGTGAATGTGTTGATTGATGGAATGCCGACGATGGCGTTAGTTGACACTGGGGCGACTGTGTCTGTGATGAGCCTCGCCTTCAGAAACCGCTTAGGTCGCAAAGTTATGTTTTCATGGGACGATCCAATAATCTTTCGTGGTGTAGGCGGCGAGTGGCTTAATCCTCTTGGTGTATGTGCTGTCAGTGTTTCATTGGCTGTAAAAGTATTTATATCGGAATTTCTGGTTCTATCTCGTTGTTCGCACGATGTCATTCTTGGTATCGATTTCCTGGAGCAATGCGGTGCTTCCGTTGACTGTGGTAGTGGGGAAATATCACTAAACAATTTGTTTCTACCGTCGCTTTCCGAAGAAGACTACCGTGGCGAAGACAGGAACACACTTAGTGTGATTGATGAAGTGGTAGCACCATCTTGGTGCCTGACACCCGTTCGAGTCTCTTCCACAGCGGTTGATGATGCTTGTGTTGACCTCGTAGTGGGGCCTCTGCGCAAGAACTGTTTTAAGAAGGACATACTTGTGCCTTCTTCTGTTGTGTGCATGACGAAAGGAGTAGCAACATTGTGGGCGCTGAACTGTTCTGCGACGCCGGTTGTGCTTCCTCGCGGGATGAAGATAGCTCTCTCTGATGAAGCCTCATGCAACTCGATAGCAGCAATAGCTACGGACCTCCCCACCTTTTTCTCTTCTTGTGATATTAGCCAAAACGAAGATCTAATGCTCGCTATGATCAGCAAGACTCTCAGTACGACGGAACGGCAAGCGCTGGTGCAGGTCCTTTCCCGGCATGTTGCTGCTTTCGACTTCAAACATAGAGATGCACCCCTTCAGTTACCCTCGTCCCGCGCACGTCACAGAATAGACACTGGCTCTGCGCACCCCATCCGCCAAAAGCCCTACCGAGTGTCATCCTCTGAGCGCAAAGTTATCGCCGAACAAGTAAAGGACATGCTGAAAGAAGGGGTCGTGCAAGAGCCGTCCAGCCCGTGGGCAGCCCCGTTAATTCTTGTCAGGAAAAAGGATGGTTCCTGGAGATTCTGCGTAGATTACAGGCGTCTAAACACTGTGACAAAGAAAGATGTATATCCCTTACCACGGATTGATGACGTCATAGATTGCTTGCATGCCGCTTCCTATTTTTCAACGCTTTATTTGCGGTCAGGTTATTGGCAAATACCTATGGAACCCAGCGACAAAGAAAAGACTGCTTTCATAACTACGGATGCCTTATTTAAATTTAATGTCATGCCTTTTGGCCTTTGTAATGCTCCAGCCACCTTTGAAAGATTTATGGACACAGTATTACGTGGTCTAAAATGGGAGATATGCATGTGCTACCTTGACGATGTTGTGATCTTTGGCCGTACGTTTGAGGAACTTAACAACCGTCTCAGTCTTGTTCTCGACTGCATCGAAAAAGCCGGGCTGGTTCTGAATTCTAAAAAATGTCGCTCTGGCGAACGTCAAACTCTCGTGCTGGGGCACTTGGTCGACAACGATGGCGTCAAACCCGATCCTCGCAAGATAGAAGCAGTGAGCTCTTTTAAATCACCGCAGTCCGTACGAGAACTTCGCTCATTTGTCCGCCTATGCTCATATTTTCGTCGTTTTGTTCCACGATTTGCGGAGATGGTGTATCCGCTGACAAATGTCTTGCGACAGGATGCAACCTTCAACTGGACACCAGAGTGTGACGCCGCATTCTCACAAATTAAGTTTGTACGAACGTCAGCACCACTGTTGCGTCACTTCGATCCATCTTGCCCGACTGAGGTCTACACGGACGCTAGTGGTATCGGTGTAGGCGCGGTGCTTGTACAACGTCACAATGGCGCAGAGCATGTCGTGGCATATGCCAGCCGTTGCCTGAGCAAATCAGAACGCAATTACACAGTTACGGAACAGGAATGTCTGGCAGCTGTTTTCGCTGTACAGAAGTTTTGTTGTTATCTTTACGGGAGGCCATTTAAGATAATTACCGATCACCACTCGTTATGCTGGCTGGTCGGTTTGCGTGACCCCTCTGGCCGCCTCGCACGTTGGGCGCTGCGACTTCAGGAATACGACTTTACGGTGTCGTACAAGAGTGGCCGTCGTCACGCTGACGCAGACTGCCTCTCCCGGATTCCTCTTGTGACTACTGACTGCGATGCTAAGAATTTTGACGACTGCCTTGCTGCTGTTACAAGCACGTTCCCCAACGCGGCTGATTTCCTGAGAGAACAACGCAACGATCTCAACTTGGATCCTCTTTTTGCCGCCGCACGTGCCCCCCAACACAGCGGTCGCTTTACTGTCCGAGACAAGTTGCTCTATAAAACTAACTACTCCAGACCTGGACCACGTTTTCTTCTAGTTGTCCCCGAGAGCCTTCGCTCCGAAGTTCTACGTGCCATGCATGACGATGCGACGTTCAGTCACTTCGGCTTCATTAGAACGCTGAACGGCACGCAGGAACACTTTTACTGGCCCAAGATGTACGAAACGACGAAGCGTTACGTCGCTAGCTGCGAGACGTGCCAACGTCACAAGCGCTCAGGTCCCCTTCAGCCGTTAACACCACCCAGCACACCTTTTGAACAAGTAGGAATTGACATTATGGGTCCATTTCCGTTATCTAACAATAAGAAGCGTTGGATAATCGTCTGCGTAGATCATCTTACGCGGTATGCCGAAACCGCAGCTATTCCCTCTTCTACCGCTGCATCCGTGGCGGACTTCTTGCTTCACTCCGTGGTCCTTCGCCATGGCCCACCGCGTGTTATTATCAGCGACCGTGGCCGCCAGTTCACTGCCGATGCCGTTGAAGAATTACTACGCATGTGCACGACACAGTTCCGTCATTCCACACCTTATCACCCACAGACGAATGGCCTCGTTGAACGGACAAACAGAACGCTGACCAACATGCTTGCCATGTACGTTTCTTCCAATCATAAGAACTGGGATGAAGTGCTGCCTTTTATCACGTACGCGTACAACACGGCAAAACATAAAACAACGAACTTCAGCCCATTTTATCTGTTGTACGCAAGGTTGCCACTAAGCCCTCTAGACAATTTCTTACCCTTCATTCTACACAATGACGACTCTGTATCAAACACCCTGTGCCTCGCGGAAGAAGCCCGTCGAATCACTCGTCTTCGTACTCTGGCCTCTCAACGTCGTTCGAAGGAACGATACGACGACCGTCACGAACCGGTTTTATTCGAAAAAGGTGACTTGGTGTTACTTTGGACACCGCAACGCAAGCGTGGATTGTGTCAAAATCTTCTGTCACGATAATCAGGCCCATTTGTAGTTTTGGAGCGTCTAAGACAGCTCACTTACGTAATAGCTCGTCTTTTGTCCAATGGTCGACGATCGAGCAGAACGCAGCTCACTCACGTTGCTCGCCTGAAACCTTTCTACACTCCTTGTGCATCATAACCCACCCTACGGGCTTCGCCTGCTTGCGGGGGAATGTAACAGACTCGAAAAAGGTAGAGAAGAGAAGCAGAGGAAGACGAAGAGTCTTGGCACGATCGCAGTGTGCTGCCGCAAACGACCATTGTTCACCTGCTGTAAATAAAACCATCTTATCACAGCTCGCTGTTACAATATCAATCAAATAAATGACGCTTCGCCAAAGCCCTGGCGGCAGAAAACGCTGACAAGGACGTATGGATAGACGGTGCGTACATCGATAGACAAGCGACTCAACATTGACTCACTGCCGACTCGCTAACGATAGTACACACATCACTGTACTTCACCAACGTTCAATTAATGGTGCAGGAGCATTTCATCTTTCCTTCTGCAGCTCTCAGCATTCCTTCTAGAAAAAATCCTTCCAACAGCGCGCAAGCGATAAGCTCCGCAAAACACCGTTCTCGAATGGCCAAGTTTTACGGCTGTAGGTTGTATATGACGCACCACTTGGGTCCCGTGAGTTCTTCGCGTCCGTGTGCGAAAACACATAGCGCCCTCTATAGGAAGTCTGCCTCACTATGGAAACAAACTAACGCCGCGTTCATTGAAAACGTCCGAATCCAAAACTAGACAGCGCTTCGCAGAATATAGCCATACTGTTGTATAGGAGGACGCTAGCTCCTGTGGCAAGGATTATATCGGCCAAAATGACCGATGTATCAACGGTCGCCTAAAGGAAACACTATGTATAGTATGAAAGCTACAGTTGGACATCATCTTGATATGCAGTGTTGCGTACGTGTGTGCAGATCTGTTTTCGATAGGCGAAAGGTTTCACTTTAGTATAAGTCGACTCTTACGAGAGGCGTCATTCGTAACAGGAGCCATATCCCTTGTCTGTCGAGATTGCGTTAGCTGCCCATCGGTTCTTTGCGTGAGGAGGAGTTGAACTCCTTCGATGAAAAAAAAGAATGCTTGGGTGATAGTCACACAAGAAAAACTCACGCGCAGTCGGAATCTTGTTTACTTTTGTAAGGGGTTCAGCATGAACATCGTGCACAACTGAAATAAACATTTTTTGGGGCGAGGCGCCACTGTGTTTGGGAACTGTGCTTCGATTCGTTCTCGTCGGTATCTGCGCGCCATTCATTTAACTACGTTGAACCATAGGCCGGACTAAAGAAGCACGCTGGCGTTTTAACGAGTACGTACTTTTCCAGTCAGGCCATGGCTGAACTTGGGCTGTTCACTTCTTTATGTTGTACAGACAAAGCCAAACAGGCACTCTGCGCAGCTCTACAAATTGGCAGTCATTACAATAAGCTCCTACGGTGATCAACATTAAGCACGAAAATTCCAAGAGCAGTGAAACCCACGGCGAATGGCCCAACTTAAGAAACACCAAACGCGCTAGTCAATTTCCTAAATCGTCGACTCAAAAGGCTCGCCTTTTCTCGGTATGTACCACCTCAGCAGGCCGCAGGAACGTTTCGAGCTATATCACTGAGCCTACCAGTCCTCACCCAAGCCTTTAGCCTTTTGTCCAATGTGCAAGGAATAGTAGTTAGTTGTAGTTTTATGCATGTGTTGCCGCAATCAAATAATGAAAGAACTTGACTCAAAACTAACCCATTACTCTTCTATAAGTGCTCAGTTACTTCTGTGTGGCCGTAATTGACCACTGCAATTAATTACATCTTAAGGGAAGTAACTGTAACAGTTAGCGGTTGCATATTTTCTGTAACACGTTTAAGTCTTCTTCTGTCCCACTAAACGTGGTCACGGGCAAACCAAAACGCTTGTAAATTGTGATTCTTTGATTGCTGTCAGGCAACAACGTTTGAAACCGAAATTCCTTCGTGTGAATTAACTTACCCTTCATATGGGTTGTTCCTGTCTCGTAATCTGAAATATCCGTAAGTAAAGCACCTGACGATACACGCAACACTCAACTCTGTACGTCAAATAAAAGTGGTGGGCACATGTTAAACTAGGGGCAAACATCCATTAAAAGCGTGCTCAAGTATCTGTTGCAGGAACAGCGCAGAACGTTAAGGGGGCAATCGGCATGTAACACGGGGCAAAAACGAAACAAACACAGCAAACACAGATGGTGTGGACGCCGTCGGGAAACTGCCATGCCAAACACCTTTCAAGCGGAAGCCGCGACATAAAAGACCTGGTAGCGTGACGTTGTAGCTAAATAAACGACTACTTTTCGGTAAAAAAAAAGAAAAAAAAGAACAGAAGGTGCATCACAGGAAACGTTTTTCGACTCTTGTAAGTCTGCTAATCGGATCAAGTCGAATTCTACAACCCATATCCAGGATGCACCAACTAGATCATCACTGGCAGTGAGGACTGCACGCTAAAAATGAAAGACATTAAAAGGTTGTCTTCCAAAGACTCTAACCCCCGTATTCTAGAACCTCCCTTCATCCTAAGCGTCGCCTTCACTTGAGAAAGCCGATGGGAGCGCCATCTCTAGGTACGGCAAGTCACTGCATACCATCGGTTGTCTTCTGCGATTCTTGAGTAGCGCAGCGTCATTTTCAGCCAAGTGATGGCGCTGTGCTCAACTCTGTCAAGTGAAGGGTGAAAGTCGAGTCGAGAAGCGTTTGTGAATACGGAGGCAAGGGTGCTCGTTCGAAACTTTGACATACCACTGCGTGCAGATGAAGATCCACAAGAGAGTCATACGAAAATGCGGCCATGTGTGTACGTGCTTTGGGAAAATTTCTCGTGGTTTCGTACGCACACTGCCGTTGCAGTCGAAGTCTTCATTTTTACGCACTGGGAACAGCCACGGTCCTTACGTATAGTGTCCTGACGGTATAATCTCTCTTTTCACGCTATATAGTGTAGTCCGCAATTGACTATGCATTCGTTAAGGCCCAATGATGTCCGTCCTTAAAAAGAAAAGTCGGAAAGATACGCAGTCGACACTTACACGAGGAACCGGTTGGTGCAACGTACTGAGCTGAAGGTGAAAAAAAAATAAGTCAAATTTACCGCAAGGGTGTAACAACGAATGCGATAGTAACGAAAGAGAAAATACTAAGTATAACCGCCGTAGCCTAGAACGTCCCTCCACTCAACGCTTCAACTTCACTTGAGAAGGCCGATGGGAGCGCCGTCTCTAGGCAGGGAAAGTCGCTGCATATGAGCGATAATCTGCTGCGATTCCTGGGTAGCGCAGTGTCACTTTCAGCCGAGCTGCGGCGCAGTGCTAAACTCTGTCAAGTGAAGGGTGAAAGTCGAGTCGAGGAGTGTTTGTGAATACGAGGGTAAGACTAGCAACTGACTCTTTTGGCATCCGATCTGGCGTAGCCCGAAACATACTAGTTGGGGAGCGCGGCCGCTCCAGTGAATGAAGTGGTTTTTTGCGCTGTTCATCTCTTCCACGCAAGTAAGCGATAATAGCCTGGCTCGTACAAAGGCAATGAGCTGTTTGCTTATCTCTGTCAAGATAACACGCGAGCGACCATTTGATCAAAGTTCAGGTTCGCAGTTTCAATGGCACAGCCTCTCTAGCAGTGGAACACTCAAGTAGTGGAACATGGCGGCTCCAATGAGCGAAGTGGTTCTTGTGCTGTCTATCGATTCAATGCAAAGTAAGCGATGAGAGTATGGCTCGTACAAACACATCAGCCATGTGCTCATCTCTGCCAAGATAGCACGCGGACGCATCAAAGTTCGCATTCACTGCCCAAATAGCTCAGCCTCTCCTCCTACACCCTCTAATACACCTCCTTGCGACGATGGCGGCCGGTTCATTGCAACACCAACTGGACTAGAGGGTGTTGTTCATTGGCAGCACGTGCCCTCACCCACATATTTTAGAACGCCCCTTCACTCAACACTCCACGTTCACTTGAGAAAGCCGATGGGAGCGCCATCTCTAGGCAGGACAAGTCACTGCATATCGGTGATAGTTTGCTGCTATTTTTCAGTAGCACAGCGTCATTTTCAGCCGAGCAGCGGTGCAGAGCTCAACTCTGTCAAGTGAAGGGTGAAAGTCTAGTCGAGGAGCGTTTGTAAATATGGAGGTTACTCTCACATACAGCACACGACGCATGGGGCGATGTGACGGGTTTCGTTTTTATGCGGAACATGACGGCGATGGCAAATGAAATAGGTCTCGGCTGTCTATACCATTAATATGGAAGTGCCACAAGTGCTCGTCCTGCAGGTGTCAAGGGTGTATGCGCACCTCCGTGTAGATGCAGTAAACGTGTGCACGGCACGCCACGACATTCAGCTGCATCGACAAGTATAATTACTAGCACCCATTAGCGATAACAACATTATGTTCCTATGATGGGCAACTGGCACCAGGGCAATAAGTAGTGAGGCTTTGTTTGAAGGATTTAGGAACACCCCCTCTCCCTTTCTTTGTGTATAAGCTTCCGGGTGATCCTGAAATATTACCACGCCTTCACCGAGACCACCACTTGCCAGTTAGCTTTTCCAAACTCCGCCCAAATCCCCGAGCAGCACCTATAAACTTACAATGCCACGGGGCCGTCGTTGCGTAGGCTGTGGTTGCATAAGTTGTGGCTCCATAGGTGGTGTCTTTGCATGAAAATAAAAAAAACAATGACAGAGAAAAACAAGTGATTCACTGTGGAAAGTAATCGCTTCATAGACATTGAATATAAGCCGGTGGTTGTGGCCTGTCAGACAGACAGACAGACAGACAGACAGATAGATAGATAGATAGATAGATAGATAGATAGATAGATAGATAGATAGATAGATAGATAGATAGATAGATAGATAGATAGATAGATAGATAGATAGATAGATAGATAGATAGATTTGTGGGGTTTAACGTCCCAAAGCCACCATATGATTATGAGAGACGCCGTAGTTGAAGGTTCCGGAAATTTCGACCACCTGGGGTTCTTTAACATGCACCCAAATCTGGGTACACAGGCCTACAACATTTCCGCCTCCATCGGAAATGCAGCCGCCACAACCGGGATTTGATCCCGCGACCTGCGGGTCAGCAGCCGAGTACCTTAGCCATTAGACCACCGTGGCGGGGCGAAAGACAGGCACACAGACAGATAGATAGATAGATAGATAGATAGATAGATAGATAGATAGATAGATAGATAGATAGATAGATAGATAGATAGATAGATAGATGATGGATTGATTGATTGATTTATTGATTGATTGATTGATATGTGGGGTTTAACGTCCCAAAACCACCATATGATTATGAGAGACGCCGTAGTGGAGGGCTCCAGAAATTTCTACCACCTGGGGTTCTTTAACGTGCACCCAAATCTGAGCACACGGGCCTACACCATTTCCGCCTCCATCGGAAGTGCAGCCGCCGCAGCCGGGATTCGAACCCGCGACCTGCGGGTCAGCAGCCGAGTACCTTAGCCACTAGACCACTGCGGCGGGGGATAGATAGATAGATAGATAGATAGATAGATAGATAGATAGATAGATAATAGATAGATAATAGATAGATAGATAGATAGCTAGATAGATAGATAGATAGATAGATATCTAGATAGATATAGATAGATTATAGCTAGATAGAAGATAGTAGATAGATAGATAGCTCGATAGATAGATCGATCGCTCTAGATGCTATGTCGACTAGTGATCAGCTCGCTAGATCGTAGATAGCTAGCTAGCTCGCTCGCTCGATAGATGATCGCTCGATCTAGCTAGCTCGCTATCGCTCGCTCGCTGCTAGATAATGGCTCGCTGGTCGCTGGTCGTGGATCGTGGCTCGATTCGCTCGCTCGATGCTAGATAGATAGATAGATAGATAGATAGATAGATAGATAGATAATAGATCCTAGATAGATAGATAGATAGATATTCGGAGCCCTTGTATATGCATCGGCCAAT
This sequence comes from Rhipicephalus annulatus, assembly GCA_013436015.1. Lineage (NCBI taxonomy): Eukaryota > Metazoa > Arthropoda > Arachnida > Ixodida > Ixodidae > Rhipicephalus > Rhipicephalus annulatus. Next base: position 91,550 of record WOVY01013414.1, read on the forward strand.
ATCTCAGACCAACGGAGCTGTTTCTTTCGCTTCACTGCATATAAGCGACATGTGCGCATGAAAGGAAGGGGTGGCACAACAGTCGCTTTTCCTAAATATTTGCTTTTGGGATCTGAGATACAGTCAGAGAGACGGTGGGGGTCCTCACTTGTCAAACGCTTAGGCTCCGGGTTTTCACGAAAATACGACGCCCAACAGAAATCAACGAGCTTGGAGTGAAAATATTCAGCCGTTTCCTACTGTAGCCAAACAAAGCTCAATGACGGTGCATTTCTGAACTCATCAACATGCCAACGGACACCCCACACCCTTCAAGCCGTCATAACAGCTATCAGAAGGCACCACGACTAAAATACAACTGATCAAGAAAGCAGTCCTATTCTCCAAATAAACAGCGGACGCCGTATTGCTGTACTTACCCATCGCAAGAGGAAATTGTAACTGTATCAGGCCTGCTCGACTCGACAACAGTAGATAAGACACTAGAAAGTGTGGTTCATACCCACACTCGTGGATTGACCAAGAACCGCTTAGTTGAAATAGATTGAAATGAACAGCTTTTTTTTTCTTATAGTCATCGTTACTTACACGTTTTTTTCAAGACCCGAATTTCGCTCAGAAGCGAGTGAACCACTGTTAATTTCTTACAAAGTTACAATTCGCAGTTAATAGGCGTCTCTCAAACCGGTCGGAAGCGTCGTCATCATCATCTTTATCGTCATAGAAGAGGCGCTCTTATTCTGTAAAGCATCTAGATCCAGTCGGGTCTCGCGCAATCCAAGCTGTTTGTCAAACTTGGGCGTAGCCAAAGCAAACGAACTACTAAATTGCAGCGAAAATATTCTTATCGACCACTGTATATGCAAAAGAGATTCATGCGTGGCTTTAATTGACTGAACATCGGGGGGAGGGGAGGGGTCAAGAACCAGTGGAGCTGAGGGGAAGGCTCAGTGAAGCAGTGCTAAGTAATGCAAAGCTATATAGTTAACGGGGACAGCGCTGTCAGAGAAATTACTCTAACAGCTAAAAGAGCATCTCTGAGAGGATGCAGAACTTGGGTTAACGTCACCATCCCGTGGTATGGGCAAATGGTTAATGAACATGACGGATGGGACTATAGAGCATAGTTTCCAAAGGTGGGCCCCGTGGAACCTACGGGTTCAGCCTGCCACTAATATTCTCTGGTTTCGCCCTTGCCAAGTCACTTTAACGGTGAAGCCGTCGGGCGGCCGATCTAACAAACCTCTATTACTTATAGCTAAGTATCAGTAAACGCATCTCGGGGCATTACAAGAATACGCGAGCTAGGCAATAAATCCCGCTAGCAACTTGTGTCCATTGAGATTCCAAAAATGGGCCTCGCAGTCAAGCTATGGCACTTGAATTTCGGAGGTTTCATACTATATATACCTCCACGCACAATTCTCCTTTTTGAAAGCAGTCACCGAAGATAGGGTCGTACGTATGGTGGAGTCATTCACAACAACATAGGGCGTAAGCTGGAGAACAGGTATTCTCAACACCAGCCTATATCTGAAAAATAATCGCGAGAATCGGCTGAAGCCAGCAGGCAACCTGCGGCTGGCCCTAAGGGGGACTTATGCTCACATCGATTTGTTGGAGCTAGGAGAGGGAGTTCAGTTGCATGCCAATGATTAAACTTTTCTATATGCCCTTGCTTTTGGATTTATTCAACGGGAATATAGCCTGAACCGAATGAAACATGGTTGCATGAAAGCGGCAGTGGGGGCAGGGGGTTCCTTGGCACTCAATGAAGCTTGTCAGGGTTCGCTGGTACCAACATGCTTAAGAACCCCTGGACTAGAGGAAACGTAACACGCGTCAACTCTACCCTGTGTAGTACCTGCAGCGCAGCTGTGCCTTTTCTCGTGCCGAGTGTGACCGGACAATGAGGTGCTGTCACAGAACACCTAGTGCTGTAGCCAGGCAAGGCAGGCGCCCGTCGCAGGGCTATTTTTCGTATGTATGTATGCTATTAGCGAGGTTGACGCTTGGGCTAAAGGTGCCACATCGCGGTGTGTTAAGCCGTGCACAATGCTGCATGCTTCTCGATTGCGACGGAGGTGTAGCAACGACGCGTTGCAGGAGTAATTGCAGAGGCCACATCCATGATGCTTTACCTCGTTAATATAGGTGAAACCACCAAGCCAACCAAGAACACTGTGAGAAAAAAATTTGAGATATAAAAGGCGCGTTTGCTAAGTATCCAGTGAGTGCGACTGTGGCGCAGGAGATAGCGTACCCGGCATCTGCTGTGGTGGACCGAGATGCCATGGGTTGGACTCCCGTTGACGTAACTTTTCTTTGCCATCTGGCAGTGTTCATTTTTTTTTGACATCACTTCCATGACGGAAATACGTCACTAAAGTCTTCGCGGAGCCCGGCATGACACACCTTCGTGGTGTATTTGAAGAAACAAACAGGACACTGTGCTAAACTTTAGCTAGGAATCCATATATGCTTATAAAAAAACGTACGACAAGGTTCAGCACTTACTTGGCCTTCGAAATATGTCTCCGTTGAGCAATCCCGTAAAGGTCGACACTACTGCGGTGTCTGTTTTGGCCGCCACGCTTGTCACACTTGATTTCCGATTCGTGGCGCGTATGAATACTGTCTTGTGTGCATTGCCGATTGGTTTGGACAGTTTCTATAAGCTTGAGTGCTCGATGCCGGGCACAAGTTCACTCAAATAAAGCGTTATGTGTGGCCCAATTTTGCTGAAGTCTTTTTCACCGTCACAACCCCTTGACAATATATTTCTAGGAATGGCAGAGGTGGTTTAGTACAACCAAAAAAAATAGACTCGGAACATTTTCGTGTTTTGTAAATGGGCGTTTACTGCGAGTGACGTATGCAGATGGGTTGTCCGCCGCCTCTGCGCATGTGCTATGCCGTTGATCCTTCTGTGATCGTGGTTGGTACAAACGCACATAAGCTCGGTCTAGGCCCCGGCAGAGCGACACAGTTCCTCGATGACGTATCGTATCTTGACTATCGCCGCGTCCACGTCGTCTGCGTCCACGTCGTTGTGCAACACTGCGCGGGCTTTGCTCTGGCTGATGGGAATCATCTTCACCGTGATGGCCTGCTGGAGGTCTTCGTATTCCCTCTCCGTCACCTGGAAGAGATGATGTCACCAGAAGTTTAATCGTGTTGCGATGCGGGGAGGCAACCGTTTTTAGCAACGCGTGTGTGGTGCTCAGTTATTTGCAATAAATACCAAATAAAGATGATAAGTTTTTCATCATCTGTTTCTTCATCTCAGTCCCCGTTTGTCAAATGGATGTTTAAAAGGTAACTAAAGTGTAAGCTTAGGTTAGCCTTGCCAGAAATGTTAATCTTTTAAACTCTAGTTTCATTCATTTGGCCACTACAGGTTCATGACGGAATGCCTCAGTTTTGAATTTCGCGCTGAAGCTTCAGCGTGTGAACGGCTCCGTGACGTCACCAACTTCAAGAGTTTTTTGTGTATTTCGGTCACATTGTTTCAATTAAATACTCTGCAACTAGGTGCAAGCAATTAAATCTTCTGCAGCTGCAACGATGACGTCATCAAATTTGCGGCTTGCTGGTGTTCTGTGTTGCAAACGCTTCTTATTGCTCCAGGAAGTATCGAGACACGCTCCAAGTTTAACGCGCGCACACATGGGCCGCAAACTTTTGCGGTTGACTGCTCGTACGCGGTAGTTACGCAACGTATTGAAAGAGATATACAGTGGCGACCTTTAGGAGACGCTCGCAGAAGGTGACGGGGGATAGCCGGCGGATGTCGTGGAAGTCGTACACGGCCATGTTGGTCTGCACAGTGTCCAGGTCCATGCTCACGTACGGGTTGCCCTTCAAGCAGACGCCTGCACGGAAGCGTGGCATGCACGTTATTCCCCCGATCAAGTATGGGTGTAGCGTAGCGAAATACTGAAGGACGCAGAACCACCAAAGGAAGAACAGTAGGGAAAAAACCGTTGTTGTCTTTACTATTAGGCCGAAAGTATTAGGTGCCTCATCGCATGGTAAATTCGATCGTCCGCGGGACAAGGGATGCGAAAAATTATCGTCACTGGATGACGTCCACATATACGACGTCATCAAGTGATGACGATGCGAATTTTACTGTCTGTGATTTCATGACAACGTCATCACAATGACGTCATAGGCCACAAATACTTGGTGATGTCATCATGACGTCACAAATTCTGACATGAAATGACGTGGAGCAACGCCACAAAATGCCGTTGTAACGCCACTCTTTGGGCGGCGAACATTACCGGAGTGCATGCGAGGAAAACAAAGGAAAATAAAGACGGTGCTTTGCAGCAGCGAGTGGGCTCGTGTTCCCTGCTCCCTCACACATTGACTGGAAGAAGATGATGATGATCGCAATGATGGTAAAGAAGAAGAAGATGATGATGATGATGCCGATGATGATTATGATGATGAGGATGATGATGATGATGAAGTGAATGAAGTAGATGAAGATGATAATGAAACAAGTGAATAAGAAGATGACTGTGATTATGGTGAAGAAGAATATGATGATGATGATGTTGATGATGATGAAGTAAATGAAGTAGATGAAGAATATGGTGAAAGAAATGAATAAGAAGAAGATAATGATTGTGGTGATGGTGAAGAAGACGAGGATGATCAAGGAAATGAAGACGAAGATGACGAAGGAAGTGAAGAACAAGACGAAGATGATGATAATGAGTCTTCTTACGTCAATGCACATGGCCTCCTGTGAGTATTTCCGGGACGAGCAGTGAAACACAGATAGTCGCAGCAAATATCTGCTAAGCACATTACTGCAAACACTCGTGAAATTACATGCGATAAGGATAATGGCAACACCTTCCCAATGTATAAAAGATAGAAATAATACTCTCATTAGCTGGGGAATCGGTAAGTGAATTGGGCAGTGAATTACTACTTGGTCATTCCTTCTATTTTTGTTTTGGCGAGATTATTATGTATTCTTTCATGCAAATTGTTAGACGGAGCAGTACGCTTGTCTCTACACACCAACATTGTGTTTTTTTGGCAATCAAGTGAAATGTTAGGATGGAAAATCTCATTGATCGATTGATTGATTGATCGATCAATGAGATCGGCTGAATGATTGATTCGTATATTTATTGACCGAATTACGGATTGGAGAACGTGGTTGGAGCACATACACACCCCTCGCGAGCCTTTGAGTGTTCTCGTGGTCCTCGTGTAACCTCGGCACGATCGTCTTCAAGGAGACGAGACCAGCCGCAGCCACGATGCCCGCCTGGCGCAGTCCTCCGCCCAGACACTTTCGCACTCTGGACACTCTGGGTTAGCGAGAGAGAGAAAGAGATGATGTGAGGGAGAGAGTCAATAAGAGCTAGAATCAACCGACAGTTGGCAACACTCTTTGGGAAGAGTCATCATTGTAACCAAATGTTCTGGTTTTATTCGAGTAAATTCGGCAGATTCAGTCCATCTATAAGGCACTTTTAACGCAAAAATGTTTGTTCCGGGATCCACCAAATTTGGATCGTGTCATTTCCGTCACGGAACTGACGTCAGTATAAATGGGCGCAGGGTTCTTATAGCCAACGCTAACCGAGAGTCAATAAGAAGAGTACTTTGGCCTTAATGATGAGTATGTAGGTGGAATAGCACGTATACGTACTTCGGGACGCAGTAAGAAAGACGATGCTAGCGCTTGTTTCAACGTTCTCCGTCTGTTGCTGGCTACAAGTGCTGCGCAAGAAGACAGCGTTAGCCGAATGCCCACGTTTTATTCAAGTAAATACGGCGGGCTCCGCCCGAGCTAATGCACTAACACGACATTGTTCAATCCGCCATCCACGAAGAAATGACTCATGTTATTTTTGTCACAGAACTGACATCATTATAAACGGGCGAGAAGTTACTAATCAATGCTAACCAAGGTCAAGTGGTCTACTTTTGATTAAGTGTTGTTGTTTGACCTAGTCAGCTGGTTTTGTACAATTGCATGTTGCAATGTTGCAGGCTCTATACAACCGAATGCATTAACAAAAAGGCTGTAAATAAAGTTGCTTCTCCATCAATAAAGTTGTTTCTCTCTCTCTCTTTCTCTCTCTCTCTTTCTCTCTCTCTCTTTGTTAACAAAAAATGGTGATGAAGTTTGTGTGGGACTGAGCTTGTTTGTACGGCTTCACCTTACCGAAACGGCGCATAAAACGACGAGACAGAAAGAAGCACGCAGGAAAGAGCTCTCTTCACTGTGTGTTTCTTTATGTCTCCTCGTATTATGTGCTGTTTTGCGAAGTTTACTATATAGGTGATTCATAAAGAGTTGGCTCGTGTGATTTCGGTCACGGAACGGACGTCAAAAAACAAGGGTGCGGCATTTGGGTCAAATAGCAGTCGTTGTCTACGTGGGTGCGGTGCATAAACGTCAATAACCGCCACACTATAGCGCAATAGCAGTATACATGCTTCGTAAATGATGTTCATTAATGTCTAACAGGCCTGCAACTATAGTTTTTATTTAAACATGCTTTACTATTGTCTTACGAATGGTTGCCATGAAATAGCCGTCAATTCCATCAAGGTGGTTGAATGCTTGTTGCCGCCGTAAAGCCACGGTTCTACATCACGAGAGAATACTGTCACCTCGCTGTGGAGACTCTTCACCCGAATGTTTCAGCGGTACCGGTAACTTACTTGTAAATGAAATCCTTCGGGCCGGCCACTAGGGATCCCATGGGGCAGGCGAGGCCCTGGACAATCCAAAAGAGGACAAATTCAGCGAAAAAGGTTCATTGCTACACATTGCTTGACCTGAAAGATGTAGCGCTCATTCATGTTTTTAAGCGAAAGGTTAGAAAAGTGCTTATCGAACTGTTTCGTTTCCTTAATTTTGTGAAGTTGCTTTGTGTACATACAATTCGGTAAGTGATAGCTTGAATATTCAATAACGTCTTTGTTACTTGTAAAACTTTAAAGAGAGCTCTTGATCCCTGTTTATAGTTTAATTTTTTAGTGCATTGCCATGGGGAAGTATCGCTTGTGCTTTGTATCATTGGTACCTCCTCCTGTATATTTATATGCATTGTATTAGCTTTTCTACACAACTAATAAAGAATAATTAATTATTATTTATTTATTTGAACTCAATCATTCGAGTGAGGTTGAAGGAACTCATGTTTTCTGCATACGCCTAAGACGACTCGCATCTCAGCCGATGTATTAACTCTTCCACCCTTCCGAAGCCTTTGCACCTAACGTGAGTTCGGATAGCCTCCGGGATCGGCTCATCTTTGACCAAGTTACATGTCGTGAGAGGACCTCATCACACGACGTCAAGTTATGAAACGTCATGATTACTTAGAAGGGTGACAGATCGGGCAAGTTGATACTGCATGATCAGAAACGTAATAATGGGGAAGCAAACACAATGGGCTAGAAAAGGATGGCGTCAGCAATTTGGGTATCTGTAACGTCACAGTGACATCGTATTGTGACGTCATCGCGTGCTGATGATTTTTACATCTTTTTTTTCTGACGCCGACGGTCAACTTTCGTGTTTCAAGATGCGTATAAGGCGTTAAAAAAGGGCATGCAGTCGCACTGAGCCTGAAAGCTACGGGAAGTGCGAAACAGTGCTTCGCTTGCCCTTTAGCCAAAATCAGCGTACACGGGCAAGCCTTCCAAACGTGCAGCCTGCTAGGCCTCCATGGCAGGAAATGAAAACCTTTTAAGTGGACCTTTGCACTGTCCACTACACATTCATGTGCAGTGCAGTAGCGTCATATGCCCTCCTTTCTCTCCGCTCCACACCCACATTTCCCTTTCTCGCCTCCTTGGTATGGAATGCACGGCAGTGAGCTAGCCTGGGGTTGAGAGGATTTGAACACGCCGAAGTGTTTCAGTTTTGTGCGTGTAAATATACAGGCACCCGTGAAAACACACAAACCAAAATACATAAAGTATGGTTGAACATGCCTCCCCTCACATACACACACAAACCCTAAAGTCTTGTTATGCTACTGATATGTGGTTATGCTTTATTACTCCTGTTCTATTTTGATTCCTTCTTTACCTCATTTCATCTTTCGATCCTGTTGATACACTATGTTATAGATGAGTATGCCATACTTTACCCTATACCCTCTCGCTTTCCCTTCTCCATCTCGCTTCCCTTTCCCAGCTGTTGTTCTTCTAGACTATACATGGAATTCCATACGTGGTTTGCCTGCGTTGCATCGAGCGATGACATGATATGACAGTATTGATTCATGATTGATATGTGGGGTTTAACGTCCCAAAACCACCATGTGATTATGAAAGACGCTAAGATGACATATAACAAGAGATGACTTTGGGCGTACGCCTGAACCCTTATAGAGGCTTCCGCACTTAACAAATAAATTTTCTTGATTGCACTCTCCGGTCTACTCACATTCGTTGGTACTCGCATTCACCCACATGTATAACAACACCGACTGGAGCTCACATACACGCACTGAATTTCGCAGGTCCGGTTATGCACTCAAGGGAATGAGATGAACGTACCTTTGATATGCACATCATTACGGTGTCACATGGTCTGAGCAGATCCTTGACCGGAAGTCCCAGGTACGTAGCCGCGTTCATTATTCGCGCGCCGTCCATGTGAAGAGGAATCTTGTGAGTCTTCGCGAATCGCCCGGCCTGCGTACAAGAGTTTACAGGCACGCGATCAACTGAAAACAGGGTTCCGTGAAAGATCGAAAAACACAAAGATCAGGTGGCCCCCAAACCTTTTTATTTGCGAACCGCGTGGCCTGGACAGGACTGTCTTCGGCCCACATTAGTTTATTATTTTCATAATAAGCATTTTCGTGAAGTACACAGACATGAGAAGTTTAAAGCATATTCTTGTAAGGTATCCCAGGTGATCACCAGTGCTGAGGAGTATTTTATAACCGTGAAACGAAAACTGCATTTTAGAATCGGCATTCTATTTTACCCATTTTGGAGCTTTTAAGTCTGGAAGATTGGGCTAGTTGTTTTTAGTTTTTGATGAATTTCACAGCATGCAGACATCGCAAAAGAATAGGACAGTGTAACAAAAGAGCACTGTGCTCTTTTCTTTTTTTTTTGTCCCAATTTTTCTCGATGTTCGTGCGCTGTCAAAGTCGCCATTGTATTGGAGATTGGTATCGACGCGCGAAGTTTTTATTTCTAGCCCCAAGTATTGAGAAATGGCCCGTATTTGAGGCGTGGAAAAAGGTTCTCTTTACAATGTTATGGTATATGCTGACAAAGTGTACGAACTAACCCACTTCTCTTATATATTCTTCTCCGAGCCGGCCCATACGTAGCTGAATTCTATACATTGCGGCCCGACGCCTAAGATGACTTTGAGACCCCTAGCCAAGAAAGTCTGCGTAATTTACTGTATGCAACAAAGGTATGCGCAAGGCATTGCGTATGACGGGATACCTGACGCGCCAACACTCTAATTTAAAAGGCATTGAGTAGCCCTTTTCTTGAAGAAAAAATGGCGAGAAGCAAAGCTTAGCTCCAGCGTGTCTGACCTTCTAGTTTTTGTTCGTTTCTTTATTCTCTCTATTGTTTCTCTCTATATTTCTGTCTCTCCCCCGGCGGAAACGATCACTGGTCTGCTTGCTTGCGCCCACGGCGTGAGGGCGCGCCTACAATGTTGACGTCGCGCCTATTCACTTACGTACGTTCCAGTGCCTGAATGACATGCGTTCATATTCAGAACAACAGCGAACAGTGCGAACTGTGGCAACGTTGAAATGACAAGCGACCTCGCTAAAAATACCGGCTTGTCATATCTGAAGCGGCTCATCAACGAGCTCACGATCTAGAGTGTGTGGGTTACGGTAAAAGGGTGCGGTAAGTACGCGTACGACAGGAACGCCACTGAGGGCCGCATTTCTCGACCTGGCTGGCGACCGGTTTTTGTTTACGACAACGCCACCACCTAAGTCTGTAAGTCTGAAAACGCATCACTTCCGAAGTTTGTGGGCCTACGTAACTTATTGATGCGACAAAGGCATGCACGTATACCTACGTAAATCTATTGATGCGACAAAGGTATGCAGTATACCCACGTGATCGATTATTGTTGTGACACAGGTATGCACGTAACATGCGTGTTTATACGACAAGGGTATGCACGTATACTGACAAGGATACCAGGAAAGCGCGCTAAGGGCCATTCCACGCGCTTCCCGCACAGCCGCAACGCACGTGCCGGGACCCCCACCGCACGCAAGTGGGGGACAAATAAGCCAATCGGCGACGCTCTTTCGCCCTCCGCAGCGTCGCCAATTGGCATATTTGTCCCCCACTTGCGTGCGGTAGGGGTCCCGGCACGTGCGTTGCGGCTGTGCGGGAAGCGCGTGGAACGGCCCTAAAGCTCTCTAAACATTGCTACCACTGCTTTAACAAACCTCTTCCACGTAGTCTACGGGTAGCACTGTGCCTCCGCACACGTTGTGCGTGTTTTCCAGGCACAGAAGCGCGGTCTTGGGGCAGTGGAAGTCACGAGGCCTCATGCGGAACTCCAGGTCTTCTAGCAGGAGTCGACCGTCCTTCTGCGTCGGCACGGCCCAGCTCTGCACGGCGGCCACCTGCAGTGCCGAGTCAGCACGCAAATCGGCGTTAATATAGGGATTTAGGCTGCACAAAGGCTTGAGCGAGCTGGTCCTTGCGTTCCATTGTACTCGGCCGTGTTGGCACGCTGCAAGCCGTAAGCAGGCTCCGCCGATGCAGAGATGTTAGCGAGTTTTGGCGGGACGCGTCATGAACGTACACAACTCAGAACATTGGGGGTGGGGGGTGGGGGGCATGTCACTTAAGAGGAGTAACGCACTGTCTGCCACATACATTGACTTAATAGGCAGGGACAGGAAGTACTACAACAAACTTTCACCCCCTCTCCCCTGATGGGGAACCACCATATTTGCCCGCTCAATATGGGAATACCTCGTAGTCGTTTCGGGGAGTGCTCGTGCTTACCTGAGCCACGCCGCCTTGCTCGTTGAGAAATAGGTGGGAAGCATCACCGACAAGGATCTCCTGGCCCCTTTGGTCACAGTGAGCCATAACTGCAGAAGATATCATATTCACGCATTAATAAGAAGCTCATATAGTTCATGGTAGGTGGACGGACGTCCTTTTTCATCTCTGCAACGCATTTTCTAAGCAATCCTCCACCAGCACTGGACCAAAACGGAAAGGTGGCACTGGGGATTACACAAATGGGACCTGGAAAGGAGGTTCCGAATGACCCTTAAATTGAAGCGATGCATCACAAGTATGATCCACCGCATTCGTCGTCTTGGGGTGGCGTAAACTTCCATTACTCTTTTTCCTCCCCAGGTATAGAGTAGCACGCGATATATATATATATATATATATATATATATATATATATATAATATATATATATATATATATATATATATATATATATATATATATATATATATATATATACTGTCAACCTGTCAACCTCTTATACGAACAGAACTGCCGATTTTGGAACCGTAGTGGTGGACCGCCGTTGCTGTCCGTGACACCGCGCTAGGGTGGCCAACCGTGCCACTGCAGCGTATACGACCGCCTGAGAACCAAGACCACATTGTGTGTGTCATTGCGCACACGTCGTGCATTACGCGATATTAACGTCCTGACTTCGTATTCATCATAGTCGTCGTACACTCCTGTCATGTCATGCGTGCTTCGATATTCACTACTTTACGAAAAAGGCCGCAATAACGCAGACCTACAGATAGATAGATAGATAGATAGATAGATAGATAGATAGATAGATAGATAGATAGATAGATAGATAGATAGATAGATAGATAGATAGATAGATAGATAGATAGATAGATAGATAGATAGATAGATAGATAGATAGATAGACGGACGGACGGACGGACGGACGGACAGACGGACAGACGGACAGACAGACAGACAGACAGACGGACGGACGGACGGACGGACGGACGGACGGACGGACAGGACAGGACAGACAGACAGACAGACAGACAGACAGACAGACAGACAGACAGACAGACAGACAGACAGACAGACAGATAGATAGATAGATAGATAGATAGATAGATAGATAGATAGATAGATAGATAGATAGATAGATAGATAGATAGATAGATAGATAGATAGATAGATAGATAGATAGATAGATAGATCATGATCAATATGCTTTAGTTCACCATGACATGCTTACATTTGAAAGGTGATTCGTCGATGTTTGCTAACTAACCACTTACGAGCATGCCGCTTGGAGTAATTGAGCTTGAAAGACTAGAACTACATTGTCATGGGCAATTTGCTTTCGCAAATTTTGAGTCTTATAAACAGTCTAACCGAGAACGGAAGAATCGCTCCATATGTGCGGGTGTTCTTTTGCATGCATGTAATATAATTAACTTGACTGAGCGTTTTAAGGCGTTCAACATCGTTGCTCCGCAGTTATGGGCTCGGCGATGCGAGTAAATGCGCGAAGGAGCTTCACAGACAAACTTTTGTCCGAAAAATTTGATAACGCGTGGCTTATCTTGCGGTGAACACGGATATCGAGAAGTTGTGGTCGTGGCACGCTATCGAGGACTTGTCATGTGCGTGGTCGACCTTTACACGGAACGCAGAACAAAAAACGCCGATAGGGAGAACCACACATCCTGAAACACTCACGCCATTTCGACTGTGTTCGGGATAACGGCTGATAACTAATTAGATTACCTTATCACACGCACGTGCGTATACACTGTGATATTGAAACAAAAAGCATTTATCCACAATTCCTGTTTCGAAAAGTGCTTGTATTTATTGATTGATATGTGGTGTTTAACGTCCCAAAACTACCATATGATTATGAGAGACGCCATAGTGGAGGGCTCCGGAAATTTCGACCACCTGGAGTTCTTTAACGTGCACCCAAATCTGAGCACACGGGCCTACAACATTTCCCCCTCCATCGAAAACGCAGCCGCCGCGACCTACGGGTCAGCAGCCCAATACCTTAGCCACTTGACCATCGCGTCGGGGTGGAAGTTGCTTCCAAATTGTTATGGTGGTGGCAGTGGGTGGTCCACACGCTATGATTTCGAAAGTACTGTTAGGAGCAATGGCTTAACATGCCGATATGTAAGGGGAGGGGGCAGTGTTATGAAGGTATATGTGAGCCCCTACTTATGCTTTCACACCTTCGTCTTCCTATTCTCTCTCATTCCATATCTATCCTTCGTCTCTCTAGTCTACCCCTTTGTAAAAGTGACTGTATTAGTTAAGGTCAGTCCATCACTCCATTCAAGAATGTGAATAATTAATGCACGTATGGACAGGCAGCACTGCTCTGCGTACAAGTGGTTACTGTCTTACGGAGCAGTGAGATTCATCTGCAACAGTGAACAGTTGTTGTTGTTGTTGATGATGATGGTGACGATGATGGTAGTGGTGGTGGTGGTGGTGATGATGATGATGATGATGAGGAGGAGGAGGATGATGATGATGATGACGACAACGACGACATCTTCTTGAGGGCACTAACGAGCCGAAATTTGGATGGTGCGCCCACGCTTCCCCTTCGTCTTTGCCCTCTCATCTCCCTCTCCCGTGCCCCTCAGTCTAGGTTACGTAGAGTACAAGATTCTTCACGTCGTGATCACGTCATCATTGCGTGACCAAGTATCTTCGCACATACCGTTCCCCTGTGTTTCAATACCCACTGCGGTGGCCCAGTGGTTATAGGCTTCGTGTGTGCTGGCCTAAATATCGTTGGATTGAATCCCAGCCGCAGCGGCAGCATTATGCTTGATAGCGAATGCCAGAGGCCCATGTGTTTACATTTGGGTGCGCGTAAAGGAACATCAGGTGGTCGAAATTCGCGGAGCCTTCCACTACGGCGTCTCTATTGATTAAATCATGCTTCTGGGACGCAAGATCCCGCCAACTATCACTCTCTGTGTACACTCCTTTGAGTGTACCCCAGGACGACTGGTTGAGCGGTGGCGAGCCGCCCTTCTCAGCCCACGAGCAGTGGACCAAATCTCGGCTGTCCAGCGGGCCAGGGTTATCGCCGAGGACATCGCACGATGCTACGTGGACAACGGCTCCGGGAGGCCTAGCCTGGGCCGGTGGTTCCTCGTTCGATATTTAATAAAGTTTATCACCTCCCTATATATTATAATCTTCGAGAGTAGTGCGATGTAAGAAACAAAACAGTTATTTATATATATATGATTAAATAAATAAATAAATAAATAAATATTCGTTTTGTTTTCTCTTTGCACTAATATATATATATATATATATATATATATATATATATATATATATTCTTTTGGCGTGAAGCTTCATGGCTGCGCAGCTTGTCGGCGTCTCATTCCGTCACAGTGTCGCGTAGCCGCGGTCCATCATAAAGTTAACTTGACGTGATAACGTCATCCTATGGTGGCATCACGACGACACAAGGTCGACGAAGTTTGTCACGCAATGATGACGTGATCATGACGTGGCGAAGCACATTATAGGGTCTCGGTACGCAGGCTTCTAATGTCGGCACGGTGTATTGTGTAGTCAGGGTCCGTGGTAAAAACTGGTACGTGCCACGAAAATGGAGTGAATCTATACTCGCCACCGGTTCGCTAAACAGGAGTGCAACAGTTGGGCAAAAAAATTAGCCGACGACATACATTTGTGGAGCCTAAACAGCCTTCCCAACGTACTTTGCTCCTCCCCAGTCTTGTTTTTTTTCTTTTTTTTTTGGCAGGGTGGAACTTTTTCCGCCGTGGGTTTGTCCCTCCTAGCTCGTCTTGGTTCGCGACCACTTAGGTGACTTACTGAGCAAGTGCGGATGGGTGGACGGGCGGTTGCGCGGACAGACAGACAGACAGACAGACAGACAGACAGACAGACAGACAGACAGACAGACAGACAGACAGACAGACAGACAGACAGACAGACAGACAGACAGACAGACAGACAGACAGACCGGACAGACCAGACCAGACCAGACCAGACCAGACAGACAGACAGACAGACAGACAGACAGACAGACAGACAGACAGACAGACAGACAGATAGATAGATAGATAGATAGATAGATAGATAGATAGATAGATAGATAGATAGATAGATAGATAGATAGATAGATAGATAGATAGATAGATAGATAGATAGATAGATAGATAGATAGATAGACAGGCAGACAGACAGACAGACAGACAGACAGACGGACGGCCGCACGGACGGACGCATGCACGGACGTACGGAAGTAAGGATGGACGGACGCATAGATGGACACACGAACGGATGCATGAACGGATGAACAGACGCACGGAAGCAAGAACAATCGGACGGACAAACAGACTGACGCCTGAACGGACGTACGGACGGATAGATGGACGCTTCGCCCCACTCATCATCATTCACTTCTTAGATATCTGTGACTTTTTTTGCCATCAGCTCGTGCATCCGTCAGTACATATGAGGCTCCTGACCTATCTTTGTACCATGTGCATGAACCTTCATGAGATTGTGTACCGGTCATACCTGCTGCAAGGTTTCCCATGGTCCCCGTTGGCACGAACAGAGCAGCCTCCTTCCCAGCAACTCAGCCACCACACGTTCCAGCTCTGCGGAATGGAACAAGTGACTAACTTAAAGACTGCACAGGATGTTGGCCCGAGACGCAAGCATGCGGCATGATACGCGAGGCGCGAGCATGAGCAGTGAGGTGGCCGCCGAGGCCGGATTTGCGAGTGGGCGAGACTATGAAGTGCTCTGCATTTAAAATGGTCCGTGTGCTACCAGTGGCTCATCCGTACCACTGTTCAGCTACGCGACGAGATTGCATTAGAGTAGAGGTAAGTTAATCAAATGGTGATCCACCTTAATACATTGGCACGCTTCGGGAGAGAGCGTTGCGTAATCTCAGCCGTCAAAGTGTAATGCGACAGAGCGATGATCATGCTATCAAGATATATGTCTCGTACCCGTCGGCACCTGTGCCAGAATAGTTCTTTTATACCTCGCGGTTTTCTCAAATTGGAAATGCGGGTAACGGCTATCAGGCTTTCTCAAGATTTTCAATTCCAAATCTCGCGGTTTTTCCGAAATTGGAAATTCTGGTAATGGCTATCAGGCTTTCTCAAGCCAGGCGCTCTGGAAGAGAAGATAGTCGTAATAGATACGGTATCTGTAGTGTGTACGTCAAGAGAGTTTTGGCAGAATTTACGCTTCCGTGGAGCCTATGTCTACGCGACGTGCCGGACCTGTTCAGGACGTGTATACACAAGACGTGTTTGGTCAAACTCGTTACAACATATCAAGATTATACCGTTGACGGTGGGGTCCTCCTTGAAGACGTCGTCACCGACCTCGGCGTCCCTCATGGCCTGTCGCATCTCGGGCGTCGGTTTGGTCAGCGTGTCCGATCGGAGGTCTACGACGCGAGGGTTGTCCATGGCTGCCGCTTCGGGTGCCTGCGAGAGACCGTCGCTGGTGCAATTGTAAATTTACGCCACGTGGTTTGTCCATAAATCGTATGATAGATAGATAGATAGATAGATAGATAGATAGATAGATAGATAGATAGATAGATAGATAGATAGATAGATAGATAGATAGATAGATAGATAGATAGATAGATAGATAGATAGATAGATAGATAGATAGATAGATAGATAGATAGATAGATAGATAGATAGATAGATAGATAGATAGATACCGTTGCAAACATCATATGTCACTTCTTTATCACTCAGATATCACTCGCTTTGTCACTATGTTACAAATGAGAGAGAAGTTCGGGTTTCAGGATTCAGTTGCCACTGTAGTGAGCGTTCGTCTCACACTGATCTAAATGCACTCGCCGACGTCTTTCAACCCTCTTCACTAACTCTACCACCACAACTCTATGATACCTTCACTTCATAAAGATGACTTCACTCTCTCCCTACTGCACTGCTTGCTATAGAACATGCTGATCTCCGGTTGTTTTGTTTTAACGGACGGAGTGTGCTAGAGAATATGATTGTCAAAGTGTTCTATCACACTTTATATCCATTTACCACAGGCGTGCGCACAGGAAATGAGCGTGTGTGGGGGGGGGGGATAAACCATTCTTTTACATTGTACAGGAGGGGCTAAGCCAGTCTTGAACATTGACATAATAGGGAGGGGGGAGTGGCAAAGTCAGCTCCATACATTCACCAAATAAGGGGGGGGGGGAGACGCTAAGACAAACCTCATGGTCCCCGGAAGGGGAACCCTGTGCACACGTTTATGTCCTTTACCATCACTACTGATTCACTGTCACAGGTATGAGGAGTACCTCCGGTCTCACCGTTATTTCACCGACGTACGATCCGCTACGGAATGCTCTCCCCGGGGCAGCCGTAGTACGCGTCCCACTGGCGGTTGCGCGGAGGTCTACACCCTTGCCAAGACGTCCTATCGGTCCGCTATGATTCCTATATCGCTCATCTGCAGAAAACAAAAGAGCGACTGCTCCCACCGTTCCGTCGCCTCCAATACGCCGCCCTGCAAGACGACCTCTGAAGTTGAGCTATGAGATTTCACTGCGGAAGGGAAGGGGGGAGTAGGATCGTGTACGCGCTTGCCAACAACTGCCCCCCCCCCGTTCTGTGGCGTCAGCAGCGCTGCAGTTGGGAGCGATAATGCGAGAGACAAGAGAAGCGAGGAATGCCTTACTGCTGCGTGTGAAAGTGTACGCTATCACGACACCCTCGCGCTTCTACCGAATCTCTTTTTTGTCTCTGACGCGTGAGCGCCCCAAGATTACACTGATTGCGCAGCAGCCCGTATAGACGAGCGATACAGATAATGAACACTAGCAAAGCCAAGGACGAAATTCTTCAAATTTGTTTTCTTTGTTTTTCAACTTTTGTGTATCTAATACGTTGGCGAACATATTATACAAACACACACACTAACATACGTGAAAGATTAATCGAATTAGCCGCCCCCCTCCTGCATCCCAAGGGATAAAATCTAGGCAGCATTTGCACTAGATGTGCCTAGCCTGAGAGAAGGCCGGAGCAAGGTGGCCGCGTTTGTGTCGCTTTAATTTTCGCTTTCCATTTTTTTCCTTTTTCATTGTTTATTTATTTCTGTTCATTTATTTATCTCTCTATTTCTTCTCTTTGACTCTCTCTCTCTCTCTCTCTCTCTCTCTCTATATATATATATATATATATATATATATATATATATATATATATATATATATATATACATTTCTTGCCCGCGTCCTTTTTTCTTTCCATGTCTGGTCAGCTCTCTATTTCTTTCTATATCTCTCTTGCTTATTCTGTCAGTGGTTTTCCTCTGCCTTTCTTCGTCTGTCCCTATCTCTCGCTTTCTCACTTGCTTCTTCCTACTCCTATGTTTCTATGTTTCTTTTTCTATGTTTTCACTCTACCTTTCTTTCTATTCGTTTTTATCTCTGTTACGCATTCTTTCTAAATGCTAATTAAGCTTTATCTTCCCCATTCACCTTTTCCCTACTCTTCAACTTCGCATCTGTCCTCATCACCCTCACTTGCCTTTCCTAACCCCTTTCTGTACTATTGCCCCGCCGTGGTGGTCTAGTGGCAAAGGTGCTCGGCCGCTGACCCGCAGGTCGCACGTTCGAATCCCGGCTGCGGCGGCTACATTTCCGATGGAGGCGGAAATGTTGTAGGCCCGCGTGCTCAGATTTTGGTGCACGTTAAAAAGCCCCAGGTGGTCGAAATTTCCGGAGCCCTTCACTACGGCAACTCTCATAATCATATGATGGTTGTTTGGGGGACGTTAAACCCCACATATCAATAAATCATTTCTATACTATTCTACAGAAGTCTGCATATCGGAATGCCTAGATATCCGAGTGGTTACGCTTCTCGCCTTGGGATCGTGGGGGGGGGGGGGGGGGCGAATTCAAATCCCGCCTGGCAAAGAACGTTTCTTTCTTTTTCTTTCTATCTTGCTTTCTTTCTTTCTCTCGCCCATCACGTATCCCACGCAGGAGAAGTCGCCACGCATGTTCCGGGAGCGAATCACCTGAGCGAGAAGAAGGCCATCAAGAAGACCTCAAAGACAGTGCGTGCTAGTGTATGGTGATGATCATTTCTCTTTCCGACAGACAGATTACGTCTGTTCAAAATTCTGGCTGCGCCCCCTACTTTTGGGAACAATATTGGTCCGCTTACCAAGAGGCCCCTATTCTCAGACCTCTCCCACCCCTGTAAATCATCAATCTGCCGGGGGCAGGTGGGCGTTCAAGTGAGCTAATCAGTGATAAGTTGGAGAATGTATCTATCTATCTATCTATCTATCTATCTATCAACAGATCCAGATCCACAATTATGTAACTACATCGCACCTTCAAAAATGCAACTCTCCAAAGAGCTTATACTTACAATCAATATGCCTTGAGCTTGTCCCTACCCATAGCTGCGCGATCAAGTACACACCCTCGTACACTTCACTTAGCCAAGTGAAAAGCGAATTCCTGCTTGCGACTAACCGTGAGCGCGCGCATTCCAGACAGACTTACGATATGCTCCCACGTAAACCTCCATCGATCACCGATTAGGGCTATTCTCTTTTACCCCGTCGACTATAGGGCTCTGACGCATGCAAGAGACGTTCTTTAAACTGCAGCTGTAGTCGAAGCAAGCAATAACAATGTATTCGCAGCTCTGTCGCATGCTTATATATATATATATATATATATATATATATATATATATATATATATATATATATATATATATATATATATATATATATAAAAGAAGTGGATACCTAAGGGCTCGTTTTTTCTGTGTTTTGACACAATATTAATGAGATCTAGTAGACAATAATGCCAAGGAATGTATCGGGGAAGTTATTAGAACCAATGTAATGTAAATAGGAACAATTAAAAGTGGGTGAAAAAATAACTTGCCGTGAGCAGGAATCGAACCTACGACCTCCGAATAATGCTTTTGAACACCGTTTATTCGGAGGTCGTAGGTTCGATTTTTCACCCACTTTTCTTTCCTCCTATTTACTTTACATTGGTTCTAATAACTTCCCTTTACATTCCTTGGCAATATTGTCTGCTAGATTGGCATATATTATATATATATATAATATATATATATATATATATATATATATTATATATATATATATGAACACAGCTTTCTGGGCTACCGAAATAGAAATGATAAACTTCGAGAGTAGTGGCAATATTGGAAACAAAACAATTACTTATTGATTTATTTCATTATTTATTTCCTATATATAAATAATTGTTTTGTTTCCTATATTGCACAACTCTCGAAGTTTATAATATATAGGTAGGTGAGGTAGGTGATAAACTTTATTAAATATCGAACGAGGAATCACCGGCCCGGGCTAGACCTCCAGGAGCCGTTGTCCGCGGAGCATCGTCCGATGTCCTCGGCGATAACCGTGGCCCGCTGGACAGCCCCAGATTTGGTCCACTGCACGTGGGCTGAGAAAGGCGGCTCGCCACCGCTCAGCCAGTCGTCCTGGGGGGTACACTCACGCTCGTCCGAGTAGTGGCGGCAAACACTGCACTTACACACCCAATTATATGCGCCATGTCGGCTGTCTCGAGCCCGAACCACGGACAGCCGGATGACTACTACTACTAAGTGGTTCTAAGGGAGAAAGGAAGAGAAAAGTGAGCCCCGTAACTGTCCGCTTCGGCGAGCGACACCTCAACAGTAGCTCACAAGGGATGGGGGTGAGGAGGGATTAAAAGCATAGGAATAAAGGTGTAGAGAGAGAGAGAAAGAGGCGTGAGGTGGTAAGCCAGAGAGCGACGACATGTCGAGGGGATGGGAGAGATAGGAAAGATGGAAACACGCACAGGATTCCGAACACGGGGCACCTTGCGAAAGCTCTTGTCCGCGTCAGGAGGTGGCGTAGAGCAAGTCCAGTCGGTCAGAGCTACCTGTCGTCGGAGGTCGGCGTCAGGAGACGACGTAGGGCGAGCCCAGTCGGCCAGAGCTACGCTGACGTCGGAGATCGCGAGGGCACAACCGGTCGGCATGGAATTCAGTTGAGGGAGGGACAGAGTATATATATACAGGTGTCGGGGATTGTCAAATATATCGGTCTGCAGACGCCTCAGATAAGATACCTGAGACCACTCTAGCTGCATGTGGGGTGGTGGGTATCGACATCGCGTTTTTCCATAATGGTTGACGATCTCGTGGAAATGCTAAATTTCGAGACGGTGTTTCGTAGCTTCGACGTTGCCAAATCAAGAGCACAGATATATCTGCGCGGGAATGCGTTGAGATAGCATTCTTCCTCCGTTCCCCCGAATTCTCTCACATATTCCAGAGTACTGTCTGAATGAGAAAACCACTCTGAGTGAGAGCCCTTGCTGAGGAAATGGTTGTCCCAGTCCCACTCTTTGAAGACAGCCTTGTGACTCCCACCATAAGTCTTCCACCATGGCAGTGTTGCTTTGTTGAAGATCACAGAACACGCTCCTGTACATATATATGTATTTTTGAGGAACTTCAGCACAAGTTCATGTTCTGAACGCTATATACCGATACGTCGAAGTCTCATTCCAGGGTCTCTTACGCAGCGATTGGCACATATATATTTTTCCAGATGCATTTATGCTGCATTTTCAAATAATTATTCACAGCCGAGGCTCACGCAACTTTGACAGCCATTAAGCACATAAACTATATAAAATACCTAAAACAGGGATATACACCGACCCTTTGAGCGTTCTTTGAACTTTTAAGTTCACATTTTCGGTATTATATATGTCGCTGTGCTCCCATGTACTCGGCCGAACAGCACGTTGTGGTGTGTTGGGTGCCAGGGCAACACCACCTAG
>WOVY01013415.1:0-168969 GCA_013436015.1 Rhipicephalus annulatus
TGGGGTTATTAGAAATGACATTTTGAACGAACAATGAAGGACGCGCTAAAGTTCATGTTTTTTTTTAATCCATATCGGAAAGTGACAAATTTCCGGGGTTTAGAAAGAGTGTTTTTAATATTCAGAGTACACAGTACTCTACTATAGGAGAGCATAAAACCGTCCCAGAACATAGCAGTGACGGAAGAACTCGCGAAGGCTCTTTTAGCGTTTTCTAAAGTCTGCATTTACAAGTTCAGTACGCGTAACACGTTGAAACGAAGGGCGAACGTGTTCACAGTTTCGGGTTTGATTTTTTTTTCTTTTTTGCAACAGCACGCCTTCAATAAAACGCATGCGGTGATTACCTCATCCACCAGTTATTCAGTATATTCAGTACTTAAAGTGAGCCAGCTGTAAAAGCGTGGCTGGCATACGTCTGTTTGTTGCTCTAAAGGCTTTATATTGGTTAAAGCAAACGTTTCTCTGGCCCATTGCGAATGCATTGGAGAGTAAGACTGTTAGAACCTGTTGTTTTCAAACAGTTCACTGTACTAATGTGCTGATTTGGGTGAGTTGGTAAGCAATCATCTTTAATAGAAAAAACATGTCGCCCTTTTCTCGTCCTCTGCTTCTGCTCCACTGCATATGTACCCGAAGACGACAGTTCACTGTAGTTTACTGCTGCTGCACAAAAAAAAAAGATACGCATCTCCTCGCCAGCACCTTAAAACAATCATTTTATACCTGTACGTAGCACGACCCTTGCCCGTATTTTAACGACACGTCAATGGTTTGTAAACGAATATTTGCGTTCTTCTGTGATAAAGCGAGTAGCAACTGATCAAGAACTCATTCGCAGAAAAACCGGTCGAGATCAATCATAGATGTAAGTTCACAAGGGCGTTAATACGGGCCAGTTGGTTGGTTATGATCGTAAAAAAACAGCGACAAAGTGATGAACGTTCGACAGAGATCGTTTGCCTTTTTGCACTCGTCTGATTTTTAAAGCTATTTTTCTGCGATTACAAGTGTAACACGAGCGCATTTTCCCCCATCTCCCGTTTTCAGTGAGATACGGCTGGGCTAATCCTATTGTGAGATATTGATTCAGCCTGTAAACCTCATAATTCCCAACCACACTGAAACCTCGGGAGAGCTGGTAGGCAAAACTAAAACTACAGAATGCGGAAGCTCGACACGGAGAAGCACTTATGAGCTTTCAGGAACGAAACGTGTTCATCACTCGCCATAACACATCGCAGCTGCAAAGTTCCTATCAGTCGAATCGTCGACGTCGAACATAGCTCCGGCGATTTCAAACGCATCGTCTTCGCTCCAGTCTCGCGCACAGTCCACTATACTAAAACTGCATCAACCTTTCTTTTCACCGGCACTTTGGATCAAAATATAAGCGCGCGTCTGAAGTCACGCGCAACGAAGATGACGCGGAAAAGAACGCTACGGGGCGCGTTCACGAGCGCCTGTGTCGTGCGTCCCTTCTCGGGCGTCGAAGCACACGCGTTATCTTGCGCACGAGTCGGTAACGCCTGTGCGCTTGTGTGTGTGTGTGTAGTGCGCGCGCGTGCGCATTCTGTCAGTGATCGAAGCAGCGCGCGCTGTCGGCAGCCGTCGCCCGTCGTTCCTCCCCGCTGAGATCTTATGGCGAAACCTTGAGATCGACGCCGCGGCGTCGTCAAACGGAGGCGCCCCTACGCTGTCGCCCGACTGGAGATTTGGACGGTGGCTGACTTCATGTGTCTTGTTGCAGCAGATGGGTATATAGTCTTGTTCGCTCACTGTCCATCCGTTCGAACCTTCGTCATAGTTGATTCCTTTTCCCTATGCCTTCGCTTCTTTATTTGTTGACGCGCGCCAGAACGGAATCTGTCTCGCAGCAAGCGAGATGTAACGGGGCAACGGACTCGATGCGTCAGCAGCAACGTTTGGACGCACGTCCTCAGCGGAGGTTGCCGGTGATGACCGAGGGGTCAAGAGTGATTCTGAGCGGACGATGTAATCGACCGGCCCGGCTGTGTTTATGCGCGAGCTGCACGTCGTTGCTGTCTGAATAAATTTGACAATGTCCGAAGGAAACGTCATGAGTCCGAGATACTGAAGTCAATCAACGAGTATACCGGCGATCGGTCAGCTTTGTTGATGCGCCTTGGCGAAAATGCGGATTATGGACAGAGGCAAAGCGGAAATGCGACCTTACGACTAGAATACAAGCCTACTGGAAGAAATGCAAGGGCGTCTTGGGATCTGACCCATACGCAAAGATAGTACCAGCTTGATTTTGTCGCAATAGCTAGCCCTGACTTTTCAGAGCATCAGCGGTCAAGAAACACGTTTGAACTCGTATATATTGAATCTGAAGGAAATCGCAAAACCGTTTCACATACAGGGTTGATCGAGACGAGAACAGCGTGAACCACGGGAGAACAAGCGTGGACTTACAGCCCAACATTTATTATGAATACAAGAGATTCAGGGGACCGCAGAAAGGTGTCAAGCAGAGGACAACAGTGACAAGTTATCATGTAAGAATTTTATGTGGCAAACTGAACAATGAAAAGCCATCATCCGTCTAAAAGATATGCCAATTCGTTGGTGAGGGGCGCTATCAAAGGCACACTCACGCACATATCACCTTTTTTATAGGTCTCACACATACGTCTTAGTAATTTGCATTGATTAAATATAGCATGAAAACCATATATGGAGCTTTACGCGTGGCTAGGCGGCTACCAAAACAACTCTTTATTAGATTGCAGTGTTCTCTAATGGGGTCATTTACACGCCGACCACTTTTGCCAATGTCCTGTGCCCTGCATTTTTAATTGTCCCTGAGTGTATATATGCTCCCTTGTGCTGGAATAAAGCTTTGACTGTAAGTCAGAGCTTGCTCCATCTCTGTCATGTCCTGTAGTTCACGCTCTTTCTCGTATGCACCGGCACATACCGGCTCAAATAGGAGCTTTACTGTAAATAGGGTGTTTTTAACAGCGAAGCTATCACAACAGCCGTAAAGTGTCGGCCTTGCCAAAAAACTATCGTTATCATGAATGGGTATGCACTAAGAAATTCAGGCAAATCTCACAACTCACCGTTTCGACGGAGCCTGTGATAGCCATGATAGATGATAGAACGAATAATGAGAGAGAGAAAAAAAATAAAGGGAGAAGCGAACAGAGAGACTCTTACAATCATATAGAGAAAGAGAAATATTTTTCCGAACATAATTCTCCCAGATGCGGGATTCAAACACAATGACCCGAAAGTGAGCATCATAACCACTCGGCTATCCATAGAGTAGCCTATGCATAGCATAGAGTAGCCTTATATAGTTTAGTATAGCCAGGGAACGGGACAGTGAAGTTAGTTTGAGGAGGAGAGATGTGGTGAGGAAGAGGAGGGAAAGAAGTGTCAGAGTCAGTGAAGCGTAGCACAGAAAAAACGAGAAGGAGAGGAATAGAGAGAAATAAATACAGCAGAAAAAGGAAGTGTGACAGAAAAAAAGACCAAGGAAAGTGAGAGAAGAGGTAAGAGAAAGAGAGGAACAACAGAAAAAAAAATGGCCCCGTATATGCATGTTTCACTGCAATTGTCGTCGAAAGACGATAGTCTTGCTTCTGAAAAGAGTGAACAAAACTTTTATTTGATGTTCTGCGCAAGAAAATTGGTGAATGGTTTTGTGGAGGAGTGCCTCGAGCGTGCAGTGGAGGGGAACGAGCGCATCGAGTCATTTCACACGTGAGACATAAGGGATATCTGGCGCTATCTGGCACATACGAGCGCGTCGTGCGTGGCCGTCTTCGAGGCGATAAGGCGTAGAACGCAAGGCGACGGGTAGGTGCCGCCACCGTGTCGTCTTAGGAAAGCGTTGGAATACTTGCCTTTTTGAGCAACGTGTTGCACTTCAGCGCAGCGTGATAAACGCTACGGTCCTTAGAATTACTTATGTGTGCCTCCTCTAGTATAAAGCCACAGATAGAAAATCTCGACGTGTTGTTATGGTGCCTCAGAAATGCGGAATAATTGCTTTACAATTGACAATCGCAGAAGTATATGAACGCTAAAACTTGAGCAATATTTGTGGGCTGTGCAGATGGGAGTCCGCCAGTTGGAGTATCGTTTGGTGTCGTTTAGAGTAACGATAAGGGCTTCGATGCAATTTGGGGCTCCCATGGTTGAGTACAAAGTACTGGAAATCGTAAACATTTTTTCTAAACACACAGTTGGAAATACGCAGAGATTTTGGATTAAGGTACGGCCAACAGCTCTCCATAGTAGAGCACCTAGTTCTCTAAATCGTTAACTACTTTTTCTGAACACAGGTAAATTCATTGAACATATCTGCAAAGCTAAGAGTTTTTTAAAACTTCTATGTGTTCGCACTCACGGGACCGCTTTATGCTCTCCCATAGTAGAGTGCCAAGCGCTCTAAGTAGTTGACCACTTTTTCTACACACCCATACTCCACTTCAAGTTGTAAAAGACTATGTCTACTTAGGGCAGGTAATGACTGCGGAGCCAAACCACGAGATTGAAGTAACTAGAAGAATGAGATTGGGGTGAAGCACATTTGGCAAGCACTCTCAAATTATGGCAGGTAGATTGCCACTATCCCTCAAGAGGAAGGTATATAACAGCTGTATTTTGCCGGTACTTAGCTACGGAGCAGAAACCTGGAGACTTACAAAGAGGGTTAGCTTAAGTTGAGGACGACGCAGCGAGAAATGGTAAGAAAAATGGTAAATGTAACCTTAAGAGACAAGAAAAGAGCAGAGTGGATTAGGGAACAAACGGGGGGTAAGGATATCATAGCTGAAATCAAGAAGAGGAAATGGACATTGGCGGGGCATGAAGTGCGTAGACAGGATAACCGCTGGTCATTAAGGGTAACTGACTGGCTTCCCAGAGAATTGATTGATATGTGAGGTTTAACGTCCCAAAACCACTCTATGATTATGAGAGACGCCGTAGTGGAGGGCTCCGGAAATTTAGACCACCTGGGGTTCTTTAACGTGCACCCAAATCTGAGCACACGGGTCTACAACATTTCCGCCTCCATTGGAAATGCAGCCGCCACAGCCGGGATTCGAACCCGCGCCCTGCGGATCAGCAGCCGAGTGCCTTAGCCACTAGACCACCGCGGCGGGGCAGGCTTCCCAGAGAAGGCAAGCGAGTTAGGGGGGAGACAGAAGGTAAGGTAGGCAGATGAGATTAGGAAGTTTGCGGTATAAATTGGCAGCAGCGAGCACAGGACCGAGTTAACTGGCAGAACAAGGGAGATGTCTTTGTCCTGCAGTGAACGTAGTCAGGCTGATTATGATGATGATGATGATGATGATGATGAAGAAGGGTGGACAAACAGACAAATGTAAAGACAGACAGACAAAAATTTTTGCGTCGAAGGTCCCCAAGAAAGACTATCGTCTTTAAAATGAACAAGCAAGCATGCCGCGCCAGCGACAGAGACATCGCGGGCAACCTTCGCAACCATGCGCCTGATTGCGTTCAAAGAATCGTGGGGCGTCTTAAGAACGCACGCATTATTAAAGAAAAAGCCGCGCATCTCGAAACCAGACTTGTCAGTCGGCGGAAAGTATACGAGCAATGACGAGCCCTGACCAATAGCTGTTCCGAGCTTTCCGCGACTTAGTGAAAACATAAATATTTTTTAGACGATGCTGCATACTTTTATTAAAATTTCTATGACAGTCACGTTACAGTCGTTTTAGCACGCGTAACCTATGTCGACGGGAAAATACTATCCATGTGTCCTACACGAAAGAGCGTCTGGCAGCAATGTTCTAGGTGTTCAAGTTTCTGTGTGGCAAAACCTAAACATGTCGGTAGATTCTTTGCTGAAACTGTAGAAATCAGTGGTTCTCGTTAATTTTTTGAGATATAGTCTGCCCGTACTGACATATACTTGCAAGACTAATACTCGTCCTCTGCACAAACTTGGGCTCTCAGAGTCTGCCTTGACATGCCGAAACGCGCGGCGACTGAAGCGACTATTTCTATTGCACGGTACCATACAGTACATACGCATATGGTGGTGGAAGGCCTTCCCGTCTGAAGGCATTTTCCCGGACTCATTATCATCACCTTAAAACACTGCCTTCACGGATACTACGGGCGTCGCATTGTGCAATGATTTCTAACAATGTCAACCATCTTCCATTTGGCTTCGACACCGCATCCAAGTCAGTGATACCACCGTGGCACTTCGTTCGACTTGAAGTCAGCTTCACCATACCCGGAATTAAAAAGGAACTGCGCTGTCATCACCAGTGATGAAACAGCTATCCCCGATGCTGTTGCATCAAAAGCAAGCCAGTTACGTACATGTTTGTACAGATGGATCAACCACTCTACATTGTTCGTCTGGAGCAGCGGTTGTCCCAGCGAAAGATAATACCGTCAGTTTCAAGACAGACAACCCAACGTCCTCGACGGCTGCAGAACTTGCCGCTCTTAGCGCTGCACTTGACGTAGTCAACTGCGAACAGCCTCAACGATGGTCAGTCTTCAGTGTTTAAAAGGCAGCTCTGCAATCTTTACAATAAGCTGCTGACCCGCAGGTCGCGGGATCAAATCACGGCTGCGTCGGCTGCATTTCCGATGGAGGCGGAAATGTTGTAGGCCCGTGTACTCAGATTTGGGCGCACGTTGAGGAAGCCCAGGTGGTCGAAGCTTCCGGAGTCCTCCACTACGGCGTCTCTCATAATCATATGGTGGTTTTGGGACGTTTAATCCTCACATATCAATCAATAAACAATCAGCTCTGCGGCACGGACCATATTCGAGCAGCTGAACTTCAGGTTTGGCATCTCTCCTCCATAGTGCGTTTGAGAAAGGTCACCACGTCACATTTCAGTGTCTGCCAAGCCACTGCGGTGGGATAGGCAATGAACATGCTGACATTGCTGCTCGATGAGCGCTTCAAGGCAACAGGCTTGAGACAATACCACTATCAAAGACCGATGCTGTCAACCAACTTTGACTGGCCACAAGAGAAATTACTTTCTCCACTTGGAATACAAGTCTCCTGCGTAGCCAACACCATTAAGCCCGAACACTTTACGTCTACAGACGCCCACTGGGCTACGCTGAAATGATACCCCTCTACTTTGCCGTTTATGGCTAAGAGTGCTTTCACAAAGGTTCTCATTACGTATCGAAATGACTGACAAACCTTTCTGCGACAACTGTGGTAGCAAGGAGATACAACACATCTTCTGTGACTGCCCTCGATGTATACAATGTGCAGAGAAAAATCACTTGCAGTCACGGTAGCTCGCATAGATCGCAGTCCGATGACGGTGGAAACGATTTTGGAATGTCGTGCTGAGAGGTCATCGCGGTGTGAATGAGGTGAAAGCAGTTCTCAACTTCATGAAGACGGCAGACTTTCACCGGTGGTTATAGCCTAAAAGTGGTATGGCGACTGTGAAGTGCAACTTCGTAGGCATGCATGTGCTCTCTCTCTCCATCTTTTCAAACTCTTGCACCCCTGTACGCAGCGTAGGGTAGCATACCGGTCCTTTTAGATAGGTTAACATCTTTGCTATAATATCTATATTAGGTTTCAATTCCGGCCGCTACTTTCTCTGATATTTCTATGCACAGAGTCTCTAGCGTTTATGTATACTGATCGAATAAATACCTCAGACAGATGGCTCCCTCATAATAGTGTGCGTATAGTGCTCTCAGGCGTGTTTTTTTTTGTTTTGACCAGTTATATATATATATATATATATATATATATATATATATATATATATATATATATATATATATATATATATATATATATATATATATTCCTGCTCACGGCTAGTTATCTTTTCATCCACTTTTCTTTCTTCTTATTTTACATTCCATTGGTTCTAATAACTT
The DNA here is from genome assembly GCA_013436015.1 of Rhipicephalus annulatus. Classification (NCBI taxonomy): domain Eukaryota; kingdom Metazoa; phylum Arthropoda; class Arachnida; order Ixodida; family Ixodidae; genus Rhipicephalus; species Rhipicephalus annulatus. The sequence continues at coordinate 7,894 of WOVY01013415.1, forward strand.
CCCCTGTACATTCCTTGGCATTACTGTCTGTTAAATCTCCTTAATATTGTGTCAAAACACGGAAAAACGAGCCCTTAGGTATACACTTCTGTCAATTATATATATATATATATATATATATATATATATATATATATATATATATATATATATATATATATGTATATATATATATATATATATATATATACATAGTGTCATAATTTATATAGCGATGGTGCTGTTTAATCTTGATATGTTCTGGTATTCCTTGTATGCTTGTGCAAGTGTGTATGTATAATGCGATTTGCGAATAGAGCTTAGTTGGAAGTTAGTGCTATGTCTTCTTGTGTCGATCTGCTCATCCATTTCTTCTTGATTGTAATGCGCTATCACAGTTCAAGTGGGACCAATCAATACGCCAAAACTTCACTTGTGGTCTTAATACACCATCTCTATTCCACTTATTCTTCCTATTCCAGTGGTATACACGTACACAGTCCCCGTTTTGCTGCAAGTGAACTTTTTGGAGCTCTGTATGTAATTGCAGAGCAAATTAGTTTTTTAGCGTAGCTGTGCTTTAACGACACGGTATACCACGGCATGTTTAGTTGAAATTTTCTGTTGTGAGCACATACGAATAAACGGAATCGGTTACTGAAACGAGACAGTTCGCAAGCACCATTTTCATTTTAACAAGTGCTTAATAATATGTGCTGTGTTACGTCCGAAAACCACCGCATGATTTTGTGAGACGCCGTAGTGGAGGACTACGGAAATTTTGATAATCTGGTGCTCTTTAGTGGGCACAGACATCACACACTACACGGGCTTTTACCGTTTGCACCCCCCCCCCCCCCCCCCCGAAATGCGACTGATGCGGCCGGGATCAAATCCGCAGCCTTTGGGCCAGCACTCGAGCACCCTAGCCACTGATCCGCCGAGGTGGACAACAAGTACTTTCGAGAAACAGCTAAGGCTGCTATAATTTAGTGCCACGCAAAGCATTTTGCGCAGAAATAGAAGGGGGAGGCCAGGGCTATGGGCAGTACGAACAGTGCCTAATTACAATACTTTTGTATGTTAATCATATGGTGGTTTCGGGAAGTTAAACCTAACATATCAAATCATCAATTATTTTGTATACAACTGTTATTCACAAACAGTAGGTATGCAGCACGCGCAATGAGCGCTGACATGCAAGTGAACGCCTAATCAGAAAGCTAATTAGAAAAGCGTTTCTCGTGTCAATAGTTAAAGGCCATTGGAAATGTCCGGCGTCAGCGCATGCTTACAATTCATCTTACGAACAATTTTATAGTGGAAGATGTTTTCGTTATACGCGCAATTGACCCGTTAAACCGCACGAAGGATCCGTATTGTTTTAGATTAAGTTACTCGTTGCACTGCCTTCATTCAAATTCAGGAACGAGAATCGCTTATACTGACTGTGCAAGCGTATATTTATTGTCGCACAACTTGTGCTTAGCTTTATGCAATTTATGAGAAGGAAATTGTGTTGGAGAACGATTTGTCAGCACCATAAAGCCAAGGAATGAAGCACAGTAATCATCCCACGTAAAAGGACCACAATTAGTGAATTGTAGTCGTATTCATTTGGCCATTTTAAACTTTGTCTGTAACAAATTAACTTGATATACAGCTTGTATAACGCACAACGAGCCACAAAGCGGAATATGATGAGCGTAACATAAACAGACACAAAAGAACAAAGAAGATCGCAGTATGGATTACATAGAAAATGAGGCTCCCGGCTGCGGCAGCTGCATTTTCAGTAGAGGCGAAACTGCTATTGGTCCGTGTGCTCAGATTTGGGTGCACGTGAGAGGTAGTCGAAATTTCCAGTGCCCTCCACTACGGCGTCTATCATAGTCATATGGGGGTTTCGGGACGTTAAACGCCACATACCAATCAATCAAATCAGAAAATGAGGGTATAACTGATATGCTACATGATATTAGAAGGAAGTGAGGCTGAGGTAGATAAGTTATGTAATCCTCAATACAGATAACGAGTGATCTGTTAGAGCAATAATCATTGGTTAAGGGATACGTAGACGAGGGAGGCAGGTGACTGGGTGGTTCGACGATATCGCTAGATTTGTGAACCTATGCAGGGGCCGTTGTAGATTGTTGTGGGAGAGACCGTCGTTCAGCTATCCACGCAAAATAGGCCGATCGTGAGAATGATAGTCGCAAAATGACTATCAGATGCTCCCGTTCACAATGGAGGCTGGACTTCTGTCGGAGATTTACTAGCATTGGTTCGCCTTGATGAGGCCCCAGAATGCACGAAACAAGTGCCGGCGACGTTTAGGATGTTTTTTTTTGGAAACTGGGCGACATGCACTAAAGTCCGAAAAATGCTTAATCGAGTCGTTAAGGACAATAGGGGGTGGCCTGACGTGCCGAGGTAGAAGGTAATCAGCATTGCGGTGGTTTCAGTATGTATAATGAGACCTTGAATGCAATTGTAGGGTTCTTACGGAAAGCCAAATATAACGCAGCTGATACGAGGTCATATTATCTATGCAAACGAAACGGGAAACCTTGTGGAACGGAAAAAAAATGCGCGAAAATTAAACAACGTAGTCATATTAGAGACATGTCATATACTGAAAACGCCATCCTGCGAATAAGGCTGCGAAAATGATCGTCCTGGGCATATATACCATGCCATAAATTATACTCCATAAGAAAAAAACAAATGTGACAAAACGTCTGACGTTACACGCACTGTCATAGGCTTGCGCACGGGGGTGCACAGGGGGGGGGGGCGCCCCTCTTGTCACTTTTTGGGAGGGGGTGCGAAGTCAGCTCTATATACAGTGACATAATAGAGAGGGGGCCGGGCACTGCGACGAAAGTTCGCCCCCCCCCCCTTTTGAAGGGGGAACCACGCGCACGCCAACGCCCACTATCACCCATCTTCATTTCCTTTCCAACATATTAGTTTTATCAAATACACTAATCCGATCCCACGTTATGGCCCGCAGGCACTTTTGACTCCGCAGCCAGCACGGTGCTGTGCTTTCAGCGTAGAGTCACAAAACACACCTTAACGAAGATAGGCATCTCCTCTTGAACAATAAAAGCTGACCCAAGCTCGCAGGCACCCCATTATGCAATAGTTATCGTTGCGGTGTGAAGTTAAAAGTCAAAATAACACACTGAGGCCAGCAGATTCGGATAGAGTAAATATGTATGAAGTTTATTAGAGTCTCCATTGAAGTTGCCTATACTTGCCTAAAACTTCCTTATTGGGCCCACATCTGCTAAATGAATTCAAGCTAAAAACATGTTCGTGAGAAAATACTTGAAGCAATCGTAAAGCTGTACTATAGGTCAGCCAATAACAAAGGTTCATCCCAACCACAAAGGTATTTTACAGAAGAGCTTTTGTGAATATGCGCGTGTCATCATTCATATGTACGTGTTTGTAAAGAAGCTACAGATGTCTCGCTGAAGTTCCAAGCCAACAATGCGTTAAAATTCCGTATGATTATTACAGCTCATAACATGGTTGACTGACCCGTGCTGTTAGTTGCAGCGACAATTTCAGTTGCACGTTCGCTTACTTATGCCGAAGACTCAAACTCTTTCGAATATCTCGATTACCCTGAGCAGTCGTCTCCCCAGATGTGACCATTCGTGAAATACACGCGTTACATCTGACCTGTTTAGGTAATAACATAACTTCACTGTGTTGTGCTTCACTCCACTAGGTTCTGCTTTGGCAGAAACGTTTTTGTTTATTCCTTACATAAATGTACCCCCGTGCGTCTCGCATATAACTGTGAATGTGGCCATCTTAGAGACAATGTACTTTTGTCATTGTCATGACGCCGAAAGTGACATGAAAATGTTACGAAAGCGCCGAAGCCTACTTAATTGCACGTAATTTTTCAGAGTCATATATCTTCAGTTTATGACTCCAAGCATCGTAAAACTTTAAGACGCCGTTGCTACTACAAGCTACATTACGGATGCGCTCAAGAGCCGCCATCTTGGCTTGTTAAGTCTGTGGTTTTGTTCCAGTGACAGTTAAATTACCGGCACTAAAGTTGAACTGTATGCTTGAAAACAGCTGTACGGATGCATATGGTGTTTCGTGACCTTGTTAATTTGATGTCACTTCGCAAAACACTAACAAAACAGTTGTGTCATAGTCCAAGAGGGCGACGACCATGAATCGAACATGAAATAGCCTAAACCTTATGAAGTAGAGTAAACTGAACAATCGTATGGGACTTCATAACCCAAATAACCGCACGTGTTCGCAATGCTAATTATTCCGTTCCATTACACTGCGATGACCTGGTATCTTCATTTGCTTGTTGAATGGAGGGATCTAATTCTAAATGGTCTTCGCCGTTCCACTAACGAGATTCAAGATGGCTACAAAAACCGAAGAGAAACAAGCTTAAATGTTCGCTTGAGATCACGCCTCACTGTTTCTTGCAACGTGAAAAATGAGTGGTGTAACATCGCTCAACAAGACGGCAATCGTCAGTGTCTCGAGCAATTTGCACGTCTCCTGCAACAACCTCGAGTACGGTGACTTAAAGGATAAAAAAAAAATAAGAAACAAGGTACTTGTAGACAGCTGCTTGAGTGATCATCGCTGAACGGGGCTGACGCGAACCACTTTTCCGAGAAGGAATCACATCTCGCCTACTTTTCAAAGAGCGCTTGGCGCGCCACTATACTTCCGAAACACCCGGAGAAATAAAAAAGAAGTGAAACATGTCCTCGTCACGAAAATGACTTTGGCGATGGCCGCGGTACGAATACACTTATCTCAGTCACTGTTTTGTAGTTTTTGCCCACCTTTATCGCCCATCACGAGGTCGTTTGAGCCGCGGCACTCCGTAAGGGAACAAAGGTGCCTGGACATTCCGTTAGAATAAATGCTAAAATGCGTATGCACACTTAGACGCGTGGTTTGAAATGCCACCGAGCAACGGAAGCTGGTGGCTTCAGTGAAGTACAGAGAGGCGATGGACGGAAGCAAGGCGCGACGCGTTAGAAAGCAACTCTGCGAACAATTTAGTTGGCCGACCCAAAGGCGTGTTTGACATTCTCCTAAATGGCTTTTTCAACAATCAGCTCCAATGAACCGTAAGAAGGCATGAAATGCGTCGAAGCTGTCACTTTGAACAAGTTTTAACGGATATTATGGGAGAGTGCAGCCCACTTTTCTCGCTTAGAAGAAGTTGTTTAATGCCTTTGGTTCATTGCGAATTACCATGTTCATGGGTGGGAAGGCGACCTGAGGCTGTATATATTGAATATAGTATACCTCTTCAGTACGCCGCTGTTCGATTGCTTCAGTCAAAAAAAAATTTTTGTTTTTTGTTGTTTATTGTCGGATATGACGACGTACAGTCGTCCACGAGCTCAACGCGAACGCTCTGACACGTGAGTTGGACTCGTTTGACTGAGGCCAACATGATGCACTGGGTGCTGATGATGAGATAATGCCTCCGATAGATAGTATGTAGGCGTGCAAGGGTAACATCTCGGCAACAGAACCCAAAGCTACGTGGCCCTAGCGTCAATCAAATTTTTTCAGGAGATGCTTCGAAGCAATCACGTTAAGCTTGCGGACGACGGTACATTAGTTGAAGGACAGCATCCGTCAAGTGTGTGCTCCGTTTGTTTGTTACGCTGCCACCTGTGCAAAAAAAAATCACAGCTTTGCCTCAAAGGCGATGCAATGAATGCCATAACAACAAATTGAAAGGTCACGCGAAGAATGACAAGCAGATGGAAACGTGTCCCCGCGTTTCTCAAGCACAAATGACGCACAAACGTACTCACAGATACAGATGAACACAAATAGGCATCTCAGTTGTTACTTGACTGTGTCTGAAAAGCGCACCCTTTTCGCAAACGGAACTACAAAGACTGTGCAACGACTGCAGTGACCTTTGTGCGCCCGACTACTACAACAGAATCGTTCCAGTGAGAGCCGAAGGCATACGATTCTCCCTGACACGATATAAGGGCGCGCGCGTGAGCGTCCCACCTCCCTCTTCTCCAACAGGGCAAAGTACGCGTGTGAGATGAGAGCACGCGCTGCCGCGTATGACATGATCAGCGACGTGCGGTGCTATTGCAGTCATCTCGCTGGTAGTGCTGAAAACACGACAGTCCCTAGAAATGGCCTTCGGAAGCGGTAATTGGTAGATATAAATGGCTCACCGTTTGAACGTTGAAGGAGGTGCTCCTTCGTGGCTCAGTGGTTAACGCCTCGCATTCAGAGGTCGGATAATCGATCCCGTGCGCCAGAGTCTTTTTCTGGATTGCTTTTCTTTCTTGCGTTTTTAAATATATAAATACGTATAGATATACGCTGAATGACGTCAACGCCAGCAGCAAAATACCGCCGAGAGTGTCCATAAAATTGCTCTCGAAACGACAACTTTTACCTTCGGCGTAGGTCTTGTGATAATGGAGCTCGACATCTGACCCTAAGTTTGAATCCCGACTATGGCATATGCATGAAGGCCAAACGCGATAGGCCTTTGGTTTATGTACGCCTTAAAGAACCCTGAAATGCCGAAATTTCCGGAGTCCTCCGCTACGGCATCCGTACTTATCGTAGTTTAGGGATGTAAAATTATAACAATAATCAAACTCAAGTTTCAACTAACACAAGTGTGGTACTTAAAGCAGATGCATCAAGGGAACTCCCAAGGAAAAAAACAAAAAAAATTGTCTGTCAACATTTTAAAATTGATATTCACAGAACCACGCAACCGAACTAACACATTGCAACCATTCTTTTTCATACTAGCTACGAAAGACTGGAACAGCCTTCCTCACGCAATGTTTGCCATAAATGAACCATTTTTGTTTTCTGAGGCTATTAAAGAGAACCATATGTAATTGTAATAAATAATTCCCTAGAAAGGGTTTTTAACGAAAAAAAGTCAAGTGAAGTGAAGATACCAGTGGTTCTCCTTCCTCATCTCCATTAATTCGTACCGAAGCGTCCACCAAAATCCGAAAAAAAATGTTTTTTTTTACTTCCATTACAGTGTAAGCATCACGAATATGGGATAATAAAAAGCTAATGTACAGAGGCGCGGAGTTCTTCACACGGCAGTGAATTTACTGTCTGTCTCTCTCTTTTCGTTTCTTTCTGTTCCCTCTTTCTCATCTTTCTTGTCCCTTTCCCTGATTCTCCAGTGTAGGATAGCCAATCGGATGTCTTTCTGGTTAATCTCCATGCCATCTCCAATTGTCTGCTTGATTCCCTTTCCTTCTCTGCTGTACAGAGCATTATGCTGAAGCAAAATTCAACTTTACACTCAGTGGTACAGTGTGTTTCAGCTAAAAAGCACCAAGCAATAAAAATTAAAAATGAGTGCTACACGTCTCCAGCTAGCGCAGTATTGTTCTTAGCTGTATGTAGCACGTCAGAATATTTTTTGATCCGCCAAGCACGGTAGTTAACAAAGACTGGCTAATGAACCTTTTAAATACTGACTCCAGAGAAGAAGTTTCAATGCAGGACTTGTAGCTCTTATCCAGAAATAAAAAAAGTTTTCAAGTTACGGTAAGATAAAAACGCTGGCTAATTTTTTCCAGGGTTTGTTCGCGAAATAAAAAAAAATACCACGTGATTGCCGCCTAACACGTGATGCTTTGAGTGCCCTCAAATGTGAGTTGAACGAATTAGTGAAGGCTTCTCACGCACGAAGGTCGCTTGAACAGGCGATCGGTGGTTACGATGGACATTAAGCGATGGTTGGACGGCACAATATAAAAAAGGGGGCGGGGCGACAGAAAAAGAACGAAGACAACAAACTTTGACAGAAAAGCGGCTGCCACGTGCATTGTGTGTGCACGTGCCCCATATAGTTTAGTGGGATTTGCTGTCTTGAATACGAATGGCAAAGCAAGAGGCAAGATACTGCAAGCCACAGAAAAGCACGCATGCACGCACGCAGCATAGGCCGAAATATTGCGCCGTTCGTTGTGGAAGTTTCACTTAAGACAATATGACGGGAACAAAGTTATGGAACAGTTGAACCTCTCGAAATCTAGTGGTTCGTATGATCACCCGTGATTGAATAAAAAATGAATGCTTGCATATGCTTGCTGTTTATAATACCCGGCAAACCGTATTTCTCACTTTCTGTCACATAGGCCATTTCCCTCTTCAGGGAGGTCTTATAGGGCACCATCTGTATAAGCTCTCCGCATTTTCTTTACTGTATCTTTCTCTCTCTGGTAAACTGTTACATAAAGTGCAAACTACCAGATTGCGCGTTACTGTTTTAGTCTGATGTATGAACGTGTTAGCCGAAAAATGAAAATCAATAGGGCTAATACTTTCATATTTCGTAGCTCTGAAACATTTGATCATGATATAACGGCGTACCGATGATGGCAGTTAAAAAGATTATGATGGTCATGGTGATCTATATGGTACTCTATGCAACAATCGTCAGAAATAGCCTAAGGGCGCCAAGTGGTAAGGAGAGTTCTCACGTGCGATCAATGACAATGGGTGGGTGTACTGACTGACTGAATAACTTTATTTGGTCATGAGGAGGAGATGACTTCCTAAGGGGCCTCGTCTGTGGGCCGAGCCCAATGTGGCTTTTTAGAGGCCTAAGCGAGTTGCTGTAGCTTAGAACTTGTTAATGTAAGTAGCACAACTGTGACGGCGTGCGCATGTTGTTAAATTACGAAAACATTTGGCACTGAATTCACGAAGATATCTACATCACGCTGTCGCCTTGGCTAGTACGTCCGAAAGAATGTCTGCATAGCATCTGTTCTTTCTTTAAAAACAGTTCTACTATAAGAACATTTTCTGAAGGGTATATCGTAAGAACACGCATCATGTAGCACTGATCACAAATGTATGGTATTTCTTAACAGCCGGGTATTGAAAAAGTACATTTTAGAACAATGCAGCTTCAAAAATTTTCATTATGTGTCCTCACTTCAGTAAATCTTTATTGCCATTGGTCAGCTAGCTTGAAAATACATGCAGAGGCATAATACACTGAAAAGTTTTGTTGAGAACGCCGTAAACGTTCAGATGATAAGCAGGAAAAGGGCCCGTTGAACTAAAAATGAAACCTACATGTACTTTAGATTGCGTGAATAGGTGCATCAGACATTGTATTGCTATAGCGCAGTTCAGTTTGAGCATGAAGAAAAAAGAAAGTCGGAAGATAGAAAAAGCTTAGCGCTTATCCTTCTGCTTGTTACCCCGCTTCACTGTTGACTGTTTTCTTTATGCTCAAACTGATATTCGCTATAGCAATAAGACAAAGCTAGTTCCCTTGGCTACAGGCCCAGAGCTTCTTAAGCTAGAACAATTTGCCACGCTGAAATGTTTCACGATGGATTTCAGCCAAACCTAATGCTTGACCAGCGATGGTGTAGAGCAGCGATAGAGCAGCGATGGTGTAGTGGTTAGAGCATCCGCCTCGCATGCAAGAGGTCCATGGTTCAAATCTTGGTGCCACGCAGTTCCCAACCGGATAAAAAAAATCCGCGTGGTGATGGAACTGCATTACGAGGACTGGGGTGCGGCCTCACCTGTAACCACCGCCGGTGACGCACTCCCTCACCAGAAAAGAATTGGCTACCCTGGTGCAGTATCTGGCCACTACCTCCCACATGCATACATCCAATAACTCAAGGCCCTCGGTCCCCAGCAGCTGCGAAGCAACTGACCACGGCGGTGGTCAGATCTGCAACGCAGTAGAGGGTGCTAAGAATCTCTGGATCCGGACAGGCCGCCATTAGAACCTGGACTTGGCAACGTTTAACGCTAGAACCTTATCTAGTGAGGGAACTCTAGCTGTACTATTCGAGGAGCTAGTGGGTGTTAAATGGGATATAATAGGGCTCAGTGAGGTTAGGAGGACAGATGAGGCCTATACGGTGCTACAGAATGGGCACGTCCTTTGCTATCGGGACTTGGCAGACAGAAGAAAACTGGGAGTGGGGTTCCTAATTCACAGAAACATAGCTGGCAACATAGAGGAATACTATAGCATTAATGAAAGGGTGGCAGGTATTGTAATTAAACTGAATAAGAGATACAAGATGAAGGTAGTACAGGCTTACGCGCCTACATCCAGCCATGATGACGCTTCAGTTGAAAGCTTCTATGAAAACGTGGAATCGGCAATGAATAAGGTAAAAACACAGTATACAGTACTGTTGGGAGAATTTAATGCAAAGGTAGGGAAGAAGCAGGCTTGAGACCAAGCACTAGGAGATTACGGCATCGGTACTAGAAACGCCAGAGGAGAGCTACTAGTAGAATTCGCAGAACGCAATAATTTACGGATTTTGAATACCTTCTACCGAAAACAAGGAAATCGCAAGTGGACATAGAGGAGCCCTAATGGCGAAAATAAGAACCAAATAGACTTCATAATGATTGCACACCCAGGCATCGTGCAGGATGTGGAAGTGGTCGACAAGGTACGATGCAGTTACCATAGAATGGTGCGGTCTCGAATTCGCCTAGACTTGAGAAAGGAACGACAGAAACTGATACGCAAGAAGCCAATCAATGAGCTAGCACTGAAAGGGAAAGTACAGGAATTCAGCGTCTCGCTTCAGAACAGGTACTCGACTCTTAGTGAGGAAACCGACCTTAGCATGGATACAATGAATGATAATCTGACGAGTATCATTACGGAGTGTGCAGTGGAAGATGGAGGTAAGGTAGTTAGACAGGACACTGGCAAGCTTTCCCAGGAAACGGAGCATCTCATTAAGAAGCGTCAAATCATGAAAGTCTCAAGTACAACAGGCAAAATAGAACTGGCAGAGCTTTCGAAGTTGATTAATAGGCGTAAGGTATCCGATGTAAGAAGGTATAACATGGAGAGAATTGAGCACGCTCTGAAAAACGGAGGAAGCGTCAAAGCAGTGAAGAGGAAACTTGGGATAGGCAAAAATCAGATGTATGCACTAAGGGACAAAGGAGGCAAAATAACTACCAATATGGATAGGATAGTTAAAATAGCAGAGAAGTTTTACAGAGACTGTGCAGTAGCCGGGGCAACCACGACTTTAATACTATAAGAACTAACAGTAACCCAGATGACACCCCACCAGTAATGATAGAAGAAGTCAGAAAAGCTTTGGAGAGCATGCAAAGAGGCAAAGCTGCTGGTGAGGATAAGGTAACATCAGATCTGCTGAAAGATGGAGGACAGATTGTGTTAGAAAAACTAGCCACCCTGTTTACGAAGTGTCTCCTGACGGGAAGAGTACCAGAGTCTTGGAAGAACGCTAACATCATCATAATACATAAGAAAGGAGATGACAAGGACTTGAAGAATTACAGGCCAATTAGCTTGCTCTCTGTATAGTATACAAGCTATTTACAAAGGTAGTTGCTAACAGAGTAAAGAAAACATTAGAATTCAATCAACCAAAGGAACAAGCTGGATTTTGAACAGGCTACTTAACAATCGACCACATTCATACTATCAATCAGGTAATTGAGAAATGCTCAGAATATAGCCAACCACTATACATATCCTTCATAGATTATTTTATTACAGTTAGGGATAAGAGTTAATGGAGAGTACCTTAGTAACCTGCGCTTCGCGGATGACATTGCATTACTGAGTAACTCAGGGGACGAATTGCAACTCAATATTATAGAGTTAGACAAGGAGAGCAGAAAGGTGGGTCTTAAAATGAATCTGCGGAAAACGAAAGTAATGTACAACAACCTCGGAAAAGAGCAGCGATTCGATATTGGTAATAGTGCACTTCAAGTTGTAAAAGACTATGTCTATTTAGGGCAGGTAATAACCACGGAGCCAAACCACGAGATTGAAGTAACTAGACGAATAAGAATGGGGTGGAGCACATTTGGCAAGCACTCTCAAATTATGACAGGTAGATTACCACTATCTCTCAAGAGGAAGGTACATAACAGCTGTATCTTAGCTACTTAGCTATGGAGCAGAAACCTGGAGACTTACAAAGAGGGTTCAGCTTAAATTGAGCACGACGCAGCGAGCAATGGAAAGAAAAATGGTAGGTTTAACCTTAAGAGACAAGAAGAGAGCAGAGTAGATTAGGGGACAAACGGGGGTTAAGGATATCATAGTTGAAATAAAGGAAGAGGAAATGGACATGGACCGGGCATGTAGCGCGTAGACAGGATAACCGCTGGTCATTAAGGGTAACTAACTGGATTCCCAGAGAAGGCAAGCGGGTAAGGGGGAGACAGAAGGTTAGGTGGGCAGATGAGATTAAGAAGCTTGCGGGTATAAATTGGCAGCAGCAAGCACAGGACTGGGTTAACTGGCGGAACATGGGAGAGGCCTTTGTCCTGCAGTGGACGTAGTCAGGCTGATGATGATGATGATGAATGCTTGACCTATCGCCTATGGGGGTGATCACCAGCAAGCATCACCTATATGAACGTCAAGATTTGTCAATACGAAGCTCGACCTCATTCTCGCAGAAAGCAGATCCGAACAGAATTTCAATGGTACCCCCCCCCCCCGCCCTAACTTCGCTCTGCTTGGACTATCACTAAAAAAAGCAGGGGCAGGCGCGTTAGACAACAAAACCTAGCAGTAAAACGCAACATATAAAGGTCACAAAGAGGTGCCATAAGCACACCTAAGGAGCCTGCCCACAGACAGACATACACGTCCTCGTCTACAATTGTAATTGACGCCGGTCTTATTATTAGACACAACCAGACTGCGGAGCGAGGAGAGCGGGAATCCACGCCATGATCGTGCCATAAAGGCAGCACGGAGCGGCTGGGGATGCAAATTTTATTACCCGACTCAATCAAGGCGAGGGTACTAGAACGACACGCTTTCCTAATGTACTACACCCGCCCCATAATTCTCGTCCTCAATCAGCGTTACACCAGCCTTCGGCGTCATTTCGAACGGGCGGCCGCCCGGTGTTTTATACTGCGTGCACTCTCTCGACGACCTGCGGGAGAGATGCCATTCTCTCGTCCCTCCCGCACGTTGCGTGTGTCTCTGCATTCGAACACGCGCACTTGTCGACGCTGCCTTATCGGCGTCGCGGCACCACCAGTTTTGGTAATTACCCCGGACACCCGCCTTGCAGAGTCATTTCCTGATTCTGTTCTCGCGTTCGGCATCGATACGGTACCCTCCTTCCTTCCACGAAATTACGCAGCGTAAACAAATCGCATCGCGTGAGCTGCTGTGCGTGTTCCGGAATACTCAGCGACCGAGCACGGAGCCGCTCTATACAGGCATCTCCGAAGATTCCTATCGGGTAACGCGTAAGGGTGCCGACTGACTGCCATTGGCTTGGCTACATGTGGATGCTAGTATCATTATGGCCTGACGACGTGCCGCTCCTCAACCTCGTAGAAAACGGTGTTCATCTAATGGGACGCTACATCGACACCTCGCACCACCCCCTCTCTTCTTTTTTCCCACCTCGACGCCATAATGGCGAACGATCGGCAACTTGCAGCACTACATCGAGCGCAGCGCGTGCCGCGCTAGTGAAGTAAATCAACGACGGCGATGACGTTTACAGTCCAGATCCACGAAGACGAAAAACGATCGGATATTGCAACACGAGACCCGCGGGGGGGTGGCGTGTATCCAGGTCCTACACAAGGGGCGATTACTATGCCATAATCACTTCGCATTTCTATTGAGCGCGTTGTCAGATAGATACACAGAGTTACAATGAAATAAGGAATTTATGCCATATATTTACGAGTGACTTTAATTCCACCGCCACTTTCACAACCAAAAAATTCAATGGCAACACGTACAACGGCAATTGCATCCACAACAAGAAACCGAACTCTATCGGGCATGCGATCCTATTGAAAGTACAAAATTATAAAAATGTTCGTACACGTTGCACGATGATAACCAAGATTATAGGCTGTAGTAAAAGGGGCAGTCTTTTCAACACGACTATTTGCAATATAATTAGATCGATATTCACTGAAGCATCACGCTAAAAATATCGCTAGCGAATATGCAACGGAACACCACAGACGGTAGTATGGAGAACATACAAGACACAGCGTCGTTGTTCTTCGTCCCATTGTCTGCGCTAATTGCCAAAATGATCATGGACCAACTACTCCACCGAGGACCATTACATCGGCTCAGTAGAAAAGTAGTATAACTTTCGCCCTCCAGTCACATTAAGTGAATGCATAAGGAGCTCTACGAGTTTTTTTTTTTAAAGACGATGGTCTTTAAAAAATTCGTAGAGTTCCTTATGCATTTATCTAAAACTGCTTATTTGATTATTCATGAACAAAGTGCAACAATGTGTTCTCTTTACATTTCTGTACGTTCTATCAAGCATTTACGTCACCTTAAATTCCAATGAACTCTCTCGTGTATTTTTGTTCGTTTTCTTGAAAAAAAGTTTTTTTGATGTTCTGATTTTTTATACAAGTTGTATTCTGCTTGTATACTTTCTTCCGTTAGACCCCCTACTAGCCTATGGCTATGATTCTAATCAGTGTTGTACATTTCAAGAAATGTAATCAAAACAACCTTAATGAAGTCCTTGAAATCCTTTCTTGGGGACCTACGACGGGAATTTTTTAATCTGCCTGCCTGCCTGCCCGCCCGTCCGCCCGCCCATCTGTCCGTCCGTCTGTCCGTCTGTCCGTCTGTCCGTCTGTCCGTCTGTCCGTCTGTCTGTCTGTCTGTCTGTCTGTCTGTCTGTCTGTCTGTCCGCCCGTCCGTCCATCCGCCTTTAACAGTACTTAAAACGGCACCTAACGATACCCCAAACGGCCAACCCCATCCGCAGCGCCCACTAATATTGCTCAAGATTCAGTGTTCATACTTGTGCGATTGTCATTAAAAAACAATTATTGCGCATATTTGAGGCAGCATAACAACACGTCAATTTTCTGCATGTGTGTCTTCTACTAGAAAAGGCATACAAAAGTAATTCTAAAGACCGTAGCGTTTATCACTCTGCGCTGACAATGCAACGCTTGCACGAAAAGGCAAGTGTTTCCAACGCATTGCTGAAACGACACGGTGGTGGCCCTTACCTGTCACCTTTCGTTTTACACCTTATCGCCTGCGAGACGGACACAAGCCCTGCGCGCTTTGTTTTCCGAAATAACTGCCATATAGCGTTCATGTCTCACGTGTGACGTGACTTGATGCGCTCGTTCGCCTCCGCTGCACGCTCGAGGCACTATAACGCAGCGCCTCTAGAGTGCCATTCACCGATTTTCTTGGGCAGAACATCAAATAAACGTTTTGTTGACTCTCTCCACACGCAAGACTATCGACTTTCGACGACATTTGCAGTGTAACATGTAGATCCGGGGCCAATTTCTTTTTCATGTTCTCACATCCTTCTGGTCATGCAACCTGTGTGACTACAACAACAACAACTACAACAACAACAACTACAACAACAACAAAAATAACCACTACTATACTATGACTACTACTGCGACTACGACGAGGGCACGAGGTGAACTCAGGTGGCTTAGTTTTCAAACATATAGGAACAGAATGACACCGCGTCTGAAATTAGACGCAAGTCAGCAATTCAGTCGCTCCGCGCTTGACGTCACTCACTAAATCTCGAAGCGTTACTTCCATTTGATGTCTTGCCTGGGAGTCGGTATTCGCGCCCACAGGGGCGACACTTCCAGATGACCCCATGGTGCCCCGCACACGCGAAAAACCTAGCGCGTTGGCCCCTCGGCGACTCCATTGGTTGCGACAGCACCGCCACGATACAAGGCCTAGTACCCTGAGGAATATATATGTTATCTTCGTGTCACCCTCCGGCCACGTTGTAGGAGAGACCGCCTTTCAGAGCGAACGCTTCAATTAATTCTCAAGTATGTAAGAAGAAGTATGTTTATTTACAGAAAGGCAGAAACGTCGGCCTGAGCGATAGTTTGCTCTAGCCTGCTACTCTACACTGGGGGAAGGGAAAGGGGAAAAGAAAGATTAATGGATGACGATGGTGAGGTAGAGAGGTGAGTATGTAGTGTTCTTTCTAGCGGAGACACATTTTAGAGCCGCGCACATAGACCAGTTGTTTCTAAAAAGGTAATAACTGCTCTTGTGACCGCAGTTGCACTGTTGGTGTCTGGCCAAGGGCCCAACATGGTCTCATCAGTTAATGACCTACTGCGATATTGTTCAGTAGAAGAAATCAGTGTTTGTCGTTCACGTGCGTATGCTGGGCAGACACAAAATATGTGCTCAAGTGTTTCTGGCACATCACAGTGTTCACAATTAGGACCGGTGTCACTGCGACCGATGATATGTGCGTAACGTCTAGTGTACGCTACACCAAGACGAATGCGGTGGATCATACTTGTGAGTTGCCGTTTCAATTTAGGAGGCATGCGGAACCTCATTTCCGGGTCCCATTTGTGAAGTCGCTGGTGTCGCCGTTCCGGTTTGGTCCAGTGCTGAAGTGTGTAGCTGCGCATCACGCAGCGAAGCAGGGCGTTCGTGTCAGCTCGTGAAAACGCAATGCGTACTTCAGGGGCACTGCTTAAGGCATTTTTAGCTTGAGCGTCTGCCTCTTCGTTTCCCACCACGCCGCAATGAGCGGGAATCCACTGGAAAGTTATAAGATGGCCATTTGTTGAAGCAACCTGAATAAGTTCTGTGATTTCTATTGCCAAGCAGTAATATGGACCTTGCTTCATGATGCAATTAATGGTTTGCAAAGCGGGTTTGGCATCACAGAAAATCGTCCAGGCTCGAGGTCGCTCTCCGGAAATAAACCTTATTGCCTCTCGGATAGCGACAAGCTCTGCGGCAGTTGATGTGGTTTTATGGTCCACTTTGAATCGACGAGCGATATCCATGTCTGGGATGACAAAGGCTGCGGCGGAGGTGTTTAGCGTGGTGGATCCGTCGGTGTACACGTGCAGAGAATCACTGTACGTTGTATAAATGTGATATAGGGTTAGTTGTCTGAGGCCAACAGAAGAAATGAGCGACTTCTTCGTAATTCCAGCTATCGTAAGAGAGATAGGTGGTTTAGGCAGAATCCATGGTGGCACTGCAGGGGCATTTGGTGGAGAAAACCTTGTTGGTATAATATTTTCATGCCGCAATATTACTTTTGAGAAACTGCAATCTGGGTGAGTGGCGGGTAGTACTGACAGTGGGTGCTGTCTGTGTCTGCTCAGTAATCGTAGGTGAACTCTAAGTGGCTCGCAGAGCATGTATACACTCATGGGACAAGCCCGAGCCTCTGCGATTGTCCCATTTGTTGAAGTGCAGCGTGGTAGACCCAAGCATCTTCGTAAGCATTGAGCTTGAACACTCTCGAGTGTCTTCACACAACTAGGTCCCATATTGGAAAGCAACGGCATGCTGTATCGAATGTATCCCACAAATAGAGCATTGTATAATTGAAGTAGCGATGATTCAAAATGGGAGAAGGGGCCATCGGGAAATGCGAACGATGAGGGGATAGCGCGCTGACAGGTGTTAATTGCGAATGATTACAGCGGTTCACCGCATACCTCAAGGCTTTTCCTTTTGCCTTTTTTGCATGCACTTCGGGCGTGAACGGGCTTTTTTTTTTCCTCGGCCCGAGGAGACTTTGTATGATACATCGCGTAAAAGCGAGATGCAGAAATAAAGATAAATCGGCTACATATTTTGTCCCTGGCGTATGACGACGGAAATGCATATCTGTCAGGTAATAACACGCTTCGCCGTACAAAAAAAATTAATAACCAACAATTAAGACTGACACGCTCCTGAAAGAAACGAAGGAATCTGCGCTGCAACCAAAATTTAGTCATTACCTGGGGACAATTACATCTACAGAAAAATATGAGAGATAAGTCGCATCACACTACAGAAGCCGGCAACATCTAAAAGTACCCGCCTTCATATTATATACGAGGTAAGAAAGTATACGTATTAAACGTAACGCGTCTTAATAAGTGACTCAGGAAGTCGATCTACCCAAAACGACGAGCTCGATAACAATCACTTTTTGACGGGCTCATTCTAATCAGCATTGAATAAGGCGTTGCAGATCTAATACTCAAAGCGGGAAGATGATGACCTCATTATGCAAGTACTCTGAGGCGCTCGGCACGTCTAGCGTTGATATGCTAAAGGCGAAAAAAACTATTAAAAATTCAGTTTTGAGGTGTGTTCGGCGGAGACGTTTCCATTTCGGCCCAGATTTGCTGATAAGAAGCCGCTGCGCCCAGTTGCGGTAATGATAGAGTGCCCTGTTTCTCGCAAAGTGGGCAAAACGTCAGTTCATATCGTTGGACGTGCGTAATTTAAGCACACCTTTTTTCTTTCCTTCGTGAGTGTGAAGAATATATACTATAAACGTAGCGTTGTCTAGTATCTTTAACAAACGCAGGAGGAACAATTCTACGCCACGAAGATGGATCGCTCTTATCAATGAACGTACCACTGGTTTTAAGGTATCTTTGCGGTTCTTATCACGGACATGGGCGTGATGACACGCGTGTGGATTCCTAGCAAATGTCTTCTAAAATAGGCTACCGAAATGCTGGGTTAGTTCAATTGGCCATGCTTCGCTTTTGGAATAAATCATATGTAATTATTCTGACGCATTCGATGATAAGTACGTATTCATAATCATGTTAGGTTGTTTCCTGTTTCTTTTTAACACGGAACTGATTTTAGAGCGTATGTACACGGTGCCGGCTACTCCGAGTGCGAAGAAAAAAATAGTACACACCCGTAATCCTAGACGTATGAAGCTATATTTGTTAAACTGCAAAATAGTAAACAGCAAAAAATGTTTTTTCCGTTTGAAATTATTCATTTAAAAGACTGCTATTATCCCGTACTCAAGCAGCATTACCTGAAAGGGAGGTAATTTGGTTTAAACGAGTAATTTTCCAATGAAGTATTTGTTTTACTCTGTCTTCCTGTTGTCGTCGTCATTGTTACTGCTGCTGCTGCTGCTGATGTTTTTGATAATGGTGATAATAACAATAATAATGATCATGATCATCATCATCATTTGTGTTACTTTGCTTTTCAGGCGGCAGCAGTGAGCCATGGTTATCTGTAATGAGGAGGCCACCAACCCAATAGGGCTGATTGACTAAGAGCCAGGTCAAAAATAACGTCAATTTCTGTATCGCCCTGCCTTGGTGGTCTATTGGCTAAAGTACTCGGCTGCTAACCCGCAGGTCGTGGGATTGAATCGCAGTGGTCAAAATTTCCGCAGTCTTCCACTACGGCGACTCTCATAACCACATGGTGGTTTTGGGACGGTAAACCCCACATATCAATCAAATCAACCAATCTCTGTCTCTCTAGCTCCTTGTCTCTAAACTCAGAGCTCTAGTAGCAGCTTAAACATCCGTCTCTCTAGCACACATCCGCCCGTAGCGGTACTGCCCTTACTGCAGGTGAGCCCCCCCTTTGCGTTTCTCAAGTGTTTATATGCATGTGAGACCAGACCTCAGTGTGCAGTTAACAAGCACCACCGCCGACAGCAGCCACGAAGCAGGCTGCTGGGAGTGCCACTGGTTGCTGCTCTCAAGGCTAGGCCGTTTATTCATAATTGCGAAATCAATGAGATGGCGGCTGAAGGCTGGCCATGATGCTAGATACGCTATGCAGCATCGCTGGTTGCGTTTTAAACACCGTCCACAATGGGAAATCGAGGAGTCAGCCTCGCCACAGGTCCTTCAAGTTGTACTCACAAGAAGAGAAAGCTGAGTGAAGGTTGAGGCAACGGGCACGTTTGGAATTCACGAATGTAAAAAAAAATGAGCATAGACCTCTACGTTAACTCAAGGCTGTGAGTAGAAAACTTTCACTAAGCCACGTGTCCTGTAAAAGGTTGTACCCACCTTCGACACTCCTGGCAGTCATGAGGACGGGCTCGTAACGTGAGAAGGCGCTCATGATATCACTCACCCTCATTGAGCACGAACCTGCTACAGATGTCAGTCGAGCTCGTATGAGAAGGCGCTAAAGACACGAGACTTAACGTGAAGCGGCGTGGCAAGCAAAGTCCTCGAAAATAAGTCGGGGGTGCATCGAACGCTGTATATCGCCTAATATTATTCACATTCAGACGAGACACGCTTTGAATTACATACAGTATACAGACTGGTCAAGTTATACTGTAGAGCTTTGAAGCTGCACCCCGAGCATGCATTGTAGTACACGAGTACAGTCCCTGCTACCCGAAATCGCTGCAGTGTCAATCTATACTGCATGAAAAGACGTCAAATACGCCAACCGACGCTGTGCCGAAGACGGGTTGGAAATGTACTTCCAGTGCTTCCAAACATTATCATCACAGCGAACTGAGCTGATTGGTAGGTTGAGAGACAAGGCATGAAAACACGGACACAGCAGAGACGTGAAGGTGTCAGATCACTTCTCCCTTGACTTCTCACTTCCCTTCTTCCGCTTACCTCTGACTTCTGTTTCCGTGTTTGCAAACCCTGTATCTTAACTTCCAAATGTATACACGTATAGTTGCGGTGGCAAAAACGATGAAAGCATTAAATTCACTTCTTTTTAGGTCGCCCTCACCTTGTATCACGCAGTGCGCATTTGTACCTTCCAATAATAGTTTATTATAAATGATATAAGGTCATATAGATAATCGAGAACTAACCAGAAGGTAGCAGGTAAGGCACCCCCTCTCCCCTTAACCTAGTTTCTGACAGTTCTGTCCACCAGAGATACTTTGCATAAAACAATACAAGGCAGCAGATGCCTGCGCAACTTACAGTTACCAATCAAGGGGTCGTGCAAAAAAAAAGGATGGGGGACGTGGGGGCAGAATCCTGGCTATTTTGCTGATTCAGCGTCATGCTCATCAAAGGTGAAATCTTCCTTGGCATTCAAAACCTTAAAAAAAAGCTGGTGTTCGATACATAATTCTTACTGTCGTGTTTGTCGCCACCATGACAGGATGCCCGATAATAGAGATTCCCCTCGTTTAGCAGAATAAACGTAGTAGCTCAACCATCTTGATTACTAGTGAAGTAGTCACTTTAGGTGCGTTTCACGCTGTATATGCATCCGGAGTTATATCCATTCGCTGCGTTGAGCCTATATCATCTGTGCCTGCTGCAGGGATCAGTGGCGAAGGACGTTCTTGAAGGCTGTCATACCGTCAAACGAAGCTTTTACATTCGTAAAATGCTTCGGGCATTCATATAACGCTGAGCAAATTAGCCAGGCAGGGCCGGTATATGGCAAGCAACAGCTACGTGTGAAAAAATGTAGATTAAAGCCTTGTTTAAGTACAAGTCCGTATTTTCGACTACTTAACGAGGGGTCTGCATGATACAAAGTTACGTTCCACATACATCCTAATGCTTCCAATAAATCACCGTGTTACAGCATATACCAAAGAGCCATTTATAAGCAAGGGCTTTTCTTTTGAGAGTGATTTTTTCCAATTGGCCAGCTGCCTTCACCAATGCCATGCCAAGCAAGACTATTCTCTGAAACATCATTTTACGTACAAGTCAAGTGCAATACTTTTTCTTTCTTTTTTTGAGGGGCGGGGGGAGGTGTACGTGGAATACGTGTGCAGACATTGTTCTGTAATTTGATAAACAGTCAGTCGATTAGATTACCCGTTATGACTTTTGTATCGTTAGTCCTTTTGAGTTCACGCAGCTTCGATGCGATAGCATATAGGTTCCCGCCTATTTCAGTTTTTTTCGCGGCCGTACTGTTTTCTCAAGGCGAAGGACGCGTACAACCGCAGGCTTTGTCCCGATGCGGCTCATACGCCAACACACACACACACACACACACACACACGCACACACACACACACACACACGCACGCACGCACACACACACACGCACACACACACGCACGCACACGCACACGCATGCACACACGCACGCACGCACACACACACACACACACGCACACGCACACGCACACGCACACACACACACACACGCACGCACGCACACACACACACACACACGCACACGCACACGCATGCACACACGCATGCACACACACACACGCACGCGCACGCACGCACACACACACACACACACACGCTGCATGAATAACACGGAAGACCGTCCTTAATATGCGAAGGGAACGCTCCACGCTGTAAAGGTGCGCGCGCCTGTAAAGAAGACGGCAATGCGGCAGAAGCGGCAAACAAATGCTCACCGCGAACGAGCCGCGCCGTGCCCTCAGAGGCCGGCGGCGAAGCAACGCGCCCTTTCGCCAAACATTTGTCCGTCGCACACGGGGTAGTTTGCGCTTCCCTGTGCGTTCATGCCGTTATTATTATAGTTATATTTCTTGCTCACTTCTCTCAGCACTGCGTGTGAGAAAGTGCCGCGTATACGCCACGCTTCTGTTAAAAGGAGCGCCGATAGTATACAGTGGGTGCCAGGTTGAATCGGAAGAGGTTCGAGCTCGGCTGTCGACACGGGTGGCCGGGGGTTAAAGAACGACTCCGTCGTCATCTTCTTTTTTTTTCTTCCTGGTGTGTGTGAACATTGTTTGGCTAACAGTACTGCGTAGCTCTCGGCTCTGCTTCTCTCGTAACCCGTTGCCGCACTTTGCAACTTGTCGGATCAAATGTGAAGGGTGAAAGGGTGACTGCACGGCACACACGAGGAAGCTGTGTGGCTATATAGAAGTCTTTGAACTTTGTTTTTCGTTACTTAGCAACAAACGTCTTCTGCCCGCCGCTTATGAACACCCAAGTTTCTGTCAAAATTTGCAACACGCTTTTGTCGTCGCTGGCATCCAAATGAATCGGAGAGGGTGCGTTTAATTAAAAGGAATGGTAACTCCTATAGTGCTCTTCTTCAGCCGTTCACAATTTCTATCCAGTGTTTGGAAAGCGAAGTTCGAGCATTCCAATGAACATTTGTTGCTTTTAGTTGGATATGATATTGCCACGCCTATACTTTATTTTTTTCTATTTTCATGTTACCGTCCCATTGCAATGTAACTGATCCCTCGCGCAAAGCGCTTTCGAATGACTGGGAACAATCTAGACTGTGTTAGAACCTTCCGATCAGATGACGGGCTCAATGACAACATTATAGTTAGTTTGAGAACTTAAGCGACCCCTAGCGATAATGCTGGAATCTTCGATTATACGTAAAAAAGCCGATGCGCATAAACATTATTAATTTTATCGAAAACCACGCTCTGTGCGCCAATAACAGCGTACATTGCTCACTGTAGTGAGCAATGTAAACTGAAATCACATGTGATTTCATTTTCTGTCTGACGGCCTTATGTTACGCCAAATAATGAGTGTAATCTTCGACACACCGACGGCTACGTTTCTCAATGTCATGACCATGCGATAATATATCATAGTTGCAGTCTGGTTAGTTCGTATCTGGTGTTTGCTGAACGTCAACTGTTATACGGTGTCACCATTTTAGCATGTTGTCGGCTGATGTTCCTTTTTTTTTCATCTTCAACTGGAGCACATTCAGAAGACAGCAACATTTGGTCTTTCTTTCTCTGCAGGATACGAGAGGGTTATTTTCTTGTTTGTCGTACCTCTTTATCGAATGGAAGTATAACGGCTCGGTAATGTGTCCTGTCTGAAGGAAGAGCTTCGATAAAGCGTCACTTAATTCAATTAGACACATAACTAATTGCAATGCCAAGCTGGCACTGACCTCAACGAAATACGAAGAGTTCCACATACAGCGCTTGCCCCACTTGTGGGTGGGAGACGGTTGAATGTTATACGAAGGATGCCTAAGCCAGCGCCTTTATACCATATGCACACTTACGCACGCTCATTAGCATGTAGAGCTATGGAAACACCTACAGCCTTGTAGTTCATTCACTCATGCAAGCTGACCACGTTTTAGGTGTTTACTTAGGCCTCCTTTCACTCAGACCTGGCATCGGTCATCGCTGTCAGCAGGCTTGCTAGAAAGAACAAAAAAAAGCTGCGGTGGTATCTCTTTCTCGCAAGGAAATTAAAGACATTTAAAACACCAGGGTAGCCAGTGGCGTAGCCAGAGAAGGCAAAATGAGTGTGTGCCACCCCCACCCCCCTCTTCCTCGACAGTTCTTCGCCATAGCATACAGAGTGCAAAGTGGCCATATGCATGGTCGGCCCCCACTTCGTATCAAGACAGTGCACACCCAGCCCCGACAAAAATTTTCTCTCCAAGCTTCTGAGCGCAGCTGTCGGAAAAGAGGGTACTGTTATGACCGCCATTGGTAGGCGCCATGCTGTCGCTGAGAAGCGTGGCCGGGCAGCGTTCCCACGCCTGGAACCCCAGTTTTCTTAGAACCAGCGTCGAGAGCTGACGGGGGAGCGGCGCTCTTTTAATCCTCAAAGAGGTAGCCGACTGGTCGGCTGCCTATGCCCGCCAGGTATTGTCCCTGCTAGCCGGAGGATGAGACGTCGTGTCGCCACGAAGCTGTAAGCCGTCCCAGAGAGGACAACAAAGACAGCGTCTTCCTTTGAAGAAACGGCGACCGCCGCCACAAAGTGCCCTGCTAATTGAGCGGACAAATTGGCGGACCGTTTGACGTCTGCTGTCCGAAGCTTGGGACCCCTCGACCAGCGACACACACGACGAGCAAGAGCCCCTCTGGCGCCACCTTTCAGTGCAGTGATCTCGACTCAAAATTGGATGTTCACGTGCGCCGTGCATGCTCGTACCCCTCACCTGTTGTGTGTGTGTGATTGGTGTTCCCAACAAGAAGGAGGAGCCCGACAGGGCTTATAAGGACGCCGCCGAGTGCGGGACGTCGCTCTGAACTGTGTAGCGGTTCAACCACCACGTTCGTGGTTTGTGAACTCTTAACCTCATGCTGTAAATATTTGTAAATAGTGCCATAAACCTGTTTGTTTTTCGTATCCCCATCTTGTAAGCGGTCGTTTCCTTAACCCGAAGCTACACCACGCTACCACAAGAGACCGGGTTTTGTTTTCGTATCCTCCAGCGACCTTCCTTCCGACCCGCAACAACTGGTGGCAGCGGTGGGATACGACTCAGCACCCCGAGCCGCAACAACTGGTTTCAGCAGTGGGATCCATAACAACTGGTGGCAGCGGTGGGATCACGACAACTGGTGTCAGAAGTGGGATCCCACCGCTGAAACCAGTTGTTGCGGCTCGGGGTGCTGAGTCGTATCGCACCTCTGCCAACCAGTTGTTGCGGGTCGGAAGGAAGGTCGCTGGAGGATACGAAAACAAAACCCGGTCTCTTTTGGTAGCGTGGTGTAGCTTCGGGTTGAGGAAACGAGCGCTTACAAGATGGGGATACGAAAAAACAAACAGGTTTATGGCACTATTTACAAATATTTACAGCATGAGGTTAAGAGTTCACAAACCACGAGCGTAGTTTGTGAGGGCTCTGAACCATGTAACGGTTTAACCACCACGCTCGTGGTTTGTAAACTCTTAACTTCATGCTGTAAATACTTGTAAATAGTGCCATAAACCTGTTTTTTTTCGTATCCCCATCTTGTTAGCGGTCGTTTCCTCAACCCGAAGCTACACCACGCTACCAGAAGAGACCGGGTTTTTTGTTTTCGTATCCTCCAGCGACCTTCCTTCCGACCAGCAACAGTACTCACAGCTATTCTTGCACAGGCTGTCATGTTTGCCTTTTGTGGAGTCTTGCTTCTTTGCAGCTGCAGGTCGCGGGATCAAATCCCGGCTGTGGCGGCTGCATTTCCGGTGGAGGCCGAAATGCTGTAGGCCCATGTACTCAGATTTGGGTGCACGTTGAAGAACCCCAGGTGGTCAAAATTTCCGGAGCTCTCCACTATGGCGTCTCTCATAATCAAATAGTGGTATTGGGACGTTAAACCCTGCATATCCATCTGTTTCTTTGCAGCTGCTTTTATGAAACAATCACATATACGTTCGCAAATTAGCGATTGTGTGCATGAGATAAAATACAATATACATGTCGTAAATGTGGTGGTAAGCTGTCCCAGTTGTCGCCTATAAAAATAAGAAAGAAGAAATAGAAATCGGCCACAAGGTGTCAGAGTTTTGTATACCAGTAGTGCTTGCCTGCAGTGCACTTTTTGTCTAAGCTCGAGGAGGAGGCGAAGTAAGGAGATATAACATGGGTTGAGTGCAGTAATACTTCGATGTGTATATGTCAACAAAGGAACTTTCTGGTACATAGTGTTGGATTGTGCACTTTCGAAGCAACGTCAAGCGCGTCATAAGAAGCATACTTAATTTAAATATGAGACTTTTTTTCGATGTACTTGGTTTACGTAAATAATGAAGTCACTGCGGTTTTTATTTCTATGCCTGAGCATATCCCTTTCTTTACCACAGAACAAATGTGAATGGTGTCTCCTGAAGTGTCTTCTACCTGGAGCTCTCAGCTCTCAACAGCGGTGCGCTCATGACCGAATCGATGAAGGGCGCAGTCGTTCGATCACCCAGAAGTTGAAATGAGTTCCAATAAAAGAATAGTAATTACAATATCTGGGGTCTTACGTTCCAGCTTTATGGCTGGATAATGAGGCACGCCGATGGTGAAGAGCTCCGGAAATTTTGACCATCCGGTGTTCCTTAATGTGCACTGACCTCGCACTGTTCACTTGCCGTTTGCATCATTTGAACCCCATAAAAATGCGACCGCAATGGCTGGGATCAGACTCGATCACGACGCCTTCGGGTGAATGAAGGAATAAGTGTACCTCAGAGCACCCTCAACTATTTACCATCGTGTAGTCCGTGCTACCGGGGACAAGCAAAGGTCGAGGAAATTTACAAACAAACTCGAGAGCATTTATGAAGCGTCCACATGGAATATCTTTCGAAGTGCACGGAGTTCTGTGATTGCTTCGCGCGAATATTGCATCATGGGGCAAATTCGGCGTTCCGAATAAAGATACCTTATTGCTCGCAAATTATTAGAGCGCACTAAGAGCACGCAAAATAAAGTTACAATAAAGAGAAAAAAACTTTTTTGGATTAGTTAACTATTGTTTCAAATTGTCGAAAACAACACTCGTATACCGCGAGAGAACGTTTGGTAAGAAAGAAAACACATGAAAAGAAAATGTCGTGGAGACGCCGCCTCCATGTTCCAGGACCGAACGCTGTGACATCATAAATATTCACGGTGTCTACTCGTTCATGCGCAGTTCCTAATCTGCAAACATGAAATACGTTGTTTCCTGAGCGGGCCAGAGACTTCATGTTATACCAAGTTCCAGAAAATTCGTCTGAGCCAATGTCGGCTAGATTGCGAAAAATACATATTGAAATACGCGACGTCACATGTGAAAAGTTGGGTGCAAAACCTAGCAATTAAATTTCGACCTTAGTTTTCTGATTAATGAAGGACCTGTGATGGTGAAAATGACGACATCAGAATTATCAGAGCACAATCTATCGATCTAAGCTGAGCCACTGTTTCAAATAAGGGCCCCTCTAAAGGGAGCTTTGGCGTCACGTCCCTGATAGGTGTCACATTTCGATGCGCGCTCTTTCGAGAGCCACGCTTGTAATGGAACACACGTACGCGCCACCGCCGGCTCTTTCATTTGCCTGGCAAGCAACGTTCTCAAGAAGGCACTAACTATTTATATAAAGAGGGCACGGGAAAACAATGACTCCTGCTGCTCGCCGAAGTGCATGAAAGGTGCGTACTGATTAGCGAGAGGTTAGTTCGGGCTTTGGGAACCATCGCCATGCACGAAACGCCCCCGCGATTTCGGAAGGCGGCGTGGGATCCATTGTTGTCGTCCGTATATTAAAAAGGTTAAGGCTCGGTTTGTACTTTCTTTCCCGGTCCGCGAACCCAGCTGGCGTGCGAAGCTCGCCCAGCGAGAAAGCGTTGGCACGCGACCTGCGGGACTTCGAATAGCTCCAAACATTCGTTCTTCTAGGGCGACTTGTATTCGAATACGCGTTGCGCCTACGCACTTCCGGTCATTTGATATAGCTCGCGGTTTTCGCGGCTGGATTGCAGAGCTAGCCCCTGATTGCAAGCAGGAGGCGTGGCGGTTCGTAATTTGGGATTGCAGAGGGCAGGGAGTCTGTTTCGGTACACCGCTTGTCCGTGTGTGGCGTGCCTTCGGTGTGTATAAATAGCGAGTAGAGCGGTGGCCTGTTGTGGCCTTAGCGAACTGTCTAAGTTGATAAGGGGATCCTATTTGCTAAACGTAAGGTATATTCAAACCGAGGGGACGTAGCGTACTGCCTGATGGACGACTTATTGAGCACGCAATGTGCGCCTTATAGCGCAATCGTCTCGATGTGTGCGATCTCTCGGCTCTCATCTTTACACAGAATATGCGCCATCTTTATTTGGAACACTGTACAGTTAAGCCATAAAATGGTTCGGTAGTACTATTATAGCTTCATTTTTGTGACCCGGGTCATGCACCTTATGATTGCAAGTAAAATTTAGGTCTAGGGATCTTAGCTCTTGCCCACGTGCATATATTGCATACCGTTGCGGTTGGCTGACCACACGTTTTCGTGCTGTGATGAGAACTTTCTTTTTCGTTTTAATTATCTTTGGGGAAGTGCCTCGATTCCCATCATAACTTTGGTAGCCCAAATCACTGGTCTGGTCTGGGTGATCACAAGAGAACCAGAAGGGGGGGGGGGGAGGGGTATCATCAGTGCAGTACTTCAGACTAGTGATTGTATGCTCAACATCTACACTCTGCGGCGGATGGACCCCACGTTCCTAGAGTCCAGCGGACTCAGCTGCTCCTGTCGCTAGATCACAGACGAGTGCAAGTTCCACCTCGGCGGAGCAGTGGTTTTGGTTCTCAGCTGCTCAGGTAGCAGGCTCAAACCTGGACGTGGCCTTCGCATTTCGATGGAGGTGATATGCTAGATGCCCTCATGCTGTGCGATATTATTCCACGCCAGGAAACACCCGAGAGTCGAAATTTCCGGAGGCCTCGAGACTGCGGCCTCTCTCATAGTGATATCATTGTTTTGTGACGTTAAACGATCTATTATTAAACCAGTTAAAGCTTATGAGTCAAGACGGAATTGAACAGCCTTGCCTTCTTGTTTCGTATAGGGGCGTATGTTAACAAGAGCTAGCTCTGGTGTGCTTCCGGATACCATGTACTAAGTATTTCTTAACAGTAAGGTCAATAGGTCGATTGACGTGAAAGGCACCACGGCAGGCCTCTTACAAAATGTTCTTTAGAGCCCTGGTGCAAGCCTTTCCGGCTCTGTGAACTTTCTCGAAATGAGGCCGTTTCATGAGATGCTTGACCTTTCGACAAACTATCATCATCAGCACGGAGTATCTTTCTGAAAAAAAAGTGTACGCTGCGAAGTTGCAGAGCTTCACACAAAAAGTCGGTGGCAATCCTTTCGCCTTCTTTACAGCGAAAACTGTTATGAGATCCAAACTCGGGTCTCGCGCAGCGCCATAGTTATCCGCCACCGCCACCGCCGCCAGTGTCCATAGCACATCACTCGAAGTTAGAAAAACTAACCTAGTACCAATGACACAGTGGGGCTCAAAACCGGGTCCGCTGGGTGTGAGCCCAGTTCCCTACCACTGAGCCACGCTGGTGCTTAGGACTTGATGGCAAACGTGCTTTAGGCAGGCTTCATGTAGGGAAAGCAATCACATTAATACGACTTATAAAGCTACAGAACATGCAGTCGTCGTGCAATGCTAATAGCGTAAACGAGTAGGTCGTCCAATGCTCCAACCCATTACAAAAGCTTGTTTTTGTTCAGCTATAAACTTTGGCACATATCCACTTCAGGCATTATTCCCCTTCGTCATCAGCCACTGCATAAATGATTGGCACAAAATTCCTCGCAATAGTTTAGCGGATACCACGTGTCTCAGAAGAATGACGAAATATAGCGTAGCGAATGCCGGCCTATGACCGTAACATTTTTATTATTAATGCCGTAAGGGGGTATCAAGCAAGTGTGCTTTGCAGCACTTACGATTGAGTGTTTAGAAAAAGCTCTGAAAGGCCGCTATTCTTGCTTTCGCTGTAACTGTGCTGCGCCTTCCACGTAGGTTTGGCGTTTTTTTTTTCCCTAGGAGGGCTACTTCATAGTTTGCACGGCGAATGAAAGCTGGTTTTGCAGTAAAGCCTGTCGTTACTTTTGAATGGTCATGTTTGACTTGGAAATTATGTTTGAATAAGCAAACTCCACCAATAACAACAGGCCCTGACACACTGTGACGTACAAACCCTTCAATCACTAACATTACTTTTCGATATACTCTGTATAGTGAATTATTATTGGCGTAAATTAGCGAACTCTAACCACATTGTCCCTCATCGGCTTGCTTTTAGCTACATTATGCTGATTCGTGACTGTATCTTCCAATACGCGAGACAATATTATCGATAGTGATCGATTTATTACCTATACTATATTTTACATAGTATAGGTAATATTGTGTTTATTTATTACGTTACGAGAATTCCGCCGAGATGCGCCGAATCTTCGAAGAGTGTCGACCAACGACCTATGGTTAATCCCACATAAGACCAATGTTTTATATTCTTCAGCACGCCTCAGAGTTCAAAGCTCGTAAACGCTTTGACCACTGCAGACATATTTTGAATGCACGCAACTAGTGTCAAAGTTCCCCAGCTTTCCTTGTTTCCACAATGGCCTTCAGAAACAGTGCCATAGAAGAAACCGACACCTACAGCTATTTTTATGCTAAATTCAGCAAGTGGAACACTTCAATCTACATGGCTGCCTGTGAAAAATGCGCACTTTGTACGTTATGCCGCCTACTGAAATAGCCTGTGCGAGCGTTATTGTCGCTGGATTGATAAAACGGACAATGCACACTATTAGTCACGTCGGGGTAGAATTTCTTTCTTGACCACAGAGTGAAGAACGCAGCGCGCATTCATGAAAGAGTCAACAGTGAATACTTCATGTATGCAATGGAGACACAAAAGGCTCCAATGAGTGTCATCCCCTCCTGCAGAACGTATTGTACGACAATATGGACATCTCATATAAAACTGGACGAATGACATAATGCCTCAGAATGACGTAATGCCCTTGATTCGTACACACAGCGCGAAGTTACAGGAGCGGTGAAAAGCTGTCGACAGAGAAACCCATTGAGTACAAGCCAACGGCCCGACAAGCGACGCTTCTTGGAATGAAAGCCTCGCCGAGTAAGGTCGCGAGCAAATAAAGGCACGCACCGTGAGAAATGTCCCGCAAGAGGCGAGCTATAAAGCCACCACCATCGTGAACCTCGCACGCAGGGGCGCCTGCCGATTTCGTCAAGTCCAGCGCCTTTCTAAGCGGCGATACTCGCTCCCGAGTTCACCTTGAAAGTGATTGCAACGTCTCGCTTATTTTTATTGCTTCACGTCAACAAAGCCTCACAGTACCGCGTGGGGTCTCTCAAACAAAAGGCTGGCGCGAGCCACGGCACGACACGAGCAATGCGCGACGGGACAGCGCCTTTTGTAGTCTACGTCGTACGTACTCTCCTCCCTTCGTTACGCCGTAGGCGAGTTCCACCACCCCGTGGCAGGAGGCGACAGCGTTGAGCATACGCGTCGCGGCGATAGAGTTCCGTTGCCCGCGACAAAAGACGAACGTTGTCGAAAGCTTTCGGGCCGAGACGGCGGGCAAAGACAGTCACGCAGCAATACGTCTGTGGCCCTGGCCTGCGACCAAGCTGTACTAGCAAAGCCGCCAACGTCGCCTTCTTCATTATTTTGTTCCTACGGACCTCGACTCAATCGCTTATTGTCCCCCTCCTTGAAGCTTTCGCAGTTGCGTATTGGGGTGCTCTAGATTGAGACGGCCTGGATGGATTCCGCCAGTAAATGGATCTTTGAGTCTCCCGAGACCTGCAGTCCTGTTGTGTCCCGAGGGCCGTCACGATTGTTTCAATGCAGCGATCGCTCTATTGGAAGTCATATTGACATTGCCGAGGGACTGTATAAACTGAGGGCAACATCATCTGCACTGGGGGTATTAAAATTTTATAAAGATGGTGTGTATTTATTCGTTGTTTCACTGAAGCGGATGACACCGCGATGCTGTTTGACTGCTTCCAAAACCTAAGGTTTCTTTCAAGACCATTTGTTAGGATCTTTCAGTTACTTAACAGCGAAAAAAATGCACCCAATTTCCTGTGGTTTACGCTTGATAGTTGATGCTTTAATTTATATCACAAGATCTTGCTGAAATCGATGCATTTGCTGTCACAAACTAGTTCGAAACAAAAAAGATAAAGTGCAGAAAAGATCACGTGCTGCCTTGCCCTTATTTATACCATTTTGAAGCAACCGTGATACGCGAAGCCGGAACGTATATCGCACAATTTTCTTGCTGTCTTCTGCACTAAACTATATGGTAATGACGTCGACGGACAGGATTACAGGTAGTTCGACGACACAAGGGTATTCTTTCTCACTCACCCACTCACTCACTCGCTCGCTCATTTCGATGTGTCGGCTACTATCCACGTCACTGCACTTTCACGAAAGAGTGGACGAACAGTGTGTTATTGGGCCAAGCTACGGCAAAATGCCGCTAAATATTGCGGCCCCAGCCCCCACCTGACTATCGTTCGTATCGTATGATCGCGAGCAACGAATGACCCGTCGAATTAACGGAAACTAAGTAAGCGGGTATTGCTGTGCTGTATAGCTTGTTGTTATGAGCATCTCTTATCTTCAGTCGTTTCATGTTGACCGCAGACGTTTAGGAGATATGGGAAAAGGATCGCTAAATGATAGTTCGAAAGGATAACGCCATATATAGCCCACTAGGCCAACCCCGTGCACCAACATATGTCTCTGTGGTGGAACAACTGGCAAGGTACGGTATGCGGGTTCGCACTGTGCCACGGAAGACTGTGGTCAGACTTCACTGCCACGGGCACTGCCCCACGGTACAATGATGTAACTTGATAAAGAATGCGCGATATGGTCACTGGGGGGGGGGGGAAGAGAAAAATCAAGAACAGAATAACGATTACCATACTGTCTTGCGCGAACCATTTGGAGAGCTGTTGGTGATCAATACACCGGCAGTCTAAACCACGGTTACGCTAACCGTGGTTACGTTATCCGCGGTTTCCTGATGTTACACAGCACACGAAACCGCGGTTATGCCGCTAACCAAGGTTTTAAGAAATCGAGCTCTGCAACTTTAGTTAGGCAGATAACCGAGAAAATGGTGTCGCTCACCACCGATGAGTGCATGCCGGCGAGCGCGCGTGAAAAATGAACGAGGTGGACGGAACGAACCACGCGTAAAGCATGATAACGATGTAAGAAAAAAAATATTTGAGTGATATGCGGAGCACGTCGCGCAATGCAAAGGTGTACGCGGCAATTGCAGCCGAGTTGAACGCAGAACTTCCACCTGAGGCAGAGCAATTCACGCCAAAGCAAGTCCGGAAGAAGATAGACCATCTGAACAAGAAGTACCGGTAAGTGCACGAATATACTAGGGGCACATATGACATTTTTGTCTGGTTGCTGCTGAATGTATTCGGAGCACATGCACGCAAGGAAGTGGCTCTGTTGATTGTTCTACGCCAGATGGCGTTAGCCACCTTAACCGAGGATGCTTTCGCGCAGTGTAGCATCGGCGAACCGTGATAGGCGCTAACCGCGGTTCAACGCGGTCAACCATGGTTGGTCGTAACCGCGCTTGCTTTGCCTGTGTAACATGGGTATTATAAAGTTTTTCGAAGCTTCCTGGTTCCTCGGAATGCTCACTTCAACTTTTCTTTATTTAGACGACCGAAATAGCGTGCAACGTTTTCAAGAAACATGACGGGGAGTTGCATGACAGACACACATTTTCCTCAAGAATTTCGTTACAATTTCGATCATCCGCCGAGAAGAGCAGGATTCGTCAAGCATGACGCCTTGGACATAATGTATATGTACACCAGTGTTCTTGTGTTTAAAGGGGTTAGACTTCTGTATACATTGGCACTGACCGATATGTACAGATGCATGTACATGTGCCACACTTGCTATGGTCGGTGCACGTCAGCTAGCAAATAAGACTCAGTGAAAACTCTAACTAATCCAGACTCTAGACGTATTGTTTCAAACAAAGACAGTCTAAAAATCGGAATTATCAACAACGAAAGAAAAGGTTTGAGAATTTGCATCTTTCTATTTCCTTCCGCCATCCTGGAACTGAAATTGCTGGAAAAAGAAAAAAAAACAGCAAGCACCTCCCCCCCCCTCCCGGGTACACACATG
Source organism: Rhipicephalus annulatus (assembly GCA_013436015.1). Classification (NCBI taxonomy): domain Eukaryota; kingdom Metazoa; phylum Arthropoda; class Arachnida; order Ixodida; family Ixodidae; genus Rhipicephalus; species Rhipicephalus annulatus. The sequence continues at coordinate 42,087 of WOVY01013415.1, forward strand.
ATGCTAGAATGATGAACGTCCGCACGTGTGTATGGTTATAAAATGATCGATCGAGTTATTATGTTAGTGGTGTCAGCATCTCCAGCCTTTTAGCTCGACACAACTTACTGAATGATGTCGTCCGCCTTAAACCGTGGGAAACTTGGCCGCATAGCTATTTTCGGTCGGCTATCGGCGCAGTTCGGCAACTATCTCGTGGTAACCAAGGAACAAACTCTCAATGCTTGTCATCCCCCGTCATTTTTTGTAACAGCTATTTTTTATTGACATTGAAAGACACTTCACTCTAAGACACTTCATTCACTAATTAGCACGTCCAACGTCATAAGAGCTGCAATGATGACGTAAGAGCGATTCCAACGTAAGGTATTTCTGTGAATGCGGCGTCCAAGCTATCCCCTATACCAACCACGACAGCTCTCACCCGCTCTCTGCATCCCTCTTTAATGTGCTACAGCAGCGCTAAGGTCTCGGAAAAGGTACAACATCTATCTATTATCGTCTGCCGTGGCTTCACCGCAAAAAGAGGAAAGATGCCACGCGCTAAATCACCTACGAGTCCACGCGGCCTATAAGATACGCCATTTTTTTCGGCATTTCCTGGCGAAGAAAGCCCAATGAAAACCAAGAAAAGCAACGCCACTCTTACCTAATGGTCCATTATAGATGTACGCCTTCCCGAAACGACGATTACTGGTACACGAGGAAAGGAAGCATCCAAACATGTAGAGTTTTTCGCCGGTCTACGGGCCTTCTGAAGGTCACCTTTTTTACTTACGGCACCAACTATTTTCGTCCGTTAAGCAATTTCGGTAAAGCTTTCGGCGGTGATTCGCGGCGCAGTGTATGTGGCTTTGCGGAGCCATGAGTGAGTGTAATGAGAAATCATGTTTGGGTCGAGATCGTTAGCAAGTAGGACACACGTTACGACTGCCTGTATCGAGTGATCGAGGCAGCTCTTCCTCTCTCTCTTTCTCGTATGCATATGTCGCGACGAGGCACATTGTAACCAGCAATCAAGTTACTAGGTATGTGCCATTCTGGGAGTGTTGTGGTGGTCACGAAAAGCTTCAGCGTTCAGCATCCGCATGAAAAGAGCTGCTATGTTTGCATGTCCATTCGTAAAGTAACAATGGCTGTCCGCAATGGTGGCATTGGGGTTACGATGCTCGGCTGCTGACGCGTAAGTCGTGGGTTCGATCGTGGCCGTGGCGGTAGCATTTCGATGAAGGCGAAATGCTAGATGCCCGTATGCTGTGCAATGTAAGTGCCCAATAAATAACACCAGATGGTCGAAATTTCTGGAAACTTCCACAACAGCGTCTCTCATAATCATATGGTGGGTTTTGGCACGTAAAATCCCAGATACTAAGTAACTGTGGCTTTAATGTATTCAGTGAAAACATAAAGACCTTACGTTCGTGACAGGTGTCAAACGTCAAGGTCCACATGCCATATACTCAGATTTTCGGAGTACGGAAGTGATTAGTAATGTTCGCTCTGTTAACGTTACTAATGTACAAATCCACGCTCTCACATGGCACCTGAAAGCGAGATCCTTGTCAATGCTAGCCTAGGTACCTGAATACTGGGGAGTTGAATATGTTGGCGTCAGACACTGCCTAAATGTCGCCTTTCAGTGAAAAATCAATTCTCACGAAATAAAATTGTATCTTTCTCTCTCTCTCTCTCGACTTCAAGGTGAATATGACGTACTTTTTGCTATAGAATGTTAAACATTTTCAAAGAGCAATTTCTGTGCAGGCAGTACAGGATATGCGAGCTATATAGTCCTTTGCACCCTGTATATTGTCACGTGCTCGTGACGTCAACTAAGGCAAAAGTCAGCCTGTCAAGGAAGAAACTCTTTATTTGGCTGAACTTGTGGCCGTGAAACTGAGGTTAACCGTGGTATTCTAGAATGCCCCTTCACTCAACGCTTTATTTTGACTTGAAAAGGTCGATGGGAGCGCCGTCTCTTGGCAGACCAAGTTACTGCATACCGGCGATAATCTGCAGCGATTCTTGAGAAGCGCAGCGTGATTTCAGTCGAGCAGCGGCGCGGTGCTCAACCTAATCAAGAGAATGACGAAATTTGAGTCGAGGAGCGTTCGTGAATACGGGGGTATGACAATAGCAATACACACAGGCACTGATAGCGTCAGTCATCGATAATCTGACACGCAATTACACGCGTCGACATTCGTACATTTGCCATCGAAGATTGCAGCGCTATTGCTAGCGGCCACGTAAGTTCCAGAAGGATCCGTAATGCTCGCGTTGTGCGAAAAAAGGAAGGGTCCTACGATTATCTCAATGGTTCTTCATCAATCGGCATGGCTGCGCAAGGCAGCGTTTACAAGTGTAATCAGGCGACAACAAATCTTGAGAATTAAGTGTGGCAATATAATGTATGCAACAAGCACACAGATTCCTCTCGCGCTGTTGTGTTTGTTACGCTACTGTCATTGTTATGGTGTGTTGTGTTAACTTTTTTACGTTAGTTCCACAGCTTCCCTTACAACGTTCTCTCCAGCAAAATTTTCAATTTAACGATTTCTTGACACATCCAACCCTCATGTCCCCCCCTCCCTTGCTTTTGTCGTATACGTTATAGGCTTCATAACAAACAGTACAGTGCGGATGCCCTTGGCACACTGGTCGCACTCAAAGCGAAGAAACTCACGGATATCACCTTCTCTCGAAACGTGTGAGAACCGTAAAAGCCGCCGACATTTACCTCGAAACAGCGAGTCCATTGTTTTTCCGAGGAGAGGTGAAATGTATACGCCAGAGGTGGGTAACCTTCACTCACGACACACCAAGGAAATGGCAGGGAAAGATACGCAAAAAATAAAACACCCGCAGATCAAAAAACAAACGTGTAAGCGTCGTGTATGTTACCGGACCACTGCAAGCTTGAACGCGCGCTGTGTGCACAGGCTGTGTTTTGGTCAGTGTGGTGTGAGATCGACCCGCAGGCATTCGAGTGTGCGTGCAAGAGTCATTTTCGGTTTCACGCTCGCGAAGCCTTCAGTTGTGATCGGACATCACTCGCCAACTCGGGAGCTTGCTTGCAACGAGCATCGCACGCCTCTCTGGTACCCCGTTATACGACTATTCGACAATAGTGACATTGGTCGAGCGTCACGGTCGTGAGAAAAATTCCCACAGTCACAAGACGGTTGTCTGTGCGCACATCCAGTCGAAGTAGGCTGTGCGCGGCCACACCGATTTCCCTGCTGCTGACCTTTCGCCCTCTGCGCTGTCTCTTTGGGTGCGGGTATGCACCGTTATTTGTTGCGATTTCCTCGTGGGTAAATAAGAAAAATAAAGAAAACGGAGCAATAAGAAGTTTAGTTCGGCGCAGCGAGCTGATGTCAAAGCTACCTTGTGGTATTGGATTCATGTGACGCGGCACATGGCGAAGTCAGAAGCGCGTGAGGGTTAGCTGTCAGGAAAGTCCCCAAATCTATACGAGGAAAAAGAGCTGCTTGAAAAAAAAAAGTTCAAGACAGACTGAGGAACTAAATTTATAGGCGCACGCGTCATTATGAGTTGCATATGCAATCACAAGTGATCAAGACTTAAAGATGATATCACTTGAGCTAAGAGAGAGAGAGAGAGAGAGAGATAAATAGAGAGGAAAGGCAGGGAGGTTAACCAAGCTTGGCTCGATTGGCTACCCTACACTTGGGGTGGGGGAAAAGGAGAATAATAGAACGGAAAGAGACAGAAAAGAAGAGGAGTAAGAAAGAGAAGCATAAATAGTCAGCTCGAGACTACACAGCACGGCCTCGCACGGTTCTTTCACAAGCGGTCGTGAAGTTTGGTGGTCCTTAAAAAGTACAAGAGGGCTTTCGTGGCTTTGAGCGTATGGGAAGCCGTCGGCCAAGGTCCTAGGATCTTCTCTTCTGTAAGCGGCCGTGAATCTTAGATAGCTGACAGAGCTTGGCTTCCATAATATGTCGTTCGGTCTGGTATGCTGGGCAATGACATATAATGTGCTCAAGCGTTTCCTCGCAGGCGCAGATGTTGCGTGCCGAAGTGCTCGCCATTCCAAGGAGACGAGAGTACGAATTCGTAAATGCCACGCCCAACCTCATGCGACACAGTAAAGTTTCAGCGCATCGTGGGAGCCTGGATGGCAAATGAAGTTGCAAGTTTGGGTCGATCGCATATATGTGTGTGTTGGAGAAACCTTGCGTATTCCATTGTAGGAGAGATATACGGCGAGCAAGTGATTGTAGTAGCCTTGCAGCGTCCGTTCTCAAGAGTTGTATGGGCGTGCGCTGGTCTTGGTCATGAGCCGATCGAGCAGCTTCATCCGCGCGGTCATTGCCGACGATTCCGCAATGACTCGGCAACCCCTAAAATTCCGTGAGCGCTTCGTGGTAGTCGTGCCTTATCTGATATACTGAATGTTCATGTAACCCGTGCTGCATAACAAACCGTAGTGACAGTAAGGCTGACCTGGAGTCGCAAAAGATGGCCCATTGGTTAGGTTGCTGGCGAAGAATGTACTTTACTGCACCTTGAAGTGCTGCGAGCTCTGCTGCTGTCGACGTCGTGGTGTGAGAAAACTTGTACTGAAGCAACACATTTTCAGATGGAACAACTACTGCTCCTGTGGAGATGTTGGAATTAGTGGAGCCATCGGTGTAAACATGTATGCGGTCGAAGTACCTTTCGTCCAACAGACGCAAACTCAATTGATTCAGGGCTAGCGTTGACATGCGTGCCTTCTTAAAGATTCCAGGAACTGATAAGCGCACGTCAGGTTGACGAAGACTCCATGGCGCAGTTGCTGGATGCATCGCAAGTTTGAAGCCAGGTGATAGTATGTCCTGATGTTTTCTCACAATACCGCAGTACGAAGAATGGGGCCTCCGAGCTGTCAAACACGCTAAATGATGTGACGGTAGCCGTGATGAATACCGAATGTGCGCTCGCAGCGTCTCGACAATGATGTTCGTTGTGACCGGTTGTTCTTGCGCAATAACAATAGTTGACACTGTCGATGAGCATCTTGGAAGGCCAAGGCATGTCCGAAGTGCTTGGGCTTGTACGCTTTGCAGTGCACGGATGTTAGTCTTGCACGTGTTGGACAGGACAGGAAGGCTGTACCGGACAGTTCCGAGAAATAGGGCTGTGTAAAGCTGCAACATGGAGTGCACGGATGGGCCCCATAATTTTCCGGCGACGAAATTGAATACATTCTCAATGCCAATGAGCTTTTTCTTCAGGTATGTGACATGCGGGCTCCATGTTAGGTCACGATCTACGATGACGCCTAAGAATCTATAAGTGCTCTTATATGGGATTGATCTGCCATCGATGCACAATGAGTAGAAACACATCGGTTTGCGTGTAAACGCCACCGCTGCGCATTTTCGGCGGCGATAGTCAAACCTTGCTGGCGAAGGTATGTCGATGTCATTGTTGCCGCTTTCTGTATTCTTGCGTGCACTTGAGGCCGTGTCACGCCGGACGCCCAAACGCAGATATCGTCATCGTAGAGAGATATATAAGCCGTCTGTGGCAGCATTTCGGTGAGTCCCACGAGAACCAGGTTGAAAAGTGTTGGACTCAAAACACCGCCTTGTGGCACCCCACGACTTGTGAAATACTGATTCGTAGACCCATCTTCAGTTAAAACGAACATGGATCTCTTTGTGAGGTAGCTTCTTACCCATCGAAAGGCACGACCTCCAAGTTCAGCCGCTTCAAGAGTATTGAGAACAGCCTCGTGAGTTACATTGTCATAGGCACTCTTCACGTCTAAGAACAGAGCTACCGACAGCCGCTGAGCTTTCTGATGCTGAACAACGGTCACTAAGTCAATAACGCTATCAACTGAAGACCGACCTCGTCGAAAACCAGCCATAGCATCAGGATAGATGTTATAATGCTCCAGGTACCATTCCATGCGTGTAAGCAGCATCCTCTGCATGACCTTGCCAACGCAGCTTGCTAGTGCTATAGGCCGGTATGATGCCAAATCGAATGGAAACTTTCCGGGCTTCAGCAAAGGCACCAGGCGACTACACTTCCACTCATCAGGCACCATTTCATCATGCCAAGACTTATTGAAAAAGTCCAGGAGACAGAGCTGTGCCTTCGGGCCTAGGTGACGTAGGGCAGTATAGGTCTCTCCATCCGGACATGGGGATGATGAGCGTCTGCATGTGTTCAATGCCGCATGAAGTTCTTCCATGGTAAATGCAACCTCCATTTGCTGATCTCGTGCGACTGGAACATCCTGTGGCAATAGATCGATCGGTATAGAGATGTCACCGGCGATCTTTGCTCAAAATTCCCCAGAAACATAAAGCTGTGAGCGACGTTGATGTAGCGCCAGAGCGGCGAAGGGGTGACGCTCTTGCGGATGCGAGTGAATACCTCGAAGAGTCCTCCATATGGGAGACAAGGGCTTTCGAGGGTCTAGCGAGTCACAAAAATTCTTCCACCGTTGTTCATGAAGTTTGTGCATTCGACGCTGGATTTTTTTCTGAATGCGTCTGGATTCTCTGAGGTCAGGGACAGATTTCGTGCGTCTGTATCGTCTTTCGGCACGTCGGCGGACCGCTCGAAGTTGTTCCAACTCTTGGTCGAGTGCCATGCATCTCGATTCTTTCGAACATATCTTCGTGGAAGTCTCCATTGCACAACTAATCACTTCTTGAATGGATTCTAGTGGTTCGTGCATGCACTTGCTCTCCACTGATATCTGAAACTCTTCCCAGTCAATAAGTCTTGAATGTCCAGGGGAAGGAGAATCGTCCACTCTGGCTGTCACGTACGTGGGGATATGGTCGCTGCCATGTGTTTCAGTATCTGTGAACCATTGGACTTTCGTGACAATGCTATGCGACACTAATGTCAAGTCCAGGCAACTGCTGTAAGTTACTCCTCGGAGATAAGTAGGGCTGCCGTCGTTCAGCCCCTGAAGCCCGTGCTCTGATGCGAGATCAACTAGGTCCGTGCCTTTTCAATTTGTCCTGATGCTTCCCCACAATGGATGATGGGCGTTGAAGTCACCCATCAATATCCAAGGTGCTGGAGTCGTTGCAAATATACCATTGAATATCTGTTGATCTAGTCGACCTGACGGCGCATTATATGCGCCCATCAGCGAAACGACAACTTCTTTTTAACATATAGACACACGTAGTGATTTCCATTGTGAGACTCTACTCTTTGGAGAACGTAAGTGAGTTCTTTACGGATGTACACAGCAACTTGACCTCGCTCAATGCACGATGAAGAAACGAACGGTTCATAGCCCGACGAGGTATTTTTGTATTTTTGAAAAATGCCGTTCATAAATGATGATGATGGGAAACTTATTTTCGAAAATGAATTGTCTGAACTCAGGCATTCTTGACTGTTGACCTCTTGCGTTCCACTGAATTATGGAAGCACGCTTGACTTTTTCTCGGAAAGGCTGATGCGGTCTCATGATGGTGCGCCATCTTGTTACTGAAGTCCGGCAAGAACTGGTTCTAGTGTGTCCAAGATTTGCAGCGCGCATTTAGCGGCAGGGATCTGTAGACTATCAAATAGAGTGCGAATAACACTCATGAACGACCTCAATACAGAAAAGACTTGTACCTCTTGGGCAGACAGACTGCCTGCTGGGGGCATATTCGTTGTTGACTGTCGATATTGTGGTTCCGTAGACACGTGTACCCGCGGTAAAGTGGGCCAGTCAGAGCCGGATGTTCTCTGTAGCGCCACAGTGCCTTCCGGCACCTCTGGACGTACCCCACCTGGTGGCGGGGGCGGGGGAGGTCTCTGTGGTCGTGGCGGCGGTGCTGGTGGCGGTGGCGGCGTTAGTGAAGGCACCTTCGGCACAGGACTTCTTTTTCTTTTCTTCGAGCACCGCCGTCGACGGGAACGCCGTCGTTGAACAACCGTTACCGCTTCCTTTCGTGAGGATCCGTCTTTAACCATTTGTCTCAGAATGCTCCTCTCTTTCTTCAGTACTGGGCAGTCTTCGGACGAGGTCTCATGGTTCCCGTTGCAGTTGCTGCATTTTAAGAGAGTTGCTTGGCAAGCCTCTGCTTTGTGGGGTCCGGCACGACGTGGGCATGCTTGCTTGTTGTTGCACACAGCACTAACACGACCCAGTTTTAGACAGTTGTGGCACTGTAGTGGTCTTGGGATGTATGGTCGGATAACGTGATGAAAATGACCAACCTTTACATGTGATGGGATGCAATCACCTCTGAAGGTCACCTTGATGCAACAGGATTTGCCAAGCCGGCATACATGCAATATGTTTGTTGCCCCAGTAGCTGGCTTTATCAGAACAGGAAGGTCTGCGTTCGATATGGAAACTTCAACGTCATAAATGACGCCTGTCGTCGTGTCACTATCCTGCGGAATGTAAGTTCTGAGATAGATGCCTCCAAGCTCCGTGACAGTTCGCAGGGTATGTAGCGCAGCCGGGTGCTCAACGTCCATGGCCAAGATATTCTTCCGTGGGTTGAGTCTAATATCCTTTGTCTCGTTAGGCACGATAGCTTCGAGACGCGCTGATATCACTTGCCTGTTCATGTTCTTCAGGTGGATCGAAGAGTCGACAGGAACAAAAAGTATGTTATGGCGTTCAGAACTGCACGCCGCCTTCACGGTAGAGACGCTAGCTGGCGAACACGCGCCGACCATTCTTATTTTAGCTTTACGCTTCACTGCAGAGATGAAATCACTTGAGCTTAGCATACATGAAAAGAAATACGGTAAACGCACCCGCTCTGGCAGTAGCAGGTAACGCGTCGCGCTGGCAAGCTCGAGGAAGCAGGTTTATTTCCTGTCCCCTGAGGTTTAATTCCAATCGAATAAGCCACAAGGACACTTCCATGACGCTGTATATTCTCTTTATATATTACTAAACAATATCTCATTTCTCTATATATGCTCAATATTTTTTTCACTCCATTCTGCTCAGGCCGACCTCTCTGCATTTCTGTAAATAAACTTACCTCATCCTTCAGTGCATTCTCTTACACAATCTTTCTATATGTTATATTGACTTTCTGACAATAAAACGATATAGGGATTAATGTGTCCAGTGTTCTGCAGGTTCTAAAGGTTCTGCACGTAACAGTATAGAGCTACACGTAAGTTTGTAACATACAACTGGAAACACAAGTCCAACTTTTGTTCATCATTCAATTTCATGCGATGCCCTCATATACCGGTACAAGAAAACCAGACCGTGATTGTATTTTGCTGTATAAGTATATGGTACCAGTGTCTCGTATTACGGCGATACCCTTGCTTTTTCATGTTAGTCAATAAGTGAGCATAATCGCTTTTAAGGTGGTACCACGGGGAGTCGTTTGCCTGTGGTCTCTGAGATAACAACTTTACATCAAACAAACTGGACGTATACGCTTGACTGACACGCCTATAACCTGCCTTATTTTTCGCTTTTTGATTCGATAGTTAGGACTTAAATCCAAACGATCTTAAACTTGCTTTTTTACTAATTTTTTTAGTTACAAGCACGGAGCAAAAATGTAGTCTTCGTAAGCCCACGAGATATCTTTACTTAGTTCGATAATGGTGCCTTTGTATACCCGCGTAAATACTGACTCATTCGTGGCAGCGCTATTTTAATGCGATAGCGTTAAAGAGCTCGTGTCACAAATACCCGCCGCTGGCGTCGGCCCTGTGGTTGTGAGCGAAAAATTGTCTGTACGTCTGTGACCGAAAAATCAAGTTACCGAGATAGCCGTTGAAGGCCGCTACTTGTTCACGCGTGCGCGCGCGATCACACTGGAAAAGCTGCGCATTCGAAGAAAAAAAAAGGACTCAAGGTCATGATGCGCGGTAGTTTCCTTGCCCTGCCATCCCTCCCTGCTTAGCTTCCAGCGCTTTCGTCGGGACGAGAGAAGAGACAATGCAATTGCAGCATGCGACAAACCTTTGTAACTCCACTCACACTGGATGGATTCCTAAAACTTTTGCGGCATTGAATTCATGTGGCAATAACCTCTTCTAGTGAATTCATTCTATGGTTACTTGAAAAAGTGTTTCGGGGACCCTTTAACGCATTTTGTTCGACAGGTGTCACGACGAAACGAGCCCATTCGGCGATAATAGCGCACGCATGTCCAAATTACTGTGAGCGTGTTTGCGTGCGTGCATGTGTATGTAACAAGGAAGGAAGGAAGCAACAAAAGGGAGAAGGCAGGGAGGTTAACCAGAAAGACATCCGGTTGTATGCAACAAAACATATGAATAAGTAGGCACTTAACGGTTGAAGGGTGGCCGGATTTCGCTCTCGCGTTCAACTCTTAAAGGCGAAGCATAGGGGTCCCCCAATTTTTTTTCTATGCAGCCTATCGTGAAGGCGGAAGCCAAGGAACTATCCGCTTTCGAGCCTTTTTTATATATATAATACGTAGCCTACGTGGAATAACAGCCATATAAAGCCTTATCGCTATTCGTACCCTTCCCCCCCCCCCCACCAACGCACACTAACAACAAGAAAAAAACAAGAAAAAATAACTGCGCTCAACATGAGATACAATCGCCAACACATCGCTATTTTATATATACTCCAGAACTGCGCTTTCATAGAGATCGTGTAACATCGCTTTCCGCGAGTTGTACGTATGATCCAGAGGGTGGCAGTTTTGTCTTGTCAAAGGCACCGAAGTTATCGTAATGGACATCGTTTTGCTGCACGTATACGCTGCACTATCAGTTTCATTGCGCATTCTCAAGCCTGATCACGCCGCCATAAAAACCACGAAATGACCCAACAAAAGGCCAAGCGCGCTCGCCATATTAGGCGGGATGTGCGAGGCTTATGTTTTCCGCGTTTTTTTTTTTCTTCTTTTAAGTAGGCAGCGATGAGACGCCATATATTCCCCGTTCAATTCATACAGAGTTTACACCACGCGCGAAAAAAAAATAAAAAAATGCATACCATAAACCACCTTCGTCTGTTTGGCTAAGCCTACCGCGAGCTTCGCCCTGAAATTATCCTAAGCGCATCGCGGAAGCGTGAGCTCAGGTAGGCGCGCACGCAGTGCCAGTGATAGCACGCAACGCTCCCGGCACGCACGTGATAGATAGTCGGCGAGCCGGCGGCGATTTCATCTTTCACACATTTCCCAGCGGGAAGCTTCTTTTGTTGCCCCCGCTCCACGTGAAGCGTCACGTATATATATACATGCTCACCACAGGGTGGTGTGCGTGAGTGCGGTGCTTCGAAAATAACCCAGCGTACAACACGCACACACAGACGCACACTTGGGAAGCCTCTGTGAGTCCCCACGATGAAAGCTGCGATATACGGCGCCCCCGGCTAGACTCGCAGCACGCTTCACTACCACCGAAAAAGTCGTGCAAGTAAGGGGTGGCACCTGCCTGCCAGCCTCAGAAAAGTTAGGTATACCGTACCTGGCGCCAGTCCGCGCTGTGTGCGGTGCGGCCCGTCATTCGAGAAGCCACACACGGCGACAAACTTCGTCCCATCGCCTGCCACTGCTCCGTTCCGAATCGGTCGTACCCGGAAAGTGAGATTCTGCAAAGGATGCATGAAAGATGCCGGAGCGACAGTCGTCTGGTTTGCACATTCGGGGAAGGAAGCGATAGGCAGTCAATTGATGGCTTGCACGTAACGTCACGGACGGATCGCGTGATTCCGACGAGCTGGGTTAAATGGCGGCAAGGAAGTATGATCCCACGGCGATCAACCTGCTTGGGTGGGATAAGAACGTGGCTGGAACGTTATCGGGCATCTGTGCGAGAATAACGAAAGAACCATCATGCGATGTACTGGTGGCTTTGACGTGACATCGCAAAGTTCGCGTCCCGCCACATCGGTGCTCGAATATGGCTCGTTGAGTGACGTCAGTGCAAGCCATTTATAGAAAACATGAGACGTCCCCGCAATGCGGCAGTCGTCCTGATTTCTAGTGCTTGTCGTACAAAATTTTGCCAAACAGGGATGACAGTTAATAATAAGAATATTATTACCTGGTGTTTAACAACCCAAAACCACAATATCATGTCGAGGGATGCCGCAGTAGAGGGCTTCCGAAATCCTGTTGTTTCTTTGGTGGTGATGGGTGTTCTTTGGATAGATGAAATCGCACAGTAGATGGGCACCCACCACGTCGCCTTCACCGAAATGCGACCGCCGCAGCCGGTATCGAACCCGCGACCTTTGGCTCAGCTGCTCAGCCCCGTAACAACTTGATCCTCCGTTGGAGACGAGTCATGAAAATTCTACGCAACTGTAAGCGCGGGGAGATATGTCCCTCTCAGCCGTGAAGCAGATCATGACACTCCCGCGGTCAGTACTTTTGTCGTTTACAGGACCACGGCTGCGTGATCGCCCTCCTCAAACGCTGCTTATGGCCAGTCAGCTACGGCTGATCAGTTGGCTACTCTCACTTTTCTGTGAAATCTGACTGACCCTTCATCGAAAGTCTGATTTTCTTTAGCCACTTCATATCGAGGGCAATCAGAAGGTGTCTTGTGTCCCGCCTATATGTCCCCGTATATCATCTAACCTCACGCACCATGCAATATATCTCGTCGGCAACAGACGGCGCTTGGTTTCACTGTGGTGCTATAGTTTGACATAGAAGAAAAAGATGATGTCAACGGCAATGACGAAAAAGAGGAAGAAAAAAAGAAATGAAAACAAGTTATGGCTTGCAACAGCACTGTTTTTTTTTTCAAAGCTTAATATTCACTCGTCATGCAAACATTGGAAATTAAGTACCAACCATGCATGTGCACAACTCACGAACTGAAGCATGATGTTTTTGTTTTTTTAGTGAAACGAGTAGTACGTGGAATAGCTTGTGATAACTGCGTCATTCCTGGGCCCATATGGCCGCTGAACATAGTCATATATAGCTCTGGTGTAAGTGTGCGAGTAAAAATCACGCTAATGATGACACAAACTGTGGACGCTGGAAGCGAAATCACGTGCATTACTCTAACCAACACTTCCGCGTTTCCATGCCTGAGTGCAGTACTGTTTAAAGAGAAACCCCAGAAATAAATCCAGCGAAGTGAAAAAATGCTAACGCAGACACTCTTTTACGCTGAAGCCATTTCCCAATACACCTTCAGTCACTTTTTAAAGTGAGCAAGCAAATGCCGCTAGAATGTGAACATTGTTTTCCTCGAAGCCCACATGCGTCTTCCACCAGCGATGGTACGATTGGCTGCCTTGTTTCTTCGGTTTTCATTAACTCAAAATCACGCACGGCATTTTCCTCGTCTTTAATGCAAGGCTGCAGCGCGCCCAGAACAATCCAAGCCGATGAAATTGGAGGGCTTGACAGGGACGATCAATAATGAAGCTCCTATTGGGAGAGATCAACACTGCCGCTGTGGCTAATCCTCAAAGTATTACCACGCAGGCTAAAGGATCTTGAAGGCAGCGTAATAGGATTACGCGCGAGGATGATCGATTGAATCGTGAGCTCTTGAAGCGGTTCTCATTCATGTTTGACGATCAAAAGAAGGCCGTCCTATAGAGAAGCTCGAACGGCACACAGCTAGCTGAGTTTACTTATAGAAACACTTGTCGCTACGTAGTATGAAGTATTCGTCCATGAGGAGCTCGCTCGCTGGATTCCGTGCCGACCGCTTGAGCCCTCGCGATCTCCGACGTTAGCGCAGCTCTGGCCGACTGGGCTGGCCCTACGTCATCTCCTGACGCCGATCTCCAACGACAGCGTAGCTATGACCCACTGGACTTGCCCTACGCCACCTCCTGACGCTGACAAGAGCTCTCGCAAGTGGTGCCCCGTCCTCGGACTCCTGTGACTGTGTTTCCATCTTTACTATCTCTCCTATCCCCTCGATATGTCCTCGCTCGCTGGCCTAGAGTATCTCTCTTTCTGTATACCTTTACTTCTATCCTTTTAATCCCTCCTCAACCCCATCTCCTGTGAACTACTGTTTAGGTGTCGCACCGTGATGCAGACAGTCACGGGGCTCACTTTTCTCTTCTTTTCCCTCTCTTAGAATCACTTAGAATCACTTAGTCGATGCGGCGTTCGGCATGCAGTTCCGTACAGTCATTCGTGTTGAGTGTTTGTAACGCGAAGAGGCGTACCTTCCTTCCTTTGTGATCAGTATGCAGCTGTCCGTATAATGTCGAGCAATTAGCTGACCACTGCTTTTTTTTGCCGTCAGTTAACCCGTGATAACGTTCAGTCTATTGATCACTCAGTTCACGATTATCGTGCAACCCGCTACAACTGTATGAATCTAAAACATGACTAGAAAGTAAGTCAACAATAGCGAATGACGTAGTGATGTTGTAACTCTGCCTTTTAATGAAGTCACTGTAGGTTCTCGTTTTCGTCGAGCGTCCTTGATGAAAAAAAAAATCTACTTCGGCATATCCTTGACTACTTCTGCCAAGAACGCTAAGAAGTTCAAATTTACGGAACTGAATTCAAACTAAGGAGAGTAAACGAATAGACTGTATTCCTTGTTCCCTTTACCCTTTATGTTATTGGCGTGATGTTTATGCCAAGAATTTCACTTGATGAGGGAATGCGACTACCTCAAATACCAGTATATGCCTCGGTTTATTCAATTTTGCTTCAGGTAAACTCCTTTATTGTATGTTAGTTTTGTTTTTCTTATACATAAAAAAAGGCCGTATGCATATTCGGAATTCAACCGTATATGGTGGTAGAAAAGATTAGGAGACATGAGTGACAGCCATAGACTTCATGCTTTAAAAGTATATATTTGTCAGCAACACTGAAATGTGCCGCAATGTTAAAAAAGATTTGTGTTTGCTTTGTAATGCCGTAAGCCTCAAATTTTCAGTGAATGCTTCTGCAACAGGAAAGCATTACAAACTTCCCGTTGATTAACAAAATAATCTCCTTACTCATCTTTTTTCAATTGCTTAGTGCAGGGTCATTGCAATAAGACGAACGGATTCAACGCGCAATGCTACAAAAACCATCAACCTCCAAAACATGGCATCATCTGATGCACGGTCGAAATCTGTTACGGTTGGTACCAAAACAGTTTCGGCATAATTTTACTTCCACTCAAAAAGATTATAAGGATGCAGCCAACGCACTCTTATTATCTACTGCTTTCAGTTCAAGGGAATGTTGCTGGCACATTAAGTGCACGACCTCTGAGCGGAATCAAGCATCAAAGTCTGATTTTTTGTTACATTAATTATTTTTTTTATTACGTGGTGTCCCTTCGCAACTGTAAGGCGTATATACATACTGTCGGCTCTAGTGATGTTATCAGGCACCATGACAAAGCCACATATTTAGTTTTGCAGCATATGGAGAGCGAGATAGGTTGTGATTGTTTGTTGACAAAATTGAAGGAAACAAATAACGCGCTACCTATAGTAGAGGAAATAGAACTGAAGGCCACGATACTTTTAAAATCATCGTGCGTGAACAGCCTTGCTGAATGATTGTTACTGTATGGTCTGGTACAAAATAGCTTAATCATGATAGCAGCCTAATCGTAAAGCTCTGGCTTTCATCATTGCACCTCTTTTAAACATTACGCCCTCAGATAGTCGTCAGCTGCTATCACCGTTAAAATGTTCGGCAATCGTGCATACGTAAATGTATACGTGAAGGATAAGAATGTGGTGGAGCACATTTAGCAAGTTCTCTCAAATCATGACTGTTAAATTGTCACTATCCCTTAAGAGGAAGGTATATAACTGCTGCACCTTGCCAGCACTTTCGTATACTGAGCAGAAACCTGGTGGCTTACAAAAAGGGTTCAGCGTAAATTGAGGACGACGCAGCACGCGATAGACAGGAAATGATAGGTGTATAACCTTAGGAGACAAGAAGAGAACTGAGTGGATCAGGAAACAAACCAGTGTTAAGGATATCATAGTCACCCCGCCGCGGTGGTATATATAGTGGCAAAGGAACTCGCCCGCTGCCCGCAGGTCGTGTGATAGAGTCCAGGGTGCGGCGGCGGCATTTTCTACTGAGGCGAAAAAAATGTAGACCCGTGTGCTCAGATTTAGGTGCACGTTAAAGAACCCCAGGTGGTCGAAATTTCCGGAGCCCTCCACTACGGCGCCTCTCATATTCATATGGTGGTTTTGAAAAATTAGAGAGAGAGAGAGAGAGATAAAGATGCAAGGAAAGGCAGGGAGGTTAACCAGGCGCGCATCCGGTTTGCTACCCTGCACTGGGGAAGAGATAAAGGGGAGAAAAGAGGTTGCAGAGAGATGAGAAGGTACACACAATCACGAGCACACTCGGGGAGCACACACAGTCTACAGGTGGTCGCTCAAGTTTGTTGACATTAGGTAAAGTAGCAGTGCTTTAGTTGCTTTCTGCGCAACTGAGGCGGATGCCCAAGGTCCTAGTATCTTCTGCACACAAAATGGTCCGGCGGGGTCAAGTTTATTCAAAACCATCCGGAGCTGGCATCGCTGTGTGTCGTAGCAAGCGCAGCTGCACAGGACGTGTTCGATGGTCTCTTCAGCTCCGCAGAAGTCGCATGTAGAGGTGTCTGCCATACCAATGCGAAAGGAGTACACCTTTGTAAATGAAACACCCAACCAAAGGCGGCATAACAGTGTCGCATCGGAGCGGGAAAGCTGGGATGGTAGCTTTAGCTTGAAAAATTAAACTGCACATATCATCAGTACTTTGAGGCAATGGTCCCGAAAAAAGAATGGTCAAGACAATGACCAAATATGACAGCAATCGTCACAACAAGGGTGGTGGAGATAACGTTTCGACAAACGCGGCAACGATTGCCCATCGTCAAAATTTTCAGCCTTCTTTAATTAGCGACGTTATAAAGACGAGTCGTACACGTTGAGGTAACACTAGAAGCATGTCAACGCCCTGGCAAACAGGTGCTGTGAAGTCACACTATACAGCTTTACCGGACCAAAGTGCGCGGGCAGTGTAGCGGCTACCTGCGCCTTTCGACACGTGGCCGGAATGGCCCTTAAAGGGCGTTGTTCTAAAAGGCTTGCGTCTACCGGGGGCGGGCGGTAACGGTCTGCCGGTGTGCGGTCACTTAAACTTTATCTTTGTCGGAAAGCTGAGAGCAGCGCCACGTCCGCATCGCTCACGCGCGAAACGATGTGGGTTCTTTCGCATCTTTTTTCTCTTCATCCTTCGCCTTTTTCATCGCTAGCTCGAGTTTAAAGTGTACATTCACGCTTTGTCACTCTCTCTTTGTCTATTGATCTCTCGCGCCTTTTTCTTGTCGCAATGTGTGCGGAGTGTAGCGAGATACGAGGTTTCGCTTCAAGAAGCAGGAAATGCGCTGCTGCTGCTCCAACCAAGACCGGTGCAAGATATCGTTTAGTGAAACTTGTTGGTTCAGTTGCAGTATGGGTGGGACAGTTAATGGATGAAATGCGACATCGTCAAGCGCATCACGTGCGCAGGGAACTACTGTTAGTACGTGATAGGTGGAAATAATCCAGAAAATAAACCTTCATAAGAATAACCTGTAATATGTTTCGGTTACTGAACGGTGGAGCCTTGCTTGTGATGACGGAATACTTGTGAATGATTATATGTACGTGAGCTTTTCCGAAACGATATTTATATTATGAACTTATGTGGCACGCATACGTCGTAAAGGTATGCATAAAACGCGTTAACATGGCTCCTGTGACGTAGTCGGACGTCGTTTGTTACTTTGAAAATACTTTATTTTTGTGGCGGGAGTCCTTAGTTCCTTTAATATGATTATCCCCGGCCACACAGGTTTTCGTCTGGCTCTCGGGTCCATGGAAGAATGTTGACTTATTAACTTATTATTTGCGCTTCCCATACGCGCAAAGCCACGAAAGACCTCTTGTACTTTTTAAGGACCACCAAATTTCACGACCGCTTGTGAAAGAACTGTGCGAGGCCATGCTGTGTATAGTCTTGAGCTGACTATTTATACTTCTCTTTCTTACTCCTCTTCTTTTCTATCTCTTTCCGTTCTATTATTCTCCTTTTCCCCCACCCCAAGTGTAGGGTAGCCAACCGAGCCAAGCTTGGCTAACCTCCCTGCCTTTCCTCTCTATTAATCTCTCTCTCTCTCTCTCTCTCTCTCTCTCTCTCTATTAAACGAATTGTCGGCGTTACTTCCCCACGCATAGGCATGGACAAATGTTTGTGACATCAGTTTCAACTGTCTAAATCAACGAGGCGTGCTGCGCCAGCCTGCAATACACGTTCTGGGGCCCCTCATTTGTTTCTCATCAGTGTCATCCCACTGCGCGTCTTCTTTTTGTAATGATTTACTAGTTCCGGCTAAGCCAAGAAGCTTCCTGGCACGCTCTAATTTTACTGACTGCAGGGGCATTAGAGTTCACCTTTTCATGAGTCGCTATCTCGCGGAAGCACTGGATGGAATAGCCAAATGTGAATGAAGCTATATATATATATATATATATATAATATATATATATATATATATATATATATATATATATATATATATATATATATATATATATATATATATATATATATATATATATATATATATATATTTACAGTACCTTACAGAGCCCTCGAGGGGCATTGTGTAAGGGGGGCGGTACAGATAATATGTTAGAAAAATACATACACGTAATATCTACACATACATAGGCAAATAATGAATATAATAGAAAGTGCAGTTCTACTTATGAACATGTAAGCAAAATACATACTAGAAAAGTGAGTACAGTATGTGAAGGTGAAATACAAAAATAACTATTATGACAGTAACTAACACCTAGCAATAGTACAAAAACATCGGCAACAGTCCTAGAAACACTGATGATTACGAAGATGTGATAGAGCAGTTTTTGGTGCATAAGTATTTTTTAAGAGTATGATAGAACTTTGTGTGGTCTTGTTCTGACGCAAGATCATCTGGCAAGTTATTCCACAAACGAATAGCTCGTGGAAGAGCCGACTGGTTGAAAGCGTTAGTATTGCCGTACATGCGTGATAAGCTAAAGGTGTTATGTAGTCTGCTCGAAGTTCGATGTGCTAGATTAAGGTGAACAGATGGCATCATGCTGGTGTGGATGCATTTGTGAAATAGTGATAAAAGTGAGATGTCGCGGCGAATTTTCAGTGGCTCGAGTGCAAGGCTATGTTTAATCTGTGTTACGCTGGACGGGTAGCTGTGATTACGTGCTATGAATCGACTAGCTCTGTTCTGTATACATTCTAACTTATCTATGAGGTATTGTTGATAATTGATTGATATGTGGGGTTTAACGTCCCAAAACCACTCTATGATTATGAGAGACGCCGTAGTGGAGGGCTCCGGAAATTTCGACCACCTGGGGTTCTTTAACGTGCTCCCAAATCTGAGCACACGGGCCTACAACATTTCCGCCTCCATCGGAAATGCAGCCGCCGCAGCCGGGATTCGAACCCGCGCCCTGCGGGTCAGCAGCCGAGTGCCTTAGCCACTAGACCACCGCGGCGGGGCGAGGTATTGTTGATATGGTGACCAAATAGAGGATGCGAACTCCAGTTGAGGACGGATAAGAGCAAGATAAGCCAGTTTGCGCACATCAGAGGGAGCACTGTATAGATTTCGGCACAGAAAACCTAATGATCTTGATGTGTTGGCACAGATAGAAGTGATATATGTGGACCACGAAAGTGTAGAAGTTAAGTTTATGCCTAGGTATTTGTAATGATCAGTGCGTTCTACTATGCTATTATCGATTTTGTATTGGCTATTAAAATTATCACGTTTGCGACTAAAGGTGATTAGTTTGCATTTGGAAACATTAAGTGTCATCTGCCATGTTTTACACCACTCAATTATATGCTCGAGGTCTTTTTGAAGAATTAGATGATCGCTATTGTTTCGTATGGGACGATAGATAATGCTGTCATCGGCAAATATACGCATACATGAGGATAAGTTGTCAGGCAGGTCGTTAATGTAGATGAGGAAAAGTAAGGGACCAAGAACACTGCCCTGTGGTACACCAGAGGAAACGTAACAGAGTGATGAAGAGTGATATTTGGCGATAGTGAACTGTTGGCGGTTAGTTAGGAAGTTTCTGAGCCATGTTAGCGTGAGTGAATCAAGTTTTAGTGATGACAGTTTTAATATCAAGCGACAATGAGCAGCACGATCGAATGCCTTTGCAAAATCAAGAAATAAACAGTCTGTCTGTAGATTACTGTTCATGTTAGAATGTAGGTCGGTGGTGAACTCAAAGAGTTGAGTTTCGCAAGAATGACCCTTTCGGAACCCGTGCTGGTTTGAGAAAAAGAAATTGTTAGATTCTAGATGCGCATAAATGTTAGGAGCTAAGATATGCTCAAGAATCTTGCAACATATGCACGTCAACGAAATGGGGCGATAATTTCCAGGTGAACTTTTACTACCACTCTTATGAACTGGCACTACCTTCGCTATCTTCCAGTCAGAAGGCAACATTCCTGTAGCGAGTGACTGCCGAAAAATGTGAAACAGGATATTGCCAAACACATAAGCAGTGTTCTTTAATATTTTTGAATTGATATTGTCAATACCAGAAGATGATGACATCTTCAGATTTTCAATAATATTAACTATGCCTTCAATTGTGATATCTATAGGTGACATGAATGAGTAATCGCGTTCAACAACATATATATATATATATATATATATATATATATATATATATATATATATATATATATATATATATATATGTTGTGAGCATCATTACTCGTTCCATCTTTTCATCTGTACATACTCATCATCACCACTCCAGTGTAAGTGGTGGGGCACACACTCGACACAATAAAGAAGAGTCTTGAGGGTACTGGACGCCATCTTACAAGTGGTGGAGGTGCTGGGTTATTGCCGTTCGTAACGTTTGCACACAACACCGCTGTTCAATGAACCACCGGCTATTCACCTTTCTTCCTCGTCTATGGTCGTGCGCCGACATTCACCATTGACGCCTCTTTCTTCAATGTAACGACAAAGACGTCCACGACTACGCCAGAAAATTTCGTCGCCAGGCTCGCTGACGCACGGCAACGTGCTCAACTCAACGCGGAGGCCAGTCAACTAGACCGCAAGCAACGATATGACAGCTTTCGTCGAGATGTCACCTTCCGTCCTGGAGATGAAGTACTACTTTGGACGCCTGTTCGTACACCCGGATTGTGTGAAAAGTTTCAGTCACGCTTTCTCGGACCTTACGTTGTTAGTGAACGAACATCTCCTGTCAATTACCTTGTCACTCCCGTCGAGGGTTCCTCGGACCGTCGTTACCGTGCATCCGAGATAGTTCGCGTTTCACGCCTTGAATCTTTTGTTCGGCGTACCTTTCCCGCCTAAGTCTCGGCCGGGTCGGCCGATCAAGTGCGCGGGGAAAATAAATGTGAGCATCATTACTCGTTCCATCTTTTCATCTGTACATACTCATCATCACCACTCCAGTTTAGGTGGTGGGGCACATACTCGAGACAATAAGGAAGAGTCTTGAGGGTACTGGACGCCATCTTACAATATATATATATATATATATATATATATATATATATATATATATATATATATATATATATGAGATCTATCAGACAATAATGCCAAGGAAGGTATAGGGGAAGTCATTAGGCCAATTGTAATGTAAATGAGAAGAAATAAAAGTGGGTGAAAAGATAAATCGCCGTGGGCAGGATCCGAACCTGCGACCTTCGAATAACGCGTTCGATGCTCTACCACTGAGCTACCACGACAGCTATCCCCCCAGCCACCTTATTGGGTATCTATGTCAATTTTAACGTGGGAGTGTCCGTCAGCGCCACTTATAGTAGCCATGGCGGCGAGTGTGGTACACTCAGATTGATTGATTGATTTGTGGAGTTTAACGTCCCAAAACCACTATTTGATTATGATAGACGCCGTAGGGGAGGGCTCCGGAAATTTTGACCACCTGGGGTTCTTTATCGTGCACCCAAATCTGGGTACACGGGCCTACAACAATTCCGTCTCCATCAAAAATGCAGCCGCCACAGCCGGGATTTGATCCCGCGATCTGCGGGTCAGAAGCCGAGTACCTTAGCCACTAGACCACCGTAACGAGGCATGTGGCACACTCTTTATTAGCCTGTTTGGCGTCACGTAGCACTTGAACTTATTACTAACTGGCAGCTGACCAATAGTCCCTCGTATACAACCTGAAGGCACCAAGCCTGCCAGTAAGAGACACTCGTTAATGAATTAAGGAAACAAGTTTATACTTAAGGGCTCGTTTTTCGTGTTTTTTTACACAATAATACTGAGATCTAACAGACAATAATGCCAAGAAAGGTATAGGGGAAGTTATTAGGCCAATTGTAATGTAAATGAGAAGAAAGAAAAATGGGTGAAAAGATAACTCGCTGTGGGCAGGATCTGAACCTGCGGTACTCAAAGGTCGCAGGTTCGGTATATATATATATTATATATATATATATATATATATATATATATATATATATATATATATGTTGACTGGGCGAAGGGGTATATATATATACATGTTGAGTGGGCGAAGCTTCGGGTGATCATTCGGATTACCGTGACCGTGAATCCCCGTACATTTCCCACTCGAACCTGCAAATGAGTGACAACACGTGTGTACAGTGTATACAATGAAGGAAAATCTATATTCAAAGGCTCGTTTTCTTGTTATGTAGTCAACCGCCCACCACTGAGAGTGTAGTCTGCTTCGTGCGTAGCGAAATCAAGGCGGCGCCCCCACCATCTCTTCTGAAGCAGCGGTGCAGTGATTCTGGACCAACGATCTCGTTGATTCAGAAGGTCACGAGGTAAGAGCTCACAGATGTACAACCGCAGTAAGTGCCATGGCGCTATATTCGCGTGCACCGGAAATGTTTTTCGTCGGAATCTTGTCCTTTCAGTGGTGTGTTATTTGTTCAGTAGGTGGATTCAGCTGGATTCCGAATAACAAATATTTTCTTCTACCCCTTTAATTATTCATGAAACAGGACGTCGAGATGAAACTATAAACAATAATTTATGTCCCCAGCAGCAAAACAGATGAACAAGAAAATGTTCTTGTGTCCCGGAAACGCGTATTCTCTGGCAATCACTATCGGGGCCAGAAAATAAAAAAAGAACAGGTCAGTGGCTTCTCCGCATCCGTGAGATATCAGGCTTGTTGTTCCGCGGTTGCGTACTCCGAATGAAGACGGCAGTTTGCGTAATGCTTTGGTCCACCGCACGCAAACAGGAGGGACGTGAATTAAAGCCCCAACGATAACTAAGACAGCTCTTGCATCTTCCCCCCCCCCCCGTCTTTACATCCTCAGATCTGGAAACGAAGGCCTCAGATCCGAAACGCGGGCCTCGGATCCGGAAACGAAGCCAGCTTCTCTTCACACGTCCGGGTTAAGTAGACGGTACGGAACCCCGTGGCAAATTAAACACATCCGTGGCGCGCAGCTGAGCACGCGATCGGCGCTCAGGAATCGCGCGACCCTGTTGCCGCTAAGACACGTGCTTCGCATGTGAAAGCGGGTTCTTTTTTTGTTTCACCCTGCAAGAAACAAAACGACAGTCCGCGATAAGAAGCTATAGCCGAGAGAACCGAAGCATACTCCGGACACGTCTATACGACACCTACCACGTCCCCCCCCCCCCCCCCCCCGGTAGCGCACGCATCTTGACTATCTTTCTATCGGGCTAGGCGGAAATAAAGGGCAAAATAGCAAAGCTGCACGTTCTGGCTGAGGTGATTGGCTGAGAACTGCCGCCGACGAGCCCTGCTCGAGGCGAGTCTCAAACATACAGACTATGCTCGCGCGTATGAGGCGCGCTTGTCAAGCCACCGCAGTGGTCGAGAGGTTATGGTGTTTTTCAGCTGGCCCAAAGGTCACGAGATCAAATATGACCGTGGCGACTGCATTTTGACGGAGGAGAAGTGCTATAAAGGCCTGCGTAAGTTATAAACTAATCTTTATATGTTCACGCTAAAGAACACGACGTGGTTGAAATTTCTGGAGTGCACCACTGGGGCATCTTTTATAATCGTACTACAGGTTTGGAACGTCATACCTGCCCAAATAATTAATGAAGGCGTTTATATCCCGAAGTATTGAAATCACCAGCTCCTCTACATGCTAATACTGCAGCTTCGAAGAAACGATCACCATCTTTTGTGTGAATGTACCCACTTCAACGCGCCAAGACAAGAACTTACCGAAATTCTAGATTGACTATACAGATGATCGGCCTTTGTCGGAACAAAAGATTGTGGGACATTGGCCGAGTCCACCCTCAGCCCAGAAGGTTTTGTAATCTTTATTGTGTGTGTGTGTGTGCGTGTGCGTGTGCGTGTGCGTGTGCGCGTGCGTGTGTGTGTGTGTGTGTGTGTGTGTGTGTGTGTGTGTGTGTGTGTGTGTGTGTGTGTGTGTGCGCTGACAACGAGCCTACGACTAGAGAATACGACTTTAGTGTCGTATTCTGTTAGATGTTGCTGCTCCTCTTTTGCTATCTTTTTGTGTTTCCTCTCTCTCTCTTTCTGTTTGTGAAACCTCTTTTCTACCATCTTTTATTACCCTCACCCCTTTTTCTCGCACAGTATAGCCAGCCAGTCTGAGAACTGGCTAACCTCACTGTCCTTTCGCTTATTTCTTGCCTTTTCCTTGGGACCGAAGGTGAAGAGTTCGAGTATTTGAGGGAAGTGGTTACTCAGATTGAACAGAGTTTGTGCATGCGCCTCTTCGCTTATGGACGCCATGGATCCTCGCTCCACACGCCACATTTTTATTCAAGCATAGTTAAACCTCATCCCCCTTTTATTCTTTACTTCTATTTTTGATAACAGAGCCGCACTGCGATTCCTATGAGCTGCAGAGGATGATGTTGCCTTCATTTTTCTTGCGATGTGAGTCTGGGTATGTTAATATCCATTCACGTGTTTATTTGTCTACTTTCGCAATGATTGGCAATGTTGTGATGGCAACACGCAACGTCCGACAAGGAGTGCGCAGATTTCTCCTCAAGGGCATTTATCTGGAAAAAAAAGTCACAGCTTTGCCACAAAGGCGAAGTAATGAACGCGATAGCAACAAATTAGATGGTCACGTGCCGAATAGCAAGCAGATTGAGATGTACCCCGCGTTTATCACGTACAAATGAAGCCCGAAACGTACTCACAGGTACAGATGAATGCAAATAAGAGTCTCTTTTGTTACTTCGCCCTGCCTGAAAAGCGCGCCCTTTTCGCGAACGGAGGATGTGCAAGAACTGCAGTGACCCTTGTGTGCCCGGTAACTACAACAGAATATGTACGACGTACGATCCTCCCCACTGCAACATAAGAGCGCATGATCGAGCATACAACCCCTTATTCTCTACGTGAGCCGAAGTACGCGTGCGAAATGAGAGCTGCCGGCGCGCTCAATGCGTCCTCTTGCTGATAATGCTGAAAACACGATAGCCCCCCCCCCCCCGGTATGCCCACCAACTGTGGTAAGGGGGTATATATAAATAGCTTGGCGTTTGAACGACTGAGTGGCAACGCCTCGTATTCACGGCGTGGAGGTCCCATGTTTGATTCCGCGTGCTGGAGTCTTTTTTCCTGTATTTTTTTCATTCTCGTGTTCCTATATATATAGATACGTACACATATACGGTGCATGACATTGACGCCGACACCGGCAGCAAAATCTAGCCGTGAATGTCTATATATTTGCTATCCCATTGCTATAATTGCTATCGCAACACCAGTGCACTCCTTACACCTGATGAAATGAACATCAGCAAATTACGCAGGTTTATGCAACGATGCTCTCCTTTACCAACAGTGATATCGGAATTCAATCCCGTCGGTGCATGTATAATAACGGCATATTCTGTATCCACCTTGCTTATCATTCTTTTACATAAAGTAACAACGAAAGTTGGCAATAGATGTCGCAGCTCGACCTCTGAAGGCCTATCTATATATACACTCATGTGCACATTGGCGGAACAAAGACACGGTGTAGTCGTAAGTACATATCGCCGAGGCTGAAGCGATGACGCACGACTGCTTCCACTTCTGTACGTGGGTGCTCCATATATCGTGAGTGTCTTCTTTTTTCAAAGGTCACGCTCTAAAGCACAATGCCAGCTCGGCCGGTCACGTACGCAGATTGAAAAACAAATCTCTTCCACCCGTGCACGAACACGTGCAGCCCCCGATTGCACGCCGATTAGCGAAGAAATATAGAAGAGCGCCTGGCCCAGTGGCAGGTGTTATCAGTGAAGTCCTTGGACGCGCATTAACCCATTCCCTGCACACAACCGCGCCGTATCTTTGGCTGCGTATATAATATAGTCTTCGTGGGAGCTCTTGACAATGGTACTGGGTTAAGTATTCTAACTTTATCACATTATTTAGATATGAATATTGCATGTTAAAGATTGATTAATATGTGGGGTGTAACGTCCCAAAACCATCATGTGATTACAAGAGACGCCGTATTGGAGGGTTCCGGAAATTTTGACCACTTGAGGTTCTTTAACGAGCCCCCGAATCTGAGCACACGGGCGTATACAGCATTTTTGCCTTTATCGAAAATGCAGGCGCCACAGCCGGGATTTGATCCCGCGACTTGCGGGTCAGAAGCCGAGCACCTTAGCCACTAGACCACCGAGGCGGAGTTTGCAAGTTAAAGATACAAACACAAAACAAGTGTTTTGGTTTACCAGCAAAGAAAGCTGGTGCGTCTGAAAACGATCCTTAATATTGTATGGTGACGCCACTGTGAATGTCCCAGAGCTGTTTGTTAAACAGTTGTTCGCAGAGATTTCCGTTCCCGAGCAAGTTCCCAGGACTGACGCTTCTCGGCCTTTTGGCTAAGACTAAAGTGATATATCCCAGGATTGCTCGTGAGCTGTCTAAGATGACCGTTACATGACAGGGGTCATTCAAGTGAGGGCACGCAGGAGCCCTTTTGAAGGATATGTTAGCAATATGGATCAGGTTTCGGATGATCCAAGGGCTCGTGCTTGAGAGCATGGGGTATGGGTTGGTTTCGGTGGAACTGAGGTAAATAAAGGAACCAGATAGAGTGAAATTATTCGATTGATTTTAAATGCAGAGAAGTGTGATTTAGTAATTGTTTAGGCATTTTCTTTAAGATTGTGCATCGCTAGCCAATATGAAGAGCCTAAATTCACAATCACTTGTGAACACTAGTGATCGTTAACACTAGTGATCGTTAACAAGTGCTATGAGAGTGCCAGTAAAAAACAGGAAAATGCGGTAGTCAAGGTCCCGTGTCTTAGTGAAACTTTCTGTCAGAATGCGCTGCCTATGGTGCCGGTCGGTACTTTTGGTAGACAGTCATAACGCCCTTTTAGGTAAAAAAAAACCGAGAAAAGGAAACACATTGTTCTTAGTAAAGTGTCATAAACAAGTGTATAGTTGGTTCAGTGATGAAATCCACCCAAATGTTTTTAAACAGATAGACTTCGGCTTTCTGTACAACGTCTTTCCATACCCAAAAGAGCGCAATGCAGTACAAGAACAAAAAAATGAAGAAAAAGTACTACTTCGACGTTTATGTGAGTCCTGACGTACATGACTCTTCTTGATGAGTAATGACAACTAACCGAGAATCATGCCAGGAAAGTACAAGAGAAAGTATTAACAGTAGTTGTAATGTAAATATGAAGGGAAAAAAGTCGACAAAAAGATAACTTGCTGATAGTAGGGACCAAACCTGCGACCTTTGAAGACCCGTATGATGCCCTACTATACGAACTGAGCTGCAGCGGTGGTCATGTCTTCGCCCACTTTGCGGAGTATACATGTGCATTTAAGTTTGGGATTGTTAGTCAACGCTGCTAGGATACTCATATGGCGAGAGTGAAACGTTATTTTTCTCCCTGTTTGGTGTGGCGTAGCCCATGATCATATTGAGCTGGCAGCCGATCATTAATCCCTCGCGTACTATACCTGAAGGCATCAAGCCTGCCAGAACGAGACCCACGCTCTGAATGAAGGAAAAAAGTTGAAATTTAAGGGCTTGGTGTTCATTGTTATACGCAATATTAATGAGAATAACCGACAGTCATGCCGCAAAAAATATAAGGGATTTTATTAGTAGTAAATGTAGTGGAAATGTGAATAAACATAATCACATATGTACCCTATAAAGTGAACAGAGAAATGAGCACCGCTGTATCTCAGTAGATAGAGCATCAGACGCGTTATTCGACGACCGCAAGTTCAGACCCTGCCAGCGGAAAGCTTTCTTTTCATCTACTTTTATTTCTGCACATTTGCAATACAATTGCTACTAATGCCATCCCCTATACTTTCTTTGGCATCATTGTGTCCTGACTATTGTTGTCTCTAACAAATAAAACCAAGTTCCTGAATTTCAATACATTTAAACAGACGCGTGTGCACTTTCTTGCGTGTCATTACACTGCAGTCGAAAAGTCGGGGCAACCAAAAGAGTTAACCTGCCTCTTTATAGAGAGAGTTGTATACGTCAGGACCCACAAAAAAGTCACAAGACTATTTTTTGTATTACAGTTTAGAGTGGGACTTCCGGTCAACATCAAATGCAGGAGGCTTACGTGACATCATGTATGACGTCATAGCACCCCCAGTTTGTTGAATGAAAGGGATAACGACTGTGTTGCGTTGCATATCTATTAATTTTTCGCCAGTGGTCGAGTGGTTGCGGAGTATATGGCTGGCATGTGTCAGTGGCAGGGGCGCCAGTAATCTACACCGTGCTGATTCATAGTTATGACGACTTCTCCAGCATCGCATGACATTCATATAGCGTATATTTCTCGAAGCAACTTCTATAACAGGCGTGGCCCTGTTGTGAGCACCTGCTTTCTACGCAGAAGTCACGTGTTTGACACCCAGTCGAGCCGAACATGTTTTTTTTTCTTCCATTATTCACTTATTTGCATCTATTCTGAATACGGAAAACGCTGATTTTTCCTCACAACCAACGACACCATCACCCACACCAAAATTTCCTCGAAAGGAGTTATCTTACTCTATGACGATATCAATGCACTTCCTATCGTTCCTACGGTGGCTGAACGATATCACTGTCATCGTAAATATTTTGAGAAGCACTATGATGGAAATAATTTTATGCCCTACTTTAGTAATCTGCAACGCCACCGGCGCATACTATGACTTCAAACCGACACCGGCAGATGTATTTCGTGTACGGTCACAGCATACGATAGTAAACATATCGGCCATAATGCAAAGAAAGCCGAGGCAGCTCTGTACTGCATGCGCGGCTGAGACGGTTGCAAGCGGTCTTAAAATAGGGCAACGCAACAACGCTTCCGACACGCCTTTATCCGACCGACGCCGTTTACAGGATTCCGTGGACAGTTGACCATGCAGCAATCGAGTCAAGCGAAAAGAGAGAAAGGGGTTCTCACCCGTTGACAAAGGCACACCTGGACGGGGAGCAAAGTGGACAAGCTTTATTTTACTTTATCTTTCTTACCTGCTTCGTCCAGGGAGATAAATGTAGCGGCAGCGAACTCAACTATACGTGCGACCAGCCCCAGTGAAGCTGCTGCGCGACCTGCTTTCGATCACTTTTAAGCGACAAGTAGGACTTTCAAATGGGAGATATCGAACTTATTCTGCTTCAATATCTCCCTTTTTTTTATCACTGAGCTTTTGCCAGAAACGTGGACGTCCGCCTACTCATAGTGTGTTATTAAGTCAGAAGAAATATAATCCGAAACGATATGAAAAATACAATGAACAAACAAGAAGTCACTTGAGTTTTGCGTCTATTTTTTTTCCACAGAGGACGCCAAAGGGGAAAGCTGAAGATTTATTCTGACAACCTGATTCTTTCCGTCTTCGCTGAGTGGAAGGCTGTTTGCACCAGTTTATTCTAATAACGTTCGTTTGTACATACCGCTTTCTATTTGTTCGAGAAAGAAGACAACGTTTGCAGAGACAAGAAAAAATATATGTAAATGAATATTGTATATATGTATTATATCTTCTCGAAGTCGTAGTAAGGACACCGCGTGTAATTCAAAATGGCATCAACGGAGCTGAGAATAAATGCGTATTAATGATAATGGAGCTTACGTGAGACACGAGACTTACTATTTTGAACACCGTAGACGTTCGCCATGTTGGCGAATTCACGATGCGATTGGCTATCATTGGCCCGTTGGCCTGCTAAGGCTTCTCAGATTGGCTGAAAAAACCGCCAGGCCTGCGCGGAACGCGCAGCACAGTCACAGCGACAGCTGGAAGAGTGGACTTTCAGACCATTTCTTAAACACTGTTTTGGTAACTGCTACAAGTGCACTTGCAGGGGAGCCACTACGCCATAATGATTGGTTTGTGGGGTTTTAACGTCCCAAAACCACCATATGATTATAAGAGACGCCGTAGTGGAGGGCTCCGGAAATTTCGACCACCTGGGGTTCTTTAACGTGCGCCCAAATCTGAGCACACGGGCCTACAACATTTCCACCTCCATCGGAAATGCAGCCGCCGCAGCCGGGAATCGAACCCGCGACCTGAGGGTCAGCAGCCGAGTACCTTAGCCACTAGACCACCGTGGTGGGGCAAACCACTACGTCATAAATCATAATTATTGTGTAGTAAAAAGGCATTTCGTATGCCATTCTTCATCATTCTTCGAAAAAGTGTGGTACCCGCTACAGACCTGCAATACATTGCCATTGTTGTACACATAGTGATGACTACGAAGAGTTATGCCTCGAGCTTTTATAATGGGAAGGGGGGGGTGCGAGCATTCAACGACCCACTCGTTACGTGATTCGCATTTTGTGACGTCTGGGTGTTCCTTCGCCGTTCTAAAACACTTTATTACACATATTGACGTGATTCCTCTCCCGACATGAAGCCTAACTCAGGGTCGGTTTGCTGCGGAGTTTCAAGCACCAGTGTCGCTCAGTGGTGGAATACTGGGCTGACACGCAAGGCACCCGGGTGCGAGTCCCCTTCTGTCCTCGGTGTGTCTACCTAATTGTTTTTTTTTTTTGTTTCGCGCGATGATGGTTACGGACACCGGCGGTGGTGGCCGACAACTACGTCGCCAGAGATGACCCTTGTTGAGATCTCATAACAGCTTTAGTCGTAAAAGCAGCTATCACACCATCTTGAAATATGACGAAATTCAGTAATTTCTTCGACAGTAGAAATGGTTGCCGCGGGTGTCGACGCCTGCCAACGGTAATATGCCGTCTATATTTCAGCATCCGTTAAAGAAAAACTTACAATGAAGTACGTAGGGGAATCCGGAATCAGCAACTTGATAAGCAGCGTGATAAAAACTAAGGCATATGTCAGCGTGATAAATTAGGTGACAGTGAACTCATTTGTTCACTAATATACACGCTTACTGCTTGCGAGCTCAGTACGTGCATTTCTTCTTTCCAAGTGTACTATATTCACACAACGACAAAAATGGCTTGAGTCACAGCGCACTGACACCTCACGAGAGTTCAAACTGCTAACTGCATTGTTAATACGAATAAAGTAGTTGCCACATAGAGAGTATTTCCACGGCGTCTCACCCCTGCATCCATTGAGCCTCGTGCAGTAGCGTCATAGAGGCCTTTTTTTGTTGTTGTTCTACAGCCACCACAGCAAACACTATATAACAAACAGCTGCTTTACCTCGATCTACTACTGTAATTGCTTTTCTCTGTCTGTCCCCTCCTCCTGAAAAAGTAGTCAGGTGTTGTGCCCTCCTGTTCTCTGGGTCTTTGATTATATTTGTATACGCATGTCAAAAAACGAAAAAAAAGAGAAAGAAAGAATCAATCCATAAGCACATAGAGACTGGAAATCGGATATTATGATGTACACGTTAAGGTACCGCGAATAGTAACCGAATCCGTAGTCAGGCCCAACGCAGACACTTCTTGTATATAAGAGCCCTCACCGACAAGCAAGGAATAAATGTGCATACGCGCTATGCGATGCCACGTGCTTAAATACGTCGCAAATGAGGTTCGTGCCACTTCTGCTTCAGAAAACGCATACACTTACCAGTCAAACTATATTTTTCCTGCATTGCTCTAAAACTACTATCACTGAAAATTACGAGCAAAACTCGGATTGTTTATGCATGCTTGCTGTTATGAAGGAAAAAAAAAACATGCAAAACACCTGCTAACGTGTGACACGGGCATTAGAATTCGACACCATAAAAACAAGAAGGGTTGAAATCGATACAACGAGGTACCGCTCTGTAGGGCGTGCAGTGACGCAACGCGGGATCGTCACTGAGGTCTGGCAAGCTTCATTTGTGCGTTTGACTGCATAGCGGCTTCGCCGGTTTGCATTTATCCTACTGCGGGCGGCGTGTGATTGCATAGATCTGTTCGCCTCGAAGTGTGGCGACCGCGCCTGAGTGCACAAGCGCCCTCTATTAGCACTCGCAACTTCCGCTCGCTTGATTGACAGGCTCCGGTGCGGCGCAGTTCGGTTGAGCGATGCCCATCGCACTTTTGATTTCCAGCTCAAGCGGTCAGAGTGCGGTGCCACTCTGCGTGCACTAACTGTCTTTACGCGTGCGTAAGAGGCGTTCAGAAAAAAAAAAGTGTTCCTCACGCTAGATGTGGGCGTTTTCGGTGCGAGTATACGACCGTTTCTTAACGTTGCGTGACGCGATAAAAGGGAGTTATAGAGTACCGTTTGCAAGCGCTTCGGGCGTTGCGGGCGCCATATAAGTTTTAGAATAGCGTTTGCCCTGCTGCTAACCGCAACGCACGATCGCAGCGACACCGTAGCCTCGAAACCAGCGCTTGCGGGCCACATGCGGGCCGCCATTACCGCACGCAATTTCAAATTTTTTTGCGTGCGGTCCGCGAACGCGAACGCCGACTCGCGTTACGACGCATGCGCAGTGGCAGCGACCGCACCGCAAGGGCTCGCGGTAAGCTATTCTAAAACTCCCTGAAGATTCGCAGCGCAATTTTTGTGCGACCAGAGGGTTGATTTCGTACGCTTATGTGTGTATTGCGCAGAACTGCAGTTAAGTTGACCACCCGTACAGCCACTCGCGGTGCTGTTCTGCATTGAGGGCTAATCTTCGTTTTCCCGCTAGATACGAAAAGCTCCAATCATTTAACGCATTTCATGCCTCATTGTCACTGCTCGGCAGAGCCTTGAATTAAGCCGCGTCTGGCAATTCTCTATGGTGTTTGCAGCAAGCAGTTCAACGTAGCCAGAGGAAGAGGGGGGGGGGGAGGGGGGTTCAATCTTCCTACCTATTTTTTTTTCTGAGTTTGAATGTGTTTATATACAGACACGCACACATATAAACGCTCAAATGGACCTTCATTAATGCTGGTTGAATACCCCTCCTTCCTCCCCACTAAGGCTAATCCAGCTACGCCGTGCAAGCAGCCGAAAAAAGACAGCCGCGAAGCTAATGCCAGCGATGAATGGTCTGGGCGCACGAGATGCTTCGAGTACCTACTACCCGTACTCTCCTATAGGCATCGAGTACCACCTATAGAAGGTACTCTCCTAATCAGTAACGAGTATAAACTAAGCCATAGCTGCTTCGTGAGTGACACGTTTATGAGGTACCAAATTTTTTGTTGTTGTCTCATGTGGGAGCGTAGTACAGTGATGTGTAAAATAACTTTTATTTGCATGGATATGTACTTACCCCTACACTTGTATTCGCTACAAGTTGTTTATTCACAGGAGACCTAAATACGGTAATATCCACAAAATCGGATATTGCTATAAATTTTTTCATCGTGCCCACCCTAATTCCGGGCCACCACCGCCATGTAGAAATGAAATTGACCGTGACGTTTACCTTTAAATCCAACATTGGCGAGGGAAGTTGCCGGTAAAAGACGTCGAGGCACTTTCAAATGGTCCGACAGGTAACTAAGTACAGTATGCAGTGCTAAATATATTACCAAGCGCGTGTGGTGCTCTTACGCAGCGCCGCTCCCACTGATCAGCTCACGGCTCTCCAATGGGCCCGCGTGGTGGCTGGCACGCTCGGCTTGCCCATCCCTACATGGGATTGAGCCGGGTGGGCGGCCCTGTCATGATCCGCTGGACAAAATAAAGTCATTTCTCTTCGTTTCTTCGTGTAGCATGCAGTGAATTTGTCAACAAGAATAGGCCACAAATGACACACACAGAAATGGAAACGCACGAGATATTTCTATTGCACGAACAGGCAAAAAATATATAGTGAGACAACAATAAACAAAGTATAATATAGTTAAAAATTTATCATATGCAATTTTTCTCGGTTCTTTTGGTATACGCAATAAAAAAAACTTCGACACATTTTTGCATTTTCAGCGCTGGCAGTATGAGGAGTGACATATTTTGAAGAGCTCGTGTTGAGGCTTACCACTTGCCATATATGCCTGTGATGTGCACTTAGTGATGTACAATGGTGGAAATCAGCATAAGCAAGTATCACAAGAGGGAAATCACAACGGGGGACATTGATATTGTCACGAAGGCCATCTTATATATATATATATATATATAGAAACCTTTCATTACCATATTTTATTTATAAGAAGAATTAACTCTTGTCTTGAATCAAACAAACAAGTGAGCATTCGTTCCCGGCTAGCATAAGTGCCTTGCGCTGTTGAGCCTTCTCGGTAAACGGTCGAACGACAGCAGCGCCTTCCATAGTGTCACACTGACTAGTTATAGTAACAATTTTTAGGGCTTAAAGTCCCAAAACCACAGAATGATTATGAGAGACGCCATAGTGGAAAGCTCGAGAAATTTCGACCACTAGGCGTGGCCTAAATTTACTTTGGCGCACGGGCTTGAGGGTCATGCACCTAAATCTAGGTACACGGGCCTCAAGCATTTTTCGCCTCTATATAGAATACGCGGCCGCCACAGCTCGTAGCAGATAACGCAGCCTAATTGTCTGATGTCGAGCTCCTTATACTAGGCCACCATAGCGAGTCCCGCTGATTAGTTGTGTAGAACAGTGGTACAGACAAGAAAAACATGTCTTTGAAAAGTTGAATGCGCTATACATAACTTTCAGGTAGTTTAAAGACGATGTTTCAAAGACAAACGTCGAATAGGACACTGCAAGAGGTATCTCTGCAGCTTGAACATAATGGGCTCAAAATTCCCCGACTCCCTTGACTTAAGCCAGTGACGGGTGATGTAACGTTTTTTTCCGTAAGTGAGAAATCGCACGCAGAAAATGTCCATTGCGATGTGTACCAACATGCATCCCCTCACAAACGCTGCAAACGACCGGCACAGAATCCAGCAAGCGAGTCCTCAAACACTGTCCATAGGTGCCTCCTCTGGCGTCGTCAACGAGCCATCGTCTACGTCGACAGGAAAGGCCTCGTTGGTTCAACATTACCGTGCCCTCTCGCACCGTCTTTCAGTGCTCTTCCTGAGACCTTCGGTGTAATTGGTTTCGAACGCACGCGAACAGCCTCGACGGTGCCTGCGCAAACAAACTTCTTCCAGGAATGCGCCATTACAAAACATTCAAGCACCATTGCATCCATCCGTCCGCTAGTTTACACTGCGAAATACAACTGCGGGAACGAGAACGTCGTTTTTCACCATAATTCGTTGTTTTGTCGAGCGTTTCAGTGTGGTGGCATCGTACGTGAGGGTTTTGCATTTTGCCATTCTCGCTGCCATTAGACTGCGTGTGAAAAGGCAATATGATTCCACCACGCAAGCTGAAGATTTTTTTGTTAAACGAAGGCACTTTTATCGTATCTATCTATCTATCTATCTATCTATCTATCTATCTATCTATCTATCTATCTATCTATCTATCTATCTATCTATCTATCTATCTATCTATCTATCTATCTATCTATCTATCTATCTATCTATCTATCTATCTATCTAGTCTGTCTGTCTGTCTGTCTGTCTGTCTGTCTGTCTGTCTGTCTGTCTGTCTGTCTGTCTGTCTATCTATCTATCTATCTATCTATCTATCTATCTATCTATCTATCTATCTATCTATCTATCTATCTATCTATCTATCTATCTATCTATCTATCTATCTATCTATCTGTCTGTCTGTCTGTCTGTCTGTCTGTCTGTCTGTCTGTCTGTCTGTCTGTCTGTCTGTCTGTCTGTCTATCTATCTATCTATCTATCTATCTATCTATCTATCTATCTATCTATCTATCTATCTATCTATCTATCTATCTATCTATCTATCTATCTATCTATCTGTCTGTCTGTCTTTCTGTCTTTCTGTCTGTCTGTCTGTCTGTCTGTCTGTCTGTCTGTCTATCTATCTATCTATCTATCTATCTATCTATCTATCTATCTATCTATCTATCTATCTATCTATCTATCTATCTATCTATCTATCTATCTATCTATCTATCTTATATACAGGCTTGCAAGCGGAAGAATAGCAATACAGCATAGTAAGCTCCAGTTACCTTATAATTACCGAAAAACACATCCAAGTATGGAGAACCAAGCCAACACTGATTTTCCTTTTCTTTTTTTCCCGCATGGCTTCAGCTGTATCAGATTGAATTCGTCCGCAAATCTGTTTGGGCATAAGAAATATTTGTCCGTTTCTACACCCACGCATCAATAAAAAAAAACGTACGGCTGATCTGACTCGGGTGCAAATAATGTACCAATAGCAAAGATAAATAAGTAGGCCATGAAAACAACAATAAACAATTGTCACATTTGCGGATGCAATATCCTGCTGGCTTCGTTTTCTATGCCATCCAGAGCTAGTGGCTTTCATGTCTAAAAGTTATCGTCATCCTCGTGGAGTTCGGAGCTGTCGGTACCACGAAGGGGGCGGCCTTCGAGAAAAGAAAGCACGACTTCTCGACAAAAGGACGGATTCATGCATCGTGCCTGTTTGTCGACCCAGAAACGTGCATCAGAAGCATCTATGCGTTTTTTTTTTACAGTCTACAAGCAACGTTTTGTGTGGTAGGCACGTCCTCAACGCGACTAGTTTTGGAGACCTGTAATTGGTAACCAAACGAGCGCGCACTATGTGCCAGAAACACGATCGCAGTTCTAGCATGTATGCAGGGTAGTTGTCAAAAGATGCAGAGTTGTGTCTGTTCCTTGAAAAGACGCATTTGCCGTTCCACCATGACTCGTTCCTCTCGGTGTATTTACCAGCCCCTGTTATTTGTACGGGCAAATGCAGCGAGACCAAACGCAAACTACAGTCCGGAGTCACTTATTACGGAGAGGGGGCACCTTCTCGGGCTTTTATTAGGGACGCGAGCACCGACGGGCACTCTCGCTTCTCTTTCAACCAATATCGGTCGGGCACTTGTGGTTTTCCGGATATTTCGAAAAAGTCTCCTAAAAATAAAATCGACACGAAATCAATCATTCTGGCTCAAGATATATGTTAGATATCAATGGTATCTGTGAATAAAATTAGTTAAGAGACGGGCAAATAAGTGCCATATAATTGATGAAAATAACTGAATAAGTTCATTGAAAAAGCTCACGGGTTTTCGTTCAAGCAGCTGGAATCGTTGTGACATCTTGTGGAGGAGATCGCAACCATGCGCTTCTTTCTCCGCGGCCTCCGAAATTAGCTTCGGTAGCGCGCAAAACACAAACGTAAAGAGTATGATACCAATGCACACGAATGCCTATGGGCGGGCACCCTTACCATATACGTAAGCGAAGGGTTAGGGTTGCCCTTTCATTTTTGCATTTATTGCGACAGTGATTATGTGGACACACTCGACGGGTCGCTGACGTCGCCGACGCCGTTGCTATCGCCGTCGTGTACCGGATTAAGTCCAAACTGACAATATACTCCGCGTATCGTATGTTATACCACGGGTAAAAGCGCGCGAGCGGTGGCAACGAACGTAGCTGAAGCTCAGAATAAACGGGCCGGAGCATCTCGGTCGCTCGAGGGACCAATGCGATAGCACCACCCCTCTCGAGAAGCCTGTCGTCGAAGCAGAGAGGAAACACCGCGTCAGTCTTGAGCAAGCATGAAAATACGGGAGGAGCGATGGAGGTTGAGGACTTCGCTCGTGCAGCAACTCTCAACTTCGATACCAAAGGTGCGGTCGCGATCGCCGACGTACGCACTATCTCGGATGCCACCAGCGGGTAGCTTGTGTATACCCTTTCTACGTGCTGCGCTCTCAGCGCGAAGAGACTCTGCGGAAAGAGCATCCCTCTTTGGAGTGGCTGTATTCTCTTACACCAGTGATTTGTAGCATAACGTGGGATCGGATACGAAAGAGTTAGCTGTCAGCCTCCCTTTCGTATACAATATAACTTGGTTCTATCGCATTCATTTCTGCGCCCTAGAGGGGAAACTGTGACTTTTTACTTCCATCACCTCTCATTTGATTGTGCGTGCATTGTCACGGCGGCCATGTTTGGTAATCACTACAGGGCACATTGAGAAAAAAATTGAAGCAGCTTTCATGACTTAACGACGCGAAGATAGTTTAATAGTGCATAGTCCTCGTCCAACATATTGCTTCTTTAGTGCGTGACTTAGCTCTATAACAGTTTTGCTTGAAGACCCGAGCCAGAAATTATTTTTTTTTTTGGAGGGAGGGAGGAGGGAGGGCGAACAATTGTTGGAGGCCTTAAGCAACAATGATTTTTTATTTATTTATTATCTTTAGAGCTGCTTCTTCCTTCCATATTTTGAGGGTAGGTGGGGCCGGTCCCCTAGGAACATACTCCACCCCCTTGCTATGGGCCTTATGCACTTTCTAACTAGAGCAAGGGAATAACAATGCCAGTGTGCCATTAAAAATCAGTTGAAAGTGAGAACCCGTATGTCCGTACATTTTCTTTTCTTTTTCGTGGGAGTGTTTTCGCACTGTTATTCGCTCGCTCCATAAACAATGAGTCAATTCGCTCAAAAAGAATCGTTGAAACTTTTTAACCTGTTTCCACGACGTTAGGCCAGTGAAGCAGCTTTCAAACTGAAATTCATAATGCCGTCGTTCGTCGTCTAGCGTCGTCAGCGAGAATGAACACGCGTCAGCTCTCAAAACGACGTTGTTTCTGCGCTTCCTTCCTGCGTGCTGCTTTTCACCACGCGTTGTTTTTTTTTATTTAGCTACAGCTACTTCAGTTCACTCAGAAATGACGTGCTTCATCTGTTATCGAAACAAGCATCGACATATTAGTGGTGCTTCGTAAACAAACAATCAAAGCTTGGACCATGCTTTTCCAACGCCTAAATAGCAGAGGCGGTACTGGTTACTAGTAATGAACAGTCAAGGCATGTGTGTCACACTCATCGAAAGCCACGTGCACGCCCCCTTCGCACCTCACTTGAGGCACTGCTGCGTTGAGTCTGCGAAAGCAGCTGCGTTCACACGAATGCGAACACTGAGAGATTCACAGGCGTTTAGCTAACGCGCTGTTCATCCACTACGTTAGGACAATGTACAAGCACTGACCTAACGGGATCATAAAAGCAACTAAAAGCAGGGGTTGACGCCCAGAAA
Organism: Rhipicephalus annulatus; assembly: GCA_013436015.1. NCBI lineage: Eukaryota > Metazoa > Arthropoda > Arachnida > Ixodida > Ixodidae > Rhipicephalus > Rhipicephalus annulatus. The sequence continues at coordinate 81,552 of WOVY01013415.1, forward strand.
CGCAATGTTTCCAAACCAAGCACCCCACAGCGCTGAAAGTCGTTCCTCCGGTTTCGTATCACGCGGCGTTAACAACCGTCGCGAACAGGATATTAATGGGAATGCGATCCGTTTTCCCAGCTAGCTTGGGTCTAAAGAAAGATGTAGGAAGTGAGGCGCACAGAGGGAGGAAGATAACGCTAGAAGACTAATTTAGTTTTGCATAAGACAAGCTCGCAGGCTCGACACCCAGAAGAATGAATTAGTGCGCTGTCTTCACGTGCGCGTATAAAGGGCTTTTTTTTATTTTCCGCACGTGCGTTCATGTTTTCTCAGTATTACATCTTGATCGTCCGAGTTTCAGCCACTCGACAACTTTCAAGCGTTCAGTGACAACGCGTCATAACTTCATCGGAATACGCTCGTCACGATTGTGACACTACGTTCACCTTAACGTCATCGTAAACCAGACACTCGTAGGTAACTGAAAAAAACGATCCGGCCCCTGGAGCGGGATAGAATGAAGAAGCGGTTCGGGCTGCAATAGAGCAAATTACCATCGGCGAGCTTTTATGCAAACTTAACCAACGTGAGAGGTACTATAGTAAAGATTAGCTGACTCTAGCTTCCCTCAGCCATATTTTAGAAAGCACTAGTCATTATTATTCACTGGCCACAAGCGCTTGTAATATAAAAATAAATACGGTAGTCGAAGTCACGTGACAGTGAGGACCTTTTCAGCACACCACGCTGCCTTTGGGATCATTATTTAGGTACCCTATACGTAACGTATATGGAACGGGCCAAGGAGTGCTATGTCATCGAGTTTCTTGACACGCACGCGCATCCCCCCCCACGCACACACAGACACATGCAAGCACGTGCGCAGGATAGAAATGGAGAGAATGGTGACTATGTTTTTTCTCCGTCAAGCTCCGTCAAGAAGCAGAGACAGCGTTGAGAGCCGGTGAGATGGCGTGCTGTGCTGCTCACGAATTGAGTTCGTTCCGGCTTGGTTTCTATATTCTGCCCAAGTTCTCTCGGGGCGATCATACCACACGTACACCACACTCCACACACGAGACCTCTTCTCAATCGCACTCCCGCGTACCTTGATGCGCACGCTGCAGGACTGCCTTCTCAGCGGGGCGGTCACGGCGTGACGCAAGATTTGATCGCCCCAGTTGGGAAAGAACCGCGCACTGGCCGTAAAAGGATGTCCCCGCCATGGTTCCCGCTTCTACATGGCGACCATTCAATAAGGAAGGTTGGCGTTTGCTTCGGCAACGGACCAATCAGAGAACAGCTAAATCCGCGGTGGAAGCACGATAAGATGCCTCAACCCTTTTTTTCTTTATTGTTTTGTTGTTGTATGATGTTCTTCTTTTTGACTAGTACAAAGCACGCCGCCCTCGCTTCCGTTTGTGTGTGTGTGTGTGCGTGTGTGTGTGCGTGTTTGTGTGTGAGTGTGTATGCGTGTATGTGTGTGTTTGTGAAATGAAAACCTAAATGAAGGTAATCGCAGAGGCACTCACACGCAGACTGAGAGCGGTCGATCTTCTAAGCGCACCGCGTGAGGCGGTTTTTCTTTCACCGCACTCCGCCGAAAGCTCCACGACTTGTTCTTCGAGTTGTTGCTGTACAAATACTCGTATGGACTCACGGAAAGAAGATGAATAGGACAAGAAGACCAACAATCTTCGCTTCCGCCTGCTCTTCTTCAGCGCCGGCCAACAAAGCGTTCGGGTCTTCTCAACGTCGAATACTCACCGCCACATGCAGCTCGAGCATCCCGATTTCACAAGAGATGCAGGTTATCTGTGGGCATACAAATACGCTCTTGACTGAAATGGAGAATTGCGGTTGGCGGAAAACTCAAAGGGGCACGACAGAGCATGAAGTGGCGAGCTGTCATTTGCCGGAAGGTGTTTGAAGCGACCGCCCTTATCTGAAAGGATGAAGAGCCTTCATGTGATCTCTGTTTATTAATTACACGTAGAAGCGTTTTAAGGCAGATCATTCTCCGCAGTTTTGAGTAGTGTACAGGTAACTTGTTATCGCCTATTCGTGTTAAACATGCCGCTAACACTTCAAGGGCCAACTTCACGTAAATTTCACCAGCGCTTTCCTTTATTTTATACTTATTTATATTCTAACGAATAATTTCACTTACACGCAGTCAACTAAATGTAGTCAGTCTAAAAGCCTTGTTAGATTAGTAAGAACTCTCAAAATGGAACCACAAATACTTACCGAATGCCATGTTTAACAAATTGGTCAAAGATGTACTTTACGTATTTTGCAACGGATGTTAATGTTCTCGATTTCATTGGGCATATACTTTGGCATCTCAGGACGAACGCGGCTTTCCACACACTACCATTATTACAGTAACATTCAGAGGAAACGGAGTGACGGGTTTCAAATAGAAAACTGTATGCGCCATTGGTACTCGAACTTGTTTGTTCACCATAAAGTTTCCTAATATACACTAGAGGGAACTCTGGCGCTAGTGTCTATGAGAGCTGCAACGCACGGCGCTTCAGCGAGCATGGAATTGATGGGTAGTACACACATTTGTCTAATCTTCGTACTTCTGGCCTGCTTTTGGCTCCGTGTGTGTTTGTTTTCTCACGAAACAAAAATCAGCAAATGTTCAGCGGTTGCGCTTCACCACCTCATTCTTTTTAGACTTACCTCTCCAAATCAGGTCACGAAGTTCAAAAGGGTTGAATCTTTCTTTCAGCACAAAACCGAAACACGGCAATAAACAAAGCCGCAAGTACGATTCGCCGCCCGCAAGTACGAAGACTAGGCAAATGTGTGTACTACCCATCATCCACATGGTCGCTGAACGATCGCAGCGACAGAGTCCCCTCTAGTTAATTTTAGGAAACTCTATGCTTTTTACTCAAGGCGTTCTGGGCGCCGCCATAGTCCTCTCTGGGCTGTTGTTAGCGCATGTGACCTCCCAAGAAATGCACTGCCGAGGCTGTGACGTTGGCTTTCGTACTTTCGTGCAACAGCCAAAAAAGGAGGAAACCCTCCTCTCCATAAAAAAGGTCCATACCGCTTATGTGTCTCACATTATACTGGCTGCATCACTGAATTTACTGCGAGGGTCGATTTTTCGGAGTACCTATTGCATCGCTTTGCAACATTAAAGCCTTCACTACTGAACGGCTGATGCACAATTGTCTAACAACATCCCGTGTATTACAATTACGAGAACTAAAAAAAACTATTAGCCTCCTCTGGGGTGTGGGATTACTTTATTGTTGTTTTCATCGCCCTTTCATATTTCTGACTTTTCTCTTACCACCTCCTCCATGCCGCAGCAATCGCGACGACTTCAACGCTGACATCTAGATGCCATAGTCTTCCACTAATCTGTCATGTTTATCATCGCGTCTTCAATACATTCGCCTGTTGAGCGAAAACTTAAGCAAACGAACGGATGAAAGTAAAATTTAATAACCTCGATCAAAAAAAAAACTACCGCTCATAATTGCTGTTCGGGGTAAACCGTAGCTCAAACCATGTGCACATACCCTTGTTATGCCAGCGAGTCCTCGTCAAACGTCCGTGCCTCTGAAAAAGGCAATCTGGGTCAAGGCCAGCCCGCAGTCCGCCGGACGCGAACAACTCAACGGCGTAAACACGCGCGACGCCTCTCTGGCCCACGTGCAGTGAATCAGCAGCGCACGTGACAGCGAGCCGGCGTCCTCGTGTCTGGGGGTCTGACGCATTGCGCGGCGACCCCATTGGAGGAATCTGCCCTGACGACCAGCGGCGCTTCTGATTGGACATTTTGGTTGGACCCGGTGCAAATAAAAGAAGCCCTGCGGCGCGTCGCGATCGGCGGTCCTATGGAGAGGAGTCCCCGTGTCGGAGAGCCGACATGTGTGTGAGTCGGCGGTTTTAGGCGAAAAGCTGACCTATGTGTTAGAGAGGAGAGCTCGGCTCTTCGAGTCTCTGTCGGCCCCAGTGCCGAAATTGTAACGCTTCTGTATATATGCTGTACATAAACCTTGTTTAACTCACCGTCGTCTCGTCCGCTCGTCTTACCAGCTCTGCGCAGAAGCAGTCGCGAGCTGAGAAACATACGCTACCAAACGGCTGGTGACCTTCCCGGCGGAGTTGAAAGCAGTGGCGCCTGTGGGACCGGGTTGGCGTCGCCGTCTTTCGCAACAGTGGAGGTCAGCGGTGGGATTTCGGAGGTGGCTTCGCAACAGTGGTGGCTTCGGCGGGATCGGCCCGTCGTTCGCAACACCCTTTCCCATATTCCTCGTTGCTTTAGCTTTATCTTCCAGCTGTTACGATAAAGAAAAAGTGACTAATGGAGTCGGGCTCTGTCGTGACATTCGCGTCCTCCGTACTGATCACCTCATATGACGCAGAGCCAACACCCATGAGCGTATAATTAATAACATTCATCATATCGGTAGCAAGGCTACGGGAAACTTTTTTGATGCCTGGAGGCAGAGATAATGACGAAGAAATCGCCCGAACTGCAGAAACATTATGAGGCCAAACTTAATGGGTGCTGATCAGATACGAGTGCGGTCAGTTCTCGGCGGTCGCTTTCACGTCAATAAATTGAACCCTCGTGAGAACGAAACTGCCGTCGGTGACTGAGCATGTAGAGTACACTACGCGCGTTGTCGCCTAGTTCAAGTTCTGCACGCTGTCATTCAATTCTGGCGCTTGGCCCGTCTCGGTCAAACGACGCAGCTTCCGCCGCTGCATACTATAATCAGGCCACAAAAATAGATAGAAAGGTAATGACATTCGACGTTGCGCTTATCTTTTAACAGTGTCGATCTCATTAGGCCTGTAATTCTCCCGTATATAAGCTCTCGATGCGGTTTCATTCTCACGCAGCCAGTAAGCATATATAGAGACGCGTTTGTTTTTTTCTTTCTCTAGTCTACTTGGAGGTCAGACTAAGCGAGCCAAGGTCAAGTCCCACTATTGTCTGTAATTTGGATGACAGCAAGCCGCGTGAACACTTTGTAGCTATAACCGAAGCCGCTAAGCAAGCGAGTTTGATACGTAGCCAGAGAGACACGAACGCGGAACTTGATTTGTAAAGCACAGACTCCCCAAAACTCTCCTTCGAAAGAAAAAAAATGGCAGCATATCCACGGAGTGAATGATGGAGAGTGGGGCGAAGAATTCGTCCGTCCATTCGTTCTTGCTTCCGTCGGTCCATGCGTCCGTCAGTGTGGCCGCCCATGCGTCCATCAGCCCGTCCGTGCGTGCGTCTGTTCGTGCGTCCGTCCCTGCGTTCGTCCATGCAGCCGCCCCTGCGTTCGTTCATGCGTCCATCCATGCATCTGTCTATGTGTCCGTTCGTCCATCTATTCAACACTCCAAGTACCACCATCTCGCATCTTTTCATCATATATTCCGCATATAGAAGCACCGCAATTCAGCGGACATTCCAAGGACTAAACGAGAGGTGGCACACGCACACTTTCTTACGGCTTGCCCTTCGGGTCCACTTCCCACCTTTAACTACCTCGAGTTCATGGTATATACTAGTTCACTGTATTCATGGCACTGCGGCCGAACGCTCGCTAAACCTTTCGAAAACCAAGAAGGTTACGCCCAGCGAGTATGACGTAGCAAACTTTTTCAGTCAGATAGTGCTCAATGTACATGCCAATGGCTGCTAATGGGAAATGACAGGTGGAGAATTCGGCTTTTACTTTTTTACAGCTTGCGCTTCGTTTCTACTTCCCATTTTTAACCACCTCGAGTTCATTCATGGTATATACAAGTTCATTGTATTCATGGCACTGCGGCTCAACGCTCGCTAAACATTTCTAAAGCTAAGGAGGTTACACCCAGCGAGTATAACGTAGCAACCCTTTCTTGTCAGATAGTGCTCAATGTACATGCCAATGGCTGCTAATGGTGATCGCAGCCTGCGCGTTAACTAAAAGCCAAATGCTCCTGTCTCTCATTCCCCATTAGCAGCCATTTACATGTATATCGAGCACTACTTTTTATTGTTCAACAACGCACAGAAGGAGTCTCTCACAGGCATCACTTTGGAGGTCAAAATGTTATTTTTGTTACATACTACGGGGGACGAACGGGTGCCGCTATGAGGAGCTTCGCCTCTAAAAAGACACCCACGGGCAACTCAAAGGCTCTGAGAGTGAGCGTGAGTATATGCAAAGTTGTGCCAGAGGGTGGCGGAAAGACAAAGCGAGAAATCATACACTGACACTTTCCCTATTTAGGCTGGCAACGTACACCTCTTGTATGCAAAGAAGAGCAGGGCGAGAATAATAACAGGTTAATGCGAGGTCCTTCGACAGAACACTCAAGGACGCCTGAAAAGGAAAAGATGATTCGCCGAAATTTTGAAAAACAGAGCAATTTAGTTCCGTGCACTTGGAAATGAATGCTTTGGTCTAGACGGTGATGCAAGAGCATGTCGACACGCATATAGACAGATATAAATAGGAATCAAGAAGACAACAGTCTACATTATTTTAATTATTGTACAGAACAATGTGATGCCAAACATAAAAATGAATTTTAAATATAGTAAAAATTGGAGTTTTACGCCCTAAAACAGCGGTATCGTAATGATTGGCGCTGCAGTCTGCTCCTTCATGATCTTTTCTGTTCGTTTTTTATGACTGTTTGATTAGTCTTGCGGTTAATCAGTTATATGGTCTAGTTTGTACTGTATTGCAACTGTTGCTGCTCGGAGTGCCGTGCGTACAACTCATGACGCTGCTGTTTTGCTGTTGCTTCACTGGCTCTGGCAGACAAATTAAGGTTTAGGGAAGAAACACCATAAGATGTCTGCCCGTCGGCGCGTCATGTCGTCATCATGGTTCCTGTTTGTCGGCGTGAAATGGTGTCGTCATGGTCCATCGTAAACAGGTGTTGAATTTCTCGTTGAACGTGTACTTTGAAGAAAGATGAGAACGAAGTTTGGTCGCGAAAGGAGAGCTTGCGCATGGTGTGCCGAAACGAACGTTTGCCTTGCGCGGACGTGTTTTTTATCTGCCTGAGTAATTAAACCTTGTTTTGCCCCACTTTACCGGCGACATCACCTTTATTAATCAAAGTCTATGTGCCACAAAATAGGATAAATTTTATTACTCGCCATTCGTTCATACTATACCTCATATGAGTTTAAGGGGACCGGTAACACTTTTTCAACTAGCCATGAAATGGATTCACTAAAGGAGCTCTTTGCCTCACGGATTCACGGCCGCAAACTTTTTAGAACTCGTCCCGTACGAGCAGAGCTACAAAGCTTTGAAATAATTGTCGCATGCTGCAATTGCATTCTCCCTCCTCTCGTCCCGACAAAAGCACTGGATGCTGAGCAGGAAGGGACGGCACGGGAGAAGAAAATACATCACACGCGGAACGTGACCTTGATCACTTTCTCTCTCTTTTTTTTTCTTCTTCAAACACGCAACCTTTCAGTCCGATCGCGCGTGCGCATCGACAAGTTGCGCACTCCGGCAGCGGCCCCAGTAACGACCGAGCCCGCCATGCTCCAATTAACCAATGGCTGATTCAGAGTTCGTGATGACTGATTCTTCAGCTTGTAGCGTTACTTGGCGAGAGAAGAGAAAGCAATTTTGAGTTGAATTAGAGAATTTATTGTCAATTTCTGGCCGCGTTCTGAACTATAATATTTGGCTCACGTGTTCTCGCGAGCCTCGACTACCAATTGGCGGCGTTTTTTTTTACCATGTTCAGAGCACCTTTAAGGTTGGTCGCAGGTCGTGGGATTGAATGCCAGCGGCGGCGGCTGCATTTTCGATGGAGGCGAAAATGATGTTGGCCCGTGTGTTCGGATTCGGGTGCACGTTAAAGAACCCCAGGTAGTCGAAATTTCTGGAGCCCGCCACTACAGCGTCTCTCATAATCAAATGTGGTTTGGGAACGTTAAACCACACATATAAATCATTTACAGTTTGTCGTTACTGCCTGACGCATTGTTTAGCTTTGTAGCGGTGCCAGATTTCACGACGAAATTAACGAAGGCACTTAAGTTTATTATCTGAAACCAGACACACAAAAGTACATCTCTACGGCAAAGTCGTCTATTTGAAACACCAATTATTGAAACATGAGTGCAAAGTGACGGTGCATTAGTGGAGCGGTGGTGCTTAAAGAAGTAAATGTTGCGGCGGGGCAAACTCAGGCGCACACTGCATGCACCCTAGGTCCTCAGTTAGAGGGTCTGAAACACCCTTTTTTGGCGGTGCTGGAATTCGTGGGTGGGCAAGCAAACGTTGTTGTTTCTAGCGTGCAGGCTTTTGGGCCTGCGCGTGTCGAATCGGAGACGAGATACTTGCGTGACACCAACGCGATGCATGGGACGATCACAGGGCAGTCCCTTAATTGGCTCTGCTATTAAATAACAAAGAAATATTGCGTTCCAGCACTGGTTGCACGTACCATTGTCCGAGCTAAGCGTAAGTTTGTACACGCGCATGAATTTTGTGCGACTGCGTGACTGATCAAGATTAAATAGCCCGTTGAGTACGCTTGGAGCGCGGTGTGGATAAAAGAAAAGGGGGCCGTCTGAAAATAGGTTGCTGTGTGCTCATACATGAAGAGATGAACGCCTTCAGTGGATTTCTTGTAGGCTTTAGTACGTACGGCACGACTCTCATTCTTCACTTGGACGCTAGCCGATTATAGTCTCAGGCTCTAGTTCTCCCATTAATTGTGATTAGTTACGGAAAGAATAGAGCGTAAAGAAGACGAACACAAAAGGAGACACGGACGAGAACCTACGTGTTCATCTCGTTTGCGTCTTATTATTTAAGGAACACCAAACTTCACGACCGCTTGTGAAAGAACAGTGCGAGGCCGTGCTGTGTAGTTTCAAGCTGACTATTTATGCTTCTCTTTCTTACTCCACTTCTTTTCTGTCTCTTTTCGTTCTATTATTCCCCTTTTCCCCCACCCCAAGTGTAGGGTAGCCAACCGAGCCAAGCTTGGTCAACCTCCCTGCCTTTCCTCTCTATTTATCTCTCTCTCTCTCTCACACAAAACATGAACCAGTCAGCACAACAAAAAGTTCAACATGACTTATGATGAATAATGGGATGATTACAATAGATGGCTCGTGCAGACAGTGGACAGTTTTATTTCCCGTAGTGTTGTTCGGCCAATATGGCACACATACTCGCTCTGGAAGATTGGCCAAGAAACGGTCCTCTGAAGATTTAGATAATAATTTGTAGAATTCATAAATAATAAAAATTTTTAAAAATGAAACACTATGTATTCAAAAGGAATACTGCAATTATTGTGCGATTGTTAAGAAGATTAGAAAACGGTGTCAATGGGACCGGAAGTATATTGAAGAGAAATGCCAAAGCTTGACACATTTCTTTTTATAACTTTACGAATACATCTAAATGTAGATATTCGAATCCTGTACGTTAGCTTGCAAAAAAAAAAAGAAGTCAAGCTTCCACTAAACAACAAAAGGCTCGAAACAGGAAACCTCGACGATTCTGAAGGCTAATCTGATTGTTTCTAGGATACTTCTAGGTCTTAGACATAGTGATGCAAGTTGTTTGTACCTTTTCTTCTAAGTCGTCGCTAAGCTTTACGAATAAGTGATACCTGATTGCTTCCTCGTTGGTGCCACCCGGCAAAGAGGTTCGATAAAACGCAGACAGTCGCTGCCGCGGCAATATTTGTCCTAATTACAGAACAGAACCTCGCCTTGAGACAAGCGTTCACACCTGTCAAGGATGGAAGGGCACGTAACCGTTGGTGCAGGCCTTATGATCGCTTCGAGGTCTTCTTTTAGGCGCTGTTGCCTTTAAATTCCGTTCCCTGTAGCCATTCTATTCTTGTACCTACTCGGGGTCTTTGGCTCATCGTAGTAGCTTCACGGCCATTTGTTGGGATAACTGCTGCCTTCTTAATTTTTGGTGGACCAGTGGTTAGTGTGAGGGACATGCCCAATTGTTTTTTTTTTGTTTTGTTTTATCGCCTAGAAGATCTTGGCTCATACCCACAAGGCGGATTGGCCACACTGTACCTTATAACGTAAAGCTTTATACAATGCTTGCTAAATGAGATAAATCGGATAAGAACAAGATGAGTGATAACTTGCTTCAAAAAAGAAAGTGGAAAGGGCAAAACAATTCAACAAATCAGAATATTTTTAATACCAAGAAAAGGAGACAGAATTGGATTCATCTGGCGGTACAACTATAGATATCTTTCCGGTTGTCTGAATGAATTTATGCAGCGCAGACAGAATAGCACTGTGGCCCACACCGAACTGACTGGCTCCAAACATTGAAGGGCGGATGTATTTGTGTGGCACATACCCGCTTATGGTGATGACAGTTATTGGTTCGCTTTACAGGAACGATTTGCTGCACGGCTTCGCTTTTGAAACAAACCACATCGAAGACACCTCTTTGGCAATATTTCGGAACCGAAGCGATGAAAGCGAGTTCAATGTTTCAAGTTTTGTTAAGCATACATAACAAAACAATACAACAATGAAACATGTTTTTTTTTGGGGGGGGGGGGGGATAGTGTTCAATAGCTTCTGTTTCTTCACATGATTAATATAGAGTCGATATCACTAGAACAGCCCTGTGTGAATAGGGGTTAACTGGGGCACACAGCACCACTAAATCATCTTATCCAGTTTTTTGTTTTTGTTTTTTTTATCCCGTTGGTCTCACGCTTTCGTAAATACGAGATGAGAGTCCCGTAAACACTTTATTAAACACTTTTTTTTTTCCGCTTCGTAAATGGCGCAAAGACGAAGCGAGCGCGAAGTTTGTGAGGTGCGCGGGTTGTCATGTGACTTAAGCTCGAGTCACGCCAACGCCGCTTTCTTCTTCTTTTTTATTCACAAGGTTAAAAGACACTTTATTTCATTTCTTTCTACTGAATGACACGTGCAACATTAGTTACAATAAAAATGTTAACGAGGCAAACATGTAGAGAATGAAACCACGAACAAAAGTTCGTCGTATTATATCACTAAAAGGCTTGGAGATTGGAAGCGCATGCAATAAACTCTTGATTTTGTCTACGGTACAGTAGAGCCATAAAGTTCTCCCAAAAATACCGGAAGGGAAATGTGGCTTCACCGTCTATGCGAATTTTTTATCAAATTCCATTGCCGCCAATCCATAGCCGTCATTCCATAGACATATGCCGTCTATGGAATGACGGCATATGTGTCTGTGAGGCTGGTGTTGAGCTAGGCTTCGGTTCAAAAGTCAATACGGCTGCGTAAATAAAGCTTCTCTTAAACAAAACGTTTACAAGCAGATCTCACCCATACGTATTCTAAAATAAAAGTCAACTCACCTTGACGGCACAGCCAAACGCCGAAAAGAAGTAACAGACGATATATATATATATATATATATATATATATATATATATATATATATATATATATATATATATATATATATATAAAGTGGCTGAAGGCACGCTCGCTCTATCGTCCAAGCTTACCGGCCGTTGGTTACTTCTTACGCTTCGTAAAATTGTACATAGACGCAGACGGTTTCAGTGTTAAATAAAACACGTTTCTGCGTGACGACAAACGATAAATAGCTTATTACGTGCTATTTTGGTAAGAAATCAACCATTTTAACCTGAATTCAGACGCGTCATCGAGGTATATGAATCCGAGTCAGGTTCGAAGCTCACATATCCAGGCATTCCCTTGCATCCAGCAGCTCACTAGCGCCAGATTTTCCTCTAGGTAATTTTGTGAGAAACTCTATGAGTAGAGTAGATTCTTGGAGCCGCGGCACGCACCCACGCCGCAGGAGTATCTAACAGGCCGAGAAGCTATAATGCCGCAAAAGCGTTGTGACTACAGAGCCAGCCGGCGCGTCTTGAGTCATTAAGTACCAGCTTTGGCAAACGAAGCGGTGCTTTGTTGAGGCTTTCATGACCAGGGTTGGCGTAAAACTGATCACGTGGCCTTGTATTGTGGTGAGAGTGAGCTTTGGTAGAAAGGGGAATGCTGCGCCGTGCTGAGAGAGCCGAGGGCGGATGATGCGGAGGGGTGAATCTTCGAGAAATGCGCCCAAATGGGGGATGGCGAGGTGCAGTGCAGTGTAACATAACGTGCCAGTGTCAGTGTTCGGAAGCACCCGTATATGTTCCCCTGTGTAGGTGCACATGTTTCTGCCGCTCTATATCTTTTTTTTGCTTTATCCGGTCTCGTGTTCTTCCAAAGCTCAGCTACTCGCTCGAGGACCATTTCATATAGTTTGTTTGAAATTCATTTATTCATTCATTCATTCATTCATTCATTGATATTTTTATATATTTCAGTTATAGACATTTTTCGCACACAGAATGCGAAAAAGTCACATGTTTATAGGTATTTGCCTCCGATATAAGAAGTCCTTGAAAATTTCTGCCACCAAGCCACTTCCAGTGGTTCAATGGATGACCTTTCATTTAGCGAGTGACGTTGTCATATGATGGCACCACCTTGTTACGGCGTAGTTACGTAAAGCTAATGTCATGGCTTTTGGCTACCTGTGGCGCGATATGGTGACGTCATAACGTGATTTTTGCCTTGCTTCTTTCACACCGACTTCGCCGACATGAACAGCTAATTTTGACGTTTTAGCAACATGTCATGCTGTTGCCTAAATTATTTGCGAGAGCGAATGAACTAGCAAGCTCCAGTCGTTTGTCGAATCGTTTAATTTCGCAGAGAGCAGTTTTCATCACTGATGAGTCCACCGTTTACTTCTTCCGCCATGAAATCACTAAGAGCGCAACGACCCTTTTTCGCGGAGCGAAGTATCTCGCCTGCTTGTCGCGCGCATAACGTGCCCGGCCGGGCTCTTCACTTCGTACTTTGGTTGGCGTCTGGAACCTCAGATTTTACCCGTTTCTCAACCTTCGCCTTCAGGTGCTGCAGTCGGGTAAGCAGCGCTTCGTAATGAGAAATTTTACGAGGAAAGAAGTTCGGGTAGTTGATTTCCTTGCCTTTCACGCGAAGGTGACTCCGGATTGATTCTTCGTAACCGTCATAGTTCTCGAGGAACAGCTTCAACACCGTCCCCCGAAACGCCGTAGGGTACGAAGAACGGTCGTCGAGGCAGCTTTCCACCGCACCGCACACCGCTACCCTGATAACTTCGTGGCGTACGTACACTTTGTAGTCGTCCGCGGCTTTCCGGCCCGTTTCTTTCTTCGTCGAACACCCCGTAGTAATACGGTTGGTCGCGGTAAGGGTCGTTGGTGAGCAGCGACTGGATGGAAAGGAGCAGGCTCCACAACGACTGAGCTGGGCTCCACTGCGGTCCCGGGAATGTGCCAAGAATGCTGAGGGACACCACGCCGTACTCGTAGAAGTGAGGGTGCAGCCTTGCCCGGCCGGCGTCTGTCGTCAGGAAACGAACCTCGGGCGGATTGATGGGGTAATCGAGTGGGCACGAGATGTGGAAGAGCAGGAAACTTCCTTCGTAGGGCGTGTCGGAAGGTCCCACCACGAGTGCGAAGATCCGCGTGATGTCGTTCTCCTCGGGCGCGACGTAGATTCCCGGCGGCGGGTCGCTCACGAGGTGCGCGATGTCCTTCTTGACTCGGAGGAGGAGCGCCGGAGAGGCATCATCGTTGTGTTTGAGCGACATTGGAGAGTAGGGACCTTAGTCCTTGCAGCGTGTCTCGGTGGACCCGCCTTCTTAACCCTTGATGCCGAATTCAGCTGCTTACTGATGCTGATGCTGATGACCTCAGATGGATGGGGCTCACCCACAGAAGGGGATGGGCCAAGAACCGGGCAGCAGAATACTTTAGTTAAACTAAAAAGAAATTAAAGCCAATCCGAAAAACTAGATTAGAGATAATACTGCCAATAAAAATGTTTGCTGATCAAGCGGTCAAATCATCTCTTGTTCTTGACAAACATCGCTACTAATTATAAACTAAAGATCTGAAAAGCTTAGGTTTCACTAGCAGGGTAATCTTTTAGTTGCATTGATGTAATCAAACACAGTGGAGCATTTATCCCTGTGGCAGTAACCAAATGAAATGCCGCCAAGTGATAAAAGTACTGGTAGATTCACTTGTATTCCTAGCTTTTGTAATGGGGCTACTAAAAATATTTTTCTCTGATAAGAGTAGTCACGACAGAATAAAAAGGAATGTTCAATTGTTTCAATTTCGTTGCAAAAAATGCACAGCGGTGACGCCTTGAGTCGTGCTTTGTGAAGGTAATAATTTAGTTGTGGAACTGTACAGCGCAATCTGGTGTAAGTGACCTCTAACTGGCGAGATACACACCCCTGCTTATTCCAGCAATACCTTAAATGCTAGAAATCTTTAAATTTATCCAAATTACCTATTCAAACGCCCCCTCGAGGCAGGCTCTTTTTTGTCTTCTATCGGTTGCATGTTAACATGTTATGCAGAAAGAAAAATTTCACTGACGATAAAGTTCTTCGAGGAATGATTAGGCCAAGCATCACAATTTTATAGGTCATCTGCAATCTTTCCAATATATAAGCTCCATTACTTTAAAAGTGCACATTATATTCTAAAACCACTCAATTCTTAACTGATCCCCTACAGTAGGCATATGCGCCACGGGCAATAGTTGAACAAGAATGAGATATTAGAAAAAGAGTCCACATTTTCGTGTGAGCTCTTTCTGCTTTAGTGAGAAGTCCATCCCAAAGTTGTCTATGTGATGCGTAATCTTGCAGTTGAGACGTAAGAAGTTTCATGCTTGCGGCCACCCCAGGAATACTGTCATGTTCGCCCCGGTGGCTCTTAATTGGTCGCGACACCGCCTCTGCGCAAAGCCACGGAGGATTAGCGGTTAAGAAGCTTGGCTGCTGACCCGCAGGTCACGGCTTCGATCTAGGCTGCTGCGGTGCCATTTAGGTGGAGCCAACATGATACAGGTCCTTGTACTGTGTGATGTAACTTATGTCAGTGCACGTTAAAGAACACCAAGTGATTGAAATTTTGGAGTCATCCACTGCGGCGTCTGTCATGTTCATATCGTGGTTTTGAGATGTCAAACCCCAAATATTATTACGAATATTGTCAGGCACACCAGCACGATGTTTTCATTCGTTGAGGACCGCCCAATTAAATGTAGTTCATCTGCCATCAAAACTCGTGCTTGGTAATTAATTCAAAGTTGCAAATTCCTGGGTGGACAATGGTCCACTTGAAGTTACAGTGCCGTGTGCGTTTCTTTCTGTGCCTATTTCCACGCGCAGTAATTATTTCACTTTTGCTGTACTCGGTTGACGCCTACAAAAAAAAAAATGTCAGAAACGCTCAGCGCAAAGCGCACTTACAGTGTTCGAGAAAGTTCACAATTGTAGTATATAATTTCGTTGAGACGGCGTGCAAGATTCGATCACTAATCCACAGTTGATGACGTCCCGAGTTTTTGGCGACCTGTGACGTCTTGACGTCTCGTATTCACAAATCGCGCATCCATTCTTTATTAATAATAATAATAATAATAATAATAATAATAATAATAATAATAATAATAATAATAATAATAATAATAATAATAATAATAATAATAATAATAATAATAATAATTGGGGCTTAACGTCCCAGAACCACGATATTATTATGAGAGACCGGAAATTTCAACCCTTCGGTTCCTTAACGTGAATCTAGGTCTCTTTAACGTGAGTGGATCATCGCGCAGCCTCGTATGCGTCACTATGCATCATTTTCTGCCATTCGCGCTGACGTCAACGGGCTCCTACGCGTTTCGTAAGGCATCGAAGACCTCGTCTTAGTATCGCAAATCCACGAAAAGCCGGAGAATAGGCTATACACCGCTCTTGGTTATGCGCAGCTTCGAAAGCGGCCACGCCCAAGCATGTTGAGTAGAACTGCACGAAGTGAAAATACACGCGCCGTCGCCGACCTGAGCAAACCAAGTGGCGTGCTTCGTGCCGTCGATGACAGCGGATCGCGGTCACGGAAAGGACTGCCGCACGCTCGGGAGCGCTAATGAACACGTTGTCCGCGTTTTGAACGACACCTAGGGTGCTGTCGTGCACACGACTCCTCGCTGGCGTCCGGCAAAAAACTCACGCAATCCGTTTAATGAGGACAAGAATGCGTGACGGCTTCATTACTTTCCCTGTAAAAACTGATCGAAGTGGCATTGCTTTAGACCGGACGGTCGTCGGTCGGTTGTCGTATTCAGTGGAATTCTTATTTGCAAGGAATGGCTCTGGCGGTGTTCCTGAGAGGATGCTAAGTTGGACGACAAACCATTCGATAACAGGGTGGTGCAGTTTCTTTCAAAGACCTCTAAACAACCTCCGAAAACAGGACGAACGAGCCGTTATAGGTGCCAAATTCAAAGCCAAAAGTTGCGCATTTACAGTGAAGCTTTTGCAAGTGTTTTGTATTGTTTACAAATATTTACAGGTTTCTTGTAATCGGACGTAGTCACGATGACTGAAAGGCCACTGAAAATCCTAAACTATTTCGGTTCTGTCGTCTTCGTTTACTTAGCAGAACTAGGCAACTTAGCAGAACCCCACTCTGCTCATTTGCGTCTCATCCTTCGAGGTTGAGTGCTTGGTCGTTGTTGAGGCGGAACGGAAGTAGAAGTCAGAAACGGCGTCAGTGTCACTACGTGTAAAATAAACAAAGATGTTCTATAAAATGTAATAGATTCCACACACAGCACAAACGCCGATGCCCTCATATGCAGGTAAATCGCAACTGAATGCCAGAACTTAGTACACAGGGCACTCGTGCACTAAGTACCAGCTGTTCGTGTTTTCAAGATAAAAGTCATGACAAAAAATTGAAGATAAAGCTGCGGCGTGGATTTTCGATGGAATTAATATGGTCCTGTCACGTAAGGCATATTGGCAGACGCATGATGAATAGAAAACGTTGATGGAAGTAATTAGCTATTAACTTATGCATCCTCGGAAGGTTAAAACCCCGTATAAACAATAGCTGCTATCAAAAAACGCTGTCAAAAAGAAAACAAACAAACATCAGAACCTGCTAACGGAAATCATATATATATAATGCCAGTTAAAAGGCTTCCTCAGTAGTGGAGAAGAAAAAAGCAATTGTTTTTCTTAATCTGCGTAACAGTCTAATTTGAACGCACAACCACACGCATAACATACCTCCTCTTTAACACGACGCTGGGATAACTTTGAATGGCAGCTGTTTATTCCGCAGTCCGCAGGAAGCGAATAAGAACCACGATTAATGTCGAGCAAAAGCTTCCAGAAAATAAAATAAGAAAAAAATGCCAATTGCACTGGCACCTGTAACGGCTGTTTGGTGCGTCGGTTTCGATTTCACCCGTTAAATTAGCATTCGTCCCCCCGCGGTGATTACCAGTGGCTGCCTTTCAGAAATGTCGAAGTGGATACATACTATTCCCAGGAAATATTTAAATTCGCCATTTCTACTAGACCGCCTATTTCTGCTGGTTGCACAGTTAAATGTGCTAATTGCTACAATTACTGTCGTAATAAATGTTTGTCCGCATCTGAAGATGCCTTCTGCCACATTAAAGAAAAGAAGGTTGCAGGTAGCGTGCAGATACCTTTTTTCTATTATGTTTCTATAATAGTAGACACATTTCTTGAAACACTGTACACTTCACCACTACCGCAATGAAGCAACAGGAAATTGCAGACTCAGCCTGCGCAGAGGCAATAAGGCGATCAAAGGACCATGATCATCTCATTCAAAGGTGTGGCCTCGTGTCCTTTCTTCTCTCGTCTTTTTAGCGTGGCTTTTCACTTGTAACCATAAAACAAACAGGCAAAATGGGTATCCTGATCTAATTTTAACCACCTTTAGTTAATTTTAACCCCTGTGCAGTTAAAGAGAATAGAAAGACTGCTCATCGCTTCTCATCGATCCTGGCTTTATCGGTCTTATTGGCTGGCCTTATCGCAACGCTAAGGAAATCACCTGCCCGAGTGCCGACAACCATTGCAATCATTGCCGGTTTCTTTTCAATTATAAACCAACCAATCAAAATGGCTACCGTAATTTAATTTTAACCATGCACCTGTAGTTCCCCCTGTGCACTTAAAGGGACTAGAAAGACTGCTAGTCGCTTCTTGCCAATCCTGGCTTTATCGGCTTTATTGGCTGTCCTTATCGCAACGAGATTTAAGGAAATCACCCACCCAAGCGCCGACAACCAATCATTGCCGGTTTGTTTTCAGTTACCTATCGCTTTACGAATATACATGTGCTGCACGCTGACACGTGCACCCCCCCCCCCCCTCCTTTTCTACTCCAAAACTCTAACGTGTCGGTTACTTTTGAACTTTACGCTCTTTTTCCTTGTGACCCAACTCGCGACGCGAATGGCCACCAACGGCACGGCGAGGGTATAATCCACCGTAAGTATACTTGTGGCACCACGTTCACGGCGCGTTTATAGATGGACTGATGATACACGAGCCGCCAAGTTTCCTTGTTCACCTTCCTAAGAGCCCCCCAGGGGTCGCGGCCACTATGTGGGCATCGAGAGTTACGTGGAGGAAGTAGAGTGTGCGATGAAGACGTATCACCTGACACCTAGGCGTCGTTACCGTGCACACGCGATCGCAAGGAGGCTGTCGACGAATACAAGGGGCGACCACTCGCAGAGAATGCGTGGCGTAGCGAGTACGCTAACCCGATGTGTCGTGCTACATGGAGCGCATATGGTATAGCTACCTGTGCGGTAACATAAATCGCTTTGTATCTATGTGGTCGTGATACAGGCTTCAAAAAGGTACAGTCAATTTTCCGCGTAATGGACAGTCTTGTCCCTTATACGACGCCGCAGTGGCACGCCTCAGGGTGAATAGAGAGATTCGTATTGTACGTGCTACGCTCCTTGACGTGATCGAAATCAGATGACTACTCTAGTTACTCCGTCTTCTTCCTACACGGTAAAGTATGAACGATAGCTAATACAGCTGAAATCCTGGTTTTAGGAGAACATCGGCTGCAGAAATCTACCCGCGCTCACACACAGTTGCTAAATGCCGATCTTTTTCTGTGGGTTCGTGCGGTTACGCATGGGGGGTGGGGGGGGGGGCAGGAAAATATTTAGTGGAAGCCATTACTCATTTCAAGTGAATTCGTGTCTTTTGTTTCAAACAACAAAGTGAAGTCTCGTAACTTGAAACCAAGTGACCAGCAAACAGAAAGCTGTCTATATAGCCTCTTTCTCACTTGGAAAGTCCTATCAGAGCCGCGAGGACCATTCGACCAGAACAAAGGGAAGAATGATGAGGTCTTCGGCACATTGCTCCACCGTTCTGTGACCGACTATACTGTTCGATTTCAGAAGAATGAATTTTTGTATGGCTTGCCCTTCAACACGCTTTATGTAATTCTTACAACACCATTCGCATAGCGCGTGCAAACACATCACAAAAAAGCTTACCGATATAACGCCCTTTCCGGAAACGCTTGCCGATTCCTTGCTGCACAAGTGCGGCGGTTGACGCCTCACGGAAGTGGCGTTGAAGGTTTTAAAAGATAGGAAAGAAAAACTAAAAAGAAGTGAAGACAGCGATTGAAGAGATCGAAATTCGAAGCCCACCCATTGTGCCAAACCAGGGGCATATATTTATCCCGAAAGTAAATAAAACAAAACGAGAGTAACGTAAATCTTCGAGCTGTTGCTGCGGTTGCCGAATGGAAACAAACACAATGGACATTGCAACTGCCCGCACCATTCAAGAGTTAAACAAAAACGCGACTTCGGCATACTATCGGGGAGTCACACCCTTAGCGGCCGCCACATGCATTGACCGCACGTGTGTATAAACGTATCAACGATGCATTCCTCAAGGCGAGCTTTTGTTTTCGTCCAAGCTCCTGCATCTGCCCGCTCGCAGAAACCGTCGAGGTGACGGCGCCGCGCAACGGGACACACCCACGGCTGATGCCAGAGGCCTGCGCGAATGTGGAGCAAGCCCGCAGTTGATTGATCTCGGTCAATCACTTTCTCCACGTGTGTCTTGCGCCGTGCCTTCGGGGCTGTTTGTTGAGCTTTGCTTCTTTGGAGATATTTTTTTTTGTCGGTCCTGAAGACGTATAAGCGAGCCGCAGAAAGGCGGCTCGCCAGGAAACGCATGCCCGCACGTCGTTCCGTTCATCGTGACGCGCAAATGTGGAGATATTGTGTCATTCCTAAAGATTGTACCTTGTTTACGTGCTTCGTTTCAGATATTGGTTTCTTTTTTATCGTACTTTTGTGCTTTCTGTGCGCACCTATCTCTCTTCATCGACATAACATATCAAACTATCTGGCATGGAAGTAACCCCTAGTTTTGCCGCAAGCAAGGTGCCCTATATAACTCAATAAAAGTTAGGCGCCGCCATTCTTCCATCGTTACAATAAGACAACTTGTCGCATCGTGCAAATTTATCCCTAAATACACCAATATAATTTCCAAATTCTTCGAATAACGGTGACTGAGTTGATCGGAATAGCGAAGAAACAGGTTTGTCACACTTTTTCGGTATTACTGGAATTGGGAGACAATTGTGGCAAATGCATTTACTCTGCTCTTTTCAAGTGGGCTAAAAATTGGCTGCGACGTAATTACCAGTATTGCAAGAAAGAAAGAAAGAAAGAAAGAAAGAAAGAAAGAAAGAAAGAAAAAAAGAAAGAAAGAAAGAAAGAAAGAAAGAAAGAAAGAAAGAAAGAAACAAACAACAAATCACATGGGCATCCTATTTCATGCCAAGCCTCAAAAAATGCTGATACTTCTTTTGTTTTTCTGCTGTTTTTCCTTTAGGTTTTATTCAAGTAAAAAAAATGAAGGACGCTTTAAACGTCGCCTTCAAGAACATAACGTGAATAGGTGGTATTCGGACGATACTTGTATCACCTTCTCAATCGCTAACCTGATTCCACTTTGCGGTGGACTCCTATATATGGTTGTAACCAGGGGGAGGGGGGGGTCACAATTTTCTGCTGAAAATTTTAAACTTATGTTCACCTTATATACAATTGAACTTCTTCAATTGTATATAAGGAGAAGTTTCTGAGGAGTAGTCAGAAACTTCTCCTCCCCACGAGAAAGTTTCTGACTACTCCCTTGGGCACCTAAACCGAGCAAGCAAGGAAAGAGACATCTGTGCGCCTGTAAATTGGCCCTTTCAAACTATCCTTTAAAGCCAAGCAAGGAAGGGGCGCCTGTAAATTGGTCCTTTCGAACTGTCCTTTAATGCCAAGCAAGGATAGGGACGTCTGTAAATTCGCCATTTCAAACTTTCCTGTAATGCCTACAGTCGTAAAAAAAAAGCCAGTGCTACTTACTAACTTTGATGTATTAAATTGTTGTCACAACTCTCACTACCTGAGTAATAACTGCAGGTAGTAGACCACGGATATTTAATACGTCTGGTTGCTTCTGAGGTAGTAAACGTCTGTGGTCTACTATACCTTCAGTTACTACTTAGGTAGTGAATGTTGTGACAACAATTTACTACCTCAAATTTCGTAAGTTGCACGCGTACATGCAGAACAACACTCGTCATTAATGCTGTTGTTTTGTTGACAACTATGATTATTCAGGCTTGCGTACTTTTGATTGGTGGGCCTTTAAGCCAGCCACTTAATGCGCAGATCACGTGTTTTGACGCCAGGTATGATTCTACGCGTTTGCCACACAGTAGTGCACGTGTTAATGAGACTACCCTCTTACACAACATTCCTATAATGTTTTTTTTTTTCGAGCTATTTCGAGCCCCTCCGTGGCTCTGCAGCCGAACAACAACTGGCCCTACTAAAGTCCTGTGTCAATGCAATGAAGCCATAGCACTGGTAAGACCGAGACCACAGAGGGAGGACTAAACATGCGCATTCTTTCTGTGGTCCCTGTCTTATCAGCAATAGCTTCTTGAAACATATCAAATCAACTAGCACAAACGTCTTCTGTGTTCGATTTCCCCTTGAGCCAAATATCTCTATTTTTTTCCTTTATCTGATCATATCTCGAATTTTCGCTCACGGGTAACGCAGATTTATGGCTCACAACCAACGACGCCGACGCCGACACCGGTATTTCTGTGAAACGAGCTTTAACCTTGTTGTGTTAATAAAGAGAGTGCAAGCGCTTTAGCTGCCTCCTACCAATTTCATAGTGGCTAACCGAAATGACCATTTACAATGGTTGTACTCGCCTCAAATCCTGCATCTCGATCGTACGCATAATTTAAAAAAGGTGTCCCGTACATGAAGCGTATAGATAATGTGTAAGGGGCAGAATTAGCAAACAAACGAATCTCAATGAATGAGATTATACAATATTCAACGGCTGATAATATACGGGTAGTTCCTGTTCGCTTGTGGCCGAGAAAGCAGGCTATATTATTACGCAACAACGACTGATATGCACTGGCTGTCTGTGGCTCAGGGAACCGTTTTTTCACGGAGCTTCGCCCGGGCTTCTGAAGCGTACCTGTCTCACTCATCGATAGCCGACGTCGTAAAACTGGCGAAGCCGGTGCGAAACCCATTAGAAGAGGTCCGCGTGAAATGCTTGCTTATCTCTTTTCCACGCCCTCCGCGGCTGGACTTGTTTCGCAACAAGGAACAACACCGCGACACGCACCCGACCTTAACTCGACGATGTAAATCTGAAGCAGAGTTGCCGTAAGGCGGACTTGAAAAGGCGCCGGAACTTAAGACATAAGAAGCCAAATTGGCCGTGCCATACAATATTATCGCCAAATTTGCAGCCATATATGTAGAACCACAGAAGTAATATGAAGAGTATTTACTATTGATGAATAAATAAAACCGTTTTGATAAAGTAAAACCTGGACTTCGAAATGTAAAAGAAAAATAGTCATGTCGCTAGTGGGAAAGTTTCATCGTAAAACGAGTTGAAAAGTGTCCAATTTGCCGCAAAGTAGCCACCAATGGCAACCCTGACCTTGAGTGAAGCATAGGGTGGCAAAAAAAATCTGAAGTTCGCTCAGACTCACTGTTGAAATACATTCTGCCCTTTGCACTCACTCCGACTCAGGCTCGCTATAATATTATTTACCCTGACTCGCTCAGACCCACTGACCTGTCTGAGTCTGAGTAAGTCTGCTGTGTCGACTGATGAGTAAGCCTACCAACCACAGGCAGTGAATTGAAATGAACGTACGTTCAGAGGTTTCAGCAATGAGCGTCACTTCGGAGCTGTTATATCAATGGCTCAGTGCGCTCCGGACGCTTAGGCTACGTTGCAACAACGTTCCGGGGCAGAACTGTAAACCCATCACTGACAGCTTCAGAAGAGTGTACCCAGAAATTTTATGATACAAGGGGCCCAAGCTAGTACTAACCAGAGTTTAAGAATATACCGACGCACTTTATGACGACGCAACCAAATAATTGTTGCTCAGTATGCGTGAAGTAAGTCACAATAATTTTTATGCTCTTCCTCAGTGTTTGATTGTGCAAGTTGAATTACCTGGCCTCGAAAGCAACGAAGTTTGGTGGGACATTGTACAGTTAGAAATTAGATTATCGGTTTTCAAAATGGCTGACAGGGCAGTTTCTAACTTCATATCGATTAAGTATTCATGGTTATCTGCTTCCTGACAATTCCCGCAAAATACTGTCAAAAAAGAAAAAAAAAGTCACATTCCCATTCTTGTGCTCATGGCCCCGCCGCAGGGGTCTAGTGGCTAAGGTACTCGGCTGCTGACCCGCAGGTCGCGGGATCGAATCCCGGCTGCGGCGGCTGCAGTTCCAATAGAGGCGAAAATGCTCTCGGCCCATGTGCCCAGATTTGGGTGCACGTTAAAGAACCCCAAGGGGTCAGAATATCCGGAGAACCCCACTACGACATCTCTCACAATCATATGGTGGTTTTGGGACGTTAAACCCCACATATCAATCAACTCTTGCGCTCGTGATTGTAGTGCCGACTGCCAGCGAAGAGCTCTGCGGCTTTCATACACAAGACAGCGACGATGACGAACATGTTGCTCGCGGCAGCAGAAGCGATAACCGTTGCGTCTGCTTATCGTTGTCTTGAACCGCCGTGAAAGAAGCATATTTTTTGTATATAGACGAGAGCACGCCTGTCTCGTACCCAGGCGCCTTCGGAGGTATACCCTCGCTCCCAGAGACACCATAATTTGTTTGCAACTGCCAAGGCGCACCTCGCTGGCATGGAATGCAGTGGCTCCGGGAGTTTAAAATGCGATAAAGCGCCTGTTCACGCTGCGCCTGCTTATAAAATGTCATCTGGGTACCCCTGCGTTGTCATCTTATGCGACAAGAACCAGCGCGACAGGAAGAGATTGCTGAGCACTGCCTGTGAAGTTGACAGTGCATCGCGGGAACCGCACCGGTGCGGTGTTTTGCGGTTGCACAGATTTCCGTCCACAACGAAAAACGCCGAGCTCCGCCGCCTTAGGATATAATCGCAATCAGCAGAGAAAACTACGAGCCCAGTGAAGTGTACAAGTAAGTATACTTATTGCGTTTACTCAAACGCGACTCCCACTGTTTCACTTTACAGCAGCAATTTGCGTGCAGTATGCCTGTAGTATGTGGCACAAAACTATTGCCGTACTCTTTCGCAGGCCGCATGTCAATAATAGCATATACGTATTACGACTCACGCGTGGAAACACGCACCACGCATGTCTAGTACAACTGCAACGGCCTACTATCGCGATGCGTGAACGGCGCAGAAAGCATGACTTTCAACTCAGTCGAACTGTGACATGCCTTGACTGTCACTAGGCGAATCTACATGTGCTTTCGGTCAGCGTCAACGTAGCATTTTGAAATCTTCTTCTGGCTGGCACTTTTGCACCGCTCGAGGGGTGCCCGGCCGGGCTGGCGCAATTGATAAACATGCGGTGCATGAGCGTAAGTTGGAGCCAGATTCTAGCGCTACGTTGACGCCGGCTTGCAGCGCAAGTTCTGCCTTGTCACAGCCAAGGCACGCCGTAGTTCGACTCATTCGAAAGCAACGCTTTCCGCTGTTCGCATTCCTGTCAATCGCGGTAGTACGTACCTGATGAAGCTGCTTCCGTAGGCTGCAATGCACTTGCTGCAGACATTCCGGAGTGTCGAGGAAGGTCTCCTCGACGTTTCACATGAAATCAGCATAAAATTCCAGTACAGGAACAGCGCGAAGCATGCTTACAGCCGGACTCGAGTTGTGAAGTTTTGCGTTTGATTTGCAGACCATCTGCTCGCCTGGCCGTTGAGAGTGTTGCTTCGCCGCGCTTGCAACAGACGGCGCCACGCGCTTTTCCATATGGCAGCAAGCACTGGGCTCGCTGTATTCTGGTGTATACGTGGAACGTTAGGGAACGCTGCAATGATTTCCCTGCCCGTCGACTGAAGGCATGGTCAGGAGGTTTAACTCATTTTAGCTTACCTACCGGGCAAGCCCTGTATGTGTTATGCCCAAACAAAGCTTTTTGATTCAAGTGGTAAAACCACACGCAAGTGAAGTTCTACCCATTAAATAATAACTAAAAAAAGAAAAAGTTGTTTTTTGCATTGCACCGAAATTTCGACGTTCGACCAGCATATCTGCTGTAGAAGCTACTTAACTAAACTTCTATGTTCAAACAATAAGGATGGGGTAGATCCCATTCGACAAGCATTCTCAAATTATGAATGGTACTCTACCACCAACCCTCAAGGGGAAGGTTCCTAACGTCTGCATCTTGCCGGTACTCACCTACGGAGCTGAAATCCGGGGGCTTACAGAGATGTTTCAGCTTAAATAGAGGACGACGCAGCAAGCGATGGAAAGGAAAATCATAGGTGTAACCTTAAGAGAGAGGAAGAGAGCAGAGTGGACCCCGGAACAGACCGGGGTTTAGTATATCGTAGTTGAAATCAAGAAGAAATGGACATGGGCCGGGCACGTAGAGGATAGGCATGATAACCACTGGTCATGAAGGGTAACTGACCGGATTGCCAGAGAAGTCAAACGCTCGAGGGGTAGACAAAGTTAGGTGGGCCGATGAGATTAAAAAGTTCGCAGGTGTGACGTGGCAGCAGAAGGCGCAAGACAAGGTTAATTGGCGGATCGTGGGAATGGCCCTTGCCCTGCATGCGGGGGGCGTAGCCCGGCTGCTGCTGCTGACTTTTCATGGAAATAGTATGACTTTTTCCATGAAATCTTTTTATTTATTTATTGATACTGCGATGTTTTACAAGATCATAGCAGGGGTGGCACAAAACATAAACATCAGTGGAAAGAGGGAAACAAACAATCAAAAACAAATGTAATACAAACTTATGTAACTGATAGCTGCAGTGATTCTTCGAGACAAGAGAATCAACAAAAAGCAAGGTACAAACATACATGCATGACATACATGTCATGGTTTTCATGTTATGAGTAGTCAAATATGTTCTTCATGCAGTCATTTAATGCCATACCAAGTTTGGTATCGACACCTTTATCTAAATGGCCAGGAGAACTAGAAGTCGTAGGCGGATAGATAGATAGATAGATAGATAGATAGATAGATAGATAGATAGATAGATAGATAGATAGATAGATACACTCACAGTCGCCGAAGTTCGCTAAGAGATGCTTCGCATTTAAAAATTGGCAGTTCCTACGTACAGTGGGAATCGATAAGCGAAGCAGGAATGAGGAATGTTGATAATTCACTTTAGAATCAGCACAACGTTACGAGGTGGAGGTAAATGATGCCGTACATGCCTTATGTGTCATGATTATCATGTTTGTATGGGTCGTTCATCTTCGTCATCTATTCACGTCACGTGATACCAAGTTTAGTATATGTGGAACTAGCAAAACAGCCGCGAGCACGCTATGAGTGTGGTATGTTGTCATGTTCTTACATGAAACGCGTGTCAGGATTATCGTGTTTGCACCAGTCATATACCATCATCATCCATTGACGTCACGTGCGTAACACCAATTTTGGTATATGGGGAGCTAGCAAAACGGCCGCGAGCGCATCATGAAGGGCCCACTATACTCCAATGTAGCGTGGACGAGCCCACACGCTGGGCACAGCGACGCTACGTTTGCAAAAAAAGACGCCAGGCGCGACCAACGTCCGTCGGCGCAGTCCGAAGGCAACTGGCGCGAAATGTGACATGTTGCACTTAGCGCCGATGCGTTACCCAGACAACACTGCATCTCCCTCTTCTCGCGACAGAGGGACGCTGGACACGCTAAAACGTGCCTGTGTCAAAGCAACGCAGCGCGGCGCGCCTCGATGCGCGCGCCCCCGCTCAGGGTGCTGCCATATTTTTTACTGTTTTCTCCGCCATTGTAGTGCCTGCAGCGTCTTCGCCCACCTGTAGGACCCACGCCACGTTTTTCGGCGAAGCATGCCTGGATTTCGCGTTCCTCAGTGCAACAACCATCCGCGTTAAGCTAGTAAGCCACCTCCCGCAGCCACGAAACTGCTATAGACGAGAGCAACCATATCTCGTACCCAGGCGCCTCTGGCTGTATACCCTCGTTCCCAGAGACGCCATAATTTGTTTGCAGCTGCCAAGGCGCACCTCGTTAGCATGGAATGCAGTGGCTCTGGGAGTTTAAAATGCGATAAAGCGCCTGTTCACGCTGCGCCTGCTAATAAAATGTCATCTGGGTACCACTGCGCTGTCATCTGATGCGACAACAACCAGCGCAACAGGAACAGATTGCTGAGCACTGCCTGTGAAGTTGACAATGCATCGCGGGAACCGCACCGGTGCGGTGTTTTGCGGTTGCACAGATTTCCGTCCACAACGAAAAACGCCGAGCTCTGCCGCCTTATGATATAATCGCAATCAGCAAGAAAAACTACGAGCCAAGTGAAGTGTACAAGTAAGTAAACTTATTGTGTTTATTCAAGCGTGACTCCAGCTATTTCTATTTACAGCACCGATTTGCGAGCAGTATGCCTGTAGTATGAGGCACAAAGCTTTTGCCGTACTCTTTCGCACGCCGTATTTCAATGATAGGATGTACGTATTACGACTCACGCGTGCATGCACGCACCACGCCTGTTTAGTACAACCGTAACAGCCTACTATCGCGATGCGTGAACGGCGCGGAATGCATGACTTTCAACCCGGTCAAACTGCGACATGCCTTAACTGTCAGTAGGCGAATCTACATGTGCTTTCGGCCGGCGTCATCATAGCATTTAAAGTCTTGTTCTGGCTGGCACTTCTGCACCGCGTATGTGTTCCGAGTGCCCAGCAGGACTGACGATTGAATTGATACACATGCGGTGCATGAGCGTAAGTTGGAACCAGATACTAGCGCTACGTGGACGCCGGCTTACAGCACAAATTTTGCCTTGTCACAGCCAAGGCACGCTGCAGTTCGACTGAGTCAAAAGCAACGCTTTCCGCTGTTCGAATTTCTTTCAATCGCAATATTACGTACCTGATGAAGCTGTTTCCGTAGTCTGCAAGCGCTCGTGTCCTTCTCGTCTCTGTGTCGTCGTTTTGTTCTCGCGCTATAACTATCGCTATACCTATAACTATCGCCTACTAGCCCAAGCTGCCACACTTTTAAACTGCAATGCACGTTCTACAGACATTCCGGACTGTTGAGGTAGGTCTCCTTGACGTTTCACACGAAATCAGGATAAACTTCCAGCACAGGAACAGCGTGAAACATGCTTACAGCCGGACTCGAGTTGTGAAGTTTCGCGTTTGATTTGCAGAGCATCTGCTCGCCTGGCAGTTGAGAGTACTGCTTCACCGCGTTTGCAACAGACGGCGCCACGCGCTTTTCAATATGGCAGCAAGCACTGAGCTCGCTGTGTTCTGGTGTATACAGTGGGAGCGATAATGGCAGTCGCTGTAGCCGACGATGCAGATGTCTTCACTCTGAGCGGAGGAGCGAGCATCGGGACACTCTAAATATATGGCAGGATTGGCGCCTGGCGTGGCTACGCCGGCGTGACACGACGGAATGAACGCCGGCGAGCACGCGTACTGCGTCACGTCGAAATGTATTGGCGCCTTGACTGTGGTATGTAGTCATGTTCTCACACGACACTCATCTCATGATTATCATGTTTGAACCAGTCACATTACCTTCGTCATCGATTGGTGTCACGTGTTACCGAATTTGGCATATGTGAAGTTAGTGAAACGGCCGCGAGCGCATCATCAGTGTGGCAAGTAGTCATGTTGTTACATGACACGCATGTCGTGATTATCATGTTTGGATGTATCATTTACCTATGTCGTCCGTTCGCGTCGCATAATACCAAGTTTCGTACATGTGAAGCTAGCGAAACGGCCGCCAGCGCATATGAGTGTATCATGTAGTGATGTTGTTACATGACACACGTCTCATGTTTATTATATTTGCACCAGTATAATACCTTCGTCATCCATTCACGTCCCGTAACACCAAATTTGGTATAAGTGAAGCCAGCGAAATGGCCGCGAGCACATCATGAGCATGACATGTAGTAATGTTGTTACATGACACGCATCTCATGATTATCATGTTTGCACTAGTAACTTACCGTCGTCATCTATTCACGTACTGTAATACCAAATTTGTTAAATGTGACGCTAGCGAAACGGCCGCAAGCCCATCATGAGTGTGGCATGTAGTCATGTAGTTACATGACACGCATGTCATGATTTTCATGTTAGGGTCTGTCAATTGTGTTCGCCAATGAATCATGCCATATTATACCACTTTTGTAACATGCCAAGTGAACGAAACCACCGCAAGAGTTGCAGGACCATGAAATGTAAACTATGACATTCATGACATACATATGATTTTCAAGTTATGACTATAGCCAAATATGTTATTCATACAGTCTTGCAATTGTGTTCGCCAATGAATCATGCCATATTATACCACTTTTGTAACATGCCAAGTGAACGAAACCACCGCAAGAGTTGCAGGACCATGAAATGTAAACTATGACATTCATGACATACATATGATTTTCAAGTTATGACTATAGCCAAATATGTTATTCATACAGTCTTGGTATGCCATACCAAGTTTGGTATCGACACCATTGTCGAAACGGTCAGGAGAGCTAAAAGTCGTAGGCGTCTAGATAGATAGCTAGATACGCTCAAAGTCGCTGAAGTCCGCTAAGAAATGCTTCGCATTAAAAAGAGAGAGAAAGAGAGAGAGAGAGCTGGGCGTTCGGGTGCAGGTGGGTGACAGGGCCCGAGTGTCGGTGCTCTGGGACGCGATCAATGAGTTGGTGCCACGGGCTGCACGTGGCCGCTGACGTCCTCCGACGCTTCCCTGCAGCAAGATGCTCTTCGGCACCTCGCACAAGGCGTTGCCGAACTTTCTGAAGCCATCCCATCGTCCGGCGTGTCCATCTGTTCGAAGGGCGAGCCTTCATCCGCCGAGATGGACTGTCGCAAGGTCGATTCGCTCCTCAGAAACTTTTGTCGTTAGCTCTCTGCTTTTGCTGTTTTCTTTGTTTGTTTTCTGTGTGTGTGTTCGTTTATCCATGTCTGTCATGAAGTGTTCTTCATAAACCTGCAAGCAGCCTCGTCTTTAGTTGGGACCGATCACGGTCCTAACCATTGCATCCGAAAAGCAAAAATAAATAAATAAATAAACAAATAAACTGTCATTTCCTCCTCCCCCTTCCTCCAGAAAAAAAATTCTGCCTACGCCCCCGGTACCTGCGCCGTGTTCCCGACCGGGTTGCAGAAATTAGGTGCCTTTTCTCATCTTATAACCACTACCACCACCCACCTGCAAACTGACGTTCCACGTGCCGCTGCTGTTTATGGCTCGTGAGAAGTGGGCTCGACCAAGGAGTATTTGATTACCATACGGCGTAATGCATGCGCACGTGACGACAGTGGGTTCGACGAGTGTATATCGACTCGGCGAAAACAAACGAGACTGCACAACGGAAATTCGCCAGCATCAAAGAGGCGGTGAGAGACAAAACGTGGCGGAGGCAGGCGAAAGTGATCAAGTCGACTCTCCTCTTGAACAGATAGCACAAAGGAATGAATCGCTCCAGTCCCGCTGTGCGACAGTGAACTTGGAAGTGTGTATACTGTTGTTTGAGGTGAGAGCATATGGTAAAACACTGTAGTAAGACCAGCTCACGAAACACAAAAGATTAAGAAGACATCTCGAAATGCCTACAGACAGCTATAAAGGTTTTTGTCTACGAGAAGACCTAAAATAGTAATTTTCAACATCTAAAACTTGTGCCTCAGATGTGCTTGCCTACAGTTTATAAGCATATTTTAAATACTAGGCTCTTTTCGGCCAAGAAAGTTCATAACCTCGGGCACAGTAACAACCGTTGTACAAATAAAGTTCATTCAACTCAACTCAATTGCACAACTACTACTTTTTTATTACTGGGACGCTTTGTCGAGGAGCGTTCCGAAATGCCAAATCGTCATGTCGAAAGAACGGTGACCGTTAGTTTTACTAACAGTTGACGCAACTAACAAACCCCGCAACAACTGGTTTCACTCAGCAACGCGCGTTCACCTGAGCACATAAATAATACTCTAAGAAATGAGCGAGTAAAAAGGGTACCGTCCCAAAACAATAATCGTCATCTAACTTGCATTTCTTTCCTCGCATTATAGCCATACGCGCCCGTAACTTTCAGGTCACGTACGAAGGACACTTGCGTTATCAGCGTGACATAGCGTTTCCGATAGAAAAATGGCCGGCGCCGAGTTTTGAAAAAGGAAGCGCAGGCGAGCTCGATGACGATAAATATATGTTGTGGGACGAAAAGACACACTTGTTGTTCGATAATCAACAGTTGGGTAAGCATATTCTGTTCAAGAAAAAACGCTCATATGATAACGATGCTTCCAGCAGCACTCTCGGGAAACTTTGACCGACAACAGGAGCAAAACGCAGGCTCGTATTGGTGACAATGTCAGTACGCATCAAATTCCGCCGGCGGTACGTAGTGTTCACGTTGAAACTCGTCCTTCCTCCTCAACTGTCCGCTGTGGCTCGATCAGCAGGCCATGAGTTCATCGTTTGACGTTTCGTGTAGCGTTTCCAGCTTTTATGTACGGATTACTGCGGCTCTTATCCGGCACCGGCATTAAGTACACGTGTGCGTGCTCATACAGTTTTCATATATTTCATGAGTGTTTCGTGAAACAAGTTTTACTGCGTGTTCTCCGCTACAGTTCGTTGCGACGATGGCCGGATCTGCTGGCGCCCTTTTCGTTGCACCTGGGAACGACGTACTGGTCCTACGTTCAGGTAAGGTACGTATTCTCATGATCGATTGATATGTAGGGTTTAACATCCCATAGCCACTATATGATTATGAGAGACGCCGTAGTGGAGGGCTCCGGAAATTTAGACCACCTGGGGTTCTTTAACGTGCACCCAAATCTGAGCACACGGGCCTACAACATTTCCGCCTCCATCGGAAATGCAGCCGCCGCAGCCGGGATTCAAACCCGCACCCTGCGGGTCAGCAGCCGAGTACCTTAGCCACTAGACCACCGCGGCGGGGCGTATTCTCATGATCAGGCAAATTAATTGCGCCTCAGTTTTTGTCATTAGAGCTGGAACATTATATAGTTGTCCTGTAATCAAAACGTAAAATATGACTTTTCCTTGCTCGCTGTGGCTGAATATTGGTCGAACGCGGAACTATGAAGGGGGGATGCGCCGATGCGAATCGAAGCCAGACAGAACGTTGGGACTGACTGACTGGCTTCATTTCAGGTCGTCTTGTTCTTTTGCGGGTCACACAGCAGAGAACAGCCACCAGTTACAGCTCGTGTGAGAGTTTGCGTGAGAGCAAACGCTTGCTTACCATGTCGGCCTGTCGCTAACAAACAAAGCACAATGCTGCAATTGAATTGAATTATTTGTGGAATTTAACACCCCAGAACCACCATATGATTATTAGAGAAGCCGTAGTGGAGGGCTCCGGAAATTTAGAGCCCCTGGGTAGAGTAACCTGGGGTTTTTTAACCCTTTACTTCCTAGTTTTGTGGATTCGAGTCATGCATACCAGAAAACTGCAAACAAGCAGGTCACGGACCTGCTTGTTTGCCACCTTTAATGCCGGCTGTCAAGTACTCAAGGGGAACGTAGCTTTGAGCATGAAAAATTCAGCGCTATTTTGAGTAATGCATTTTGTGCTTGAACCAACGGACCGTTTGCAATGATCTACAAGGCGGCTTTCCTGTGAAGTCTGTTTTACAGCCAAAAACTCTCGTTCACAGACTGCTTTTCTTGCTCATTGTGTTTTTGTATTTCCCCTTTTTGACATTTTGTTGTAATCTCGTGCTCGGGTGCCTTCGCTGGATTTCAGAGAGGAAAAAGCACAATGCGCGATAAAAGCAGTTTGTGAACGAGAGATTTGGTTGGAAAACAAGCTTTACAGGAAAGCTGCCTTGCAGATTATTGCAAGCAGTCCAGAGCGCTCACTTTGTTCTTGATTGATTTGATTGATTTGTGGGGTTTAATGTCCCAAAACCACCATTTGATTATGAGAGACGCCGTAGTGGAGGGCTCCGCAAACTTTGACCACCTGGGGTTCTTTAACGTGCACCCAAATCTGAGTACACGGGCCTACAACATTTCCACCTCCATCGGAAATGCAGCCGCCGCAGCCGGGAATCGAACCCGCCACCAGCGGGTCAGCAGCCGAGTACCTTAGCAACTAGACCACCGCGGCGGGGCAACTCACTTCGTTCTTTCTCGCTTGGCTTACGCAAACTCTCTCTTCATTAACTTTATTTAATGTGTACACACTCTAGACGTGGCACCCCACATGATGCGTAGCTCTGAAGCACGTTTTTTATTGCGAGGCCTTCGCTTCTGCGGCATGTTGAGTGTTCGGGACATACATAAAAGTATCAATTAAAAGTGCATTGTTGATAATTCACTTGAGGAATCAATTAAAAGTTGCGATTTAAAGCTACAAAATGAAAACGATTGTTACTTTCCGAGATTCGATTCCGCTACCTGCGGGTCACCAGCCGAGTACCTTAGCCACAGGACCACCGCGTTGAGGCCTGCTTCTACAATAGGTGCTTCGTTCGGCGAGTGCAGTTATAATTGATGGTCGCTTATAAACAAATGACAGTGCATTATCACATGTGTCATTGGAAATCGGCCTTTAGAATGACTTGATACTCTGCTATTTGCTGTGAGTCATACCAAGCTTACTCGCCTCTTTTTTGTATGCAGTTTCTCTTCACTGCTGTTTGTACAAAATATTTGACCTGAGACGACGCCTAGAATCAGCTAATCTGAAAACCAGCGCAGGTTTTTTTTTTTGGTATCTGGAGTGCACTCATGCCGAGTTTGAATTTACGTTGCTGTCGCATCAGTTTCACCTTGTGCGGTCACTTTCTGTCGTGACTTGTGTAGCATTGTCTCGCGCTTTATTCATTTAAAAAGCCACTTTACTACTTTATGGAATAATCAGAAGGGTCAATTGGGCGAGTTCGTGTGTTTCCATATATATATATATATATATATATATATATATATATATATATATATATATATATATATATATATATTGTAAGCACAATATTGACAACGTTTGACCTTCTTGTTCTTCATCTGTATATAATCATCATCACGAAAAAACGTCGTCTTCGTTAGAAGGGTTGATCAGGCGATTGGGCCTAATAAACGCCGTCGAGACTCCAACACTGCTACTGTCTGACAAAGTGGTGGAGGTGCTTTGATCCCCAAGTCCTCTCCGACGTCACATTCCCCTGGAGCTTCGTTCGAGTCGCCGCTTGCTTCCCCCGTCCACTGTCATCGCTCAAGAACCGCTGCCCGGAACATCCAACATCCCTGTCCAACAAACCATTCCTGCGTGCATCGTCAACGCCCGGCAGCGCGACCCACCCATCTTCTGTGGTCTTCCACGCGGCGACGTCGAGGTATGGCTAAAAGAATACGACATGACCAGTGTTTATAACCAATGGGATGAGCCTCAAAAACTTCGTCACGTCGCCTTCTATCTGTCCGATGTCGCGAAAACGTGGTTTTTTAACCACGAGAGCGGCTTCCCGGATTGGCCTACTTTTGCTCCACAAGTCCGTAGGTTTTTTGGAAAACCGAAAATCCATTCCGAAGTGTCGAAACAAAAGCTCGATGGGCGTGCCCAACTTCCCGGGGAGACGTACACTTCGTACATTGAAGACGTCCTTGCCCTTTGACACCGCGTGAACTCGGCGATGACAGAGGCTGATCGTGTTCGCCACATCATCAAAGGGATAGGCCATGTCGCGTGTAACGCTCTGGCTTTTAAAAACCCCACAACCGCTGAGGACGTCATCACGACATGTCAGCATCTTGATGAACTCCAAGCCATTCGATTGCACCCAGACTACCCAGACGCCAGTGACAGCCGGCCTTCCTCGGATGCGGATTTGCGCGCGCTGATTCGCACTCTGATTCGCGAGGAACTTCAAGCGCAAGGGTTGTCATGTGCACCCGCCCCTCGGCCTCACTCTCAATCTTCTGGTCTGTGCAACATCATCAAAGAGGAGATCCCATCCATGGCTGGCGCTCTCCCATCGAACACTACGGCACCACCAACACCACCCATGACGTATTTGCAAGTCGCTGCCATGCCACCTGCCTTAGTTCAGCACGCGCATCCTGTTCCTGCGCAGTCCAACGTAGCAGCATTTGCACCACACTCGCCTGTCCCAGCGCCTGTGACAGCTCCAGCACACTACGCCCCCTGGCGCTCGCCTCGCCCAATAAGTTACTATTGTGGAATTCGGGGCCATATTTCACGATTTTGCCGCAAGCGTCAACAGGACGAACGCCGTGGCTACGATGTTTACGAAAGGGATTCGGAGCCATCCCCGAACCAGTATACCAACAGATGCTACACCCACTACGGCTCTCGTCAATACCATCAGCACGGATCTCACTCCCCCGCAAGCAGACGAACAACTGGCGTTGTTTAAGCATAAATTTTCTTTCGACGTACATTCCACTGCTCTAAGCCAGACTTCTGCGGTGGCTCATCGCATACACACCGACGGAACTTCTATTGTCCGTCGTCGACCATACCGTGTTTCTTCCAGCAAACGCGAGATCATCGACAAGCACGTTGCTGATATGCTCAGGCAAAACATCATCCGCCCCTCCTCAAGTCCTTGGTCGTCACCTGTCGTTCTCGTAAGAAAAAAAGACGGTTCGGTGCGATTCTGCGTTGACTACCTCGCATTAAACAAAGTAACCAGAAAAGACGTATATCCCTTGCCTCGCATTGATGATGCCTTAGATTCCTTACAAGGAGCGGAATATTTTCGAGCCTTGACCTGCGCTCCGGTTATTGGCAAATTCCAATGCACGAGGATGACAAGGAAAAAACTGCCTTTGCCACACCCGGTGGGCTTTACGAATTTAACGTCATGCCTTTCGGCCTCTGCAATGCGCCAGCAACGTTTGAACGACTGATAGACACTGTGTTGCGGGGCCTTAAGTGGAAAACATGCTTATATTACCTTGACGACATCGTCATATTTTCTTCAACGTTCGAACAGCACTTGCAGCGCCTGGATGAAGTTCTGACGTGTCTCGCAGCTGCTGGCCTTCAGGTCAACACCAAGAAGTGCCACTTTGCTAGCAAAAGTATTAAAGTGCTCGGACATCTCGTCAGCAAAGATGGAATCCGGCCTGATCCCGACAAGATTACCGCCATTCTTCACTTCCCGGTGCCTCAACGCGTCAAAGAGCACCGAAGCTTTCTTGGCCTTGCGTCGTACTTCCGGCGCTTTATACGAGACTTCGAAGGCATTGCTGCGCAGCTTCACCAACTCCTTTCTTCGGTAGCGTCATACGTATGGTTGGACGAAAATGGCTTTTGACACCTTGAAACGTGCCCTCACGTCTGAGCCAGTGCTTTGTCATTTCGATAACGCCGCACCCACTCTCCTCCATACTGATGCCAGCGGACACGGACTCGGCGCTGTACTTCTGCAACGAACAGAGCTCTATGACGAACGTGTGATCGCATACGCAAGTCGCACCCTCACAGCAGCAGAGAGAAACTACGCCATCACCGAGCAGGAGTGTCTCGCTGTTGTCTGGGCCATCTAGAAGTTTCGACCATATCTTCACGGCCGCCATTTTACCGTCGTCACTGACCACCACGCTTTGTGCTGGCTGTCGACGTTGAAGAATTTGTCTGGACGTATCGGTCGCTGGATACTTCGTCTAATACGAGTTTGACGTTATCTACAAATCCGGCAAGAAACACAACGATGCCGATGCCCTTAGCCGCTATCCTTTACAATACTCATCAGGCACTCCTGGCCTGTCGCCAACTGTGAGTGAACCCATCAAAGTGTCTCCGTCAGTTCATTCCCTCGCCGCTGTCGATTTTCTTTCTACCTTCAACAACGACACGTTTGCATCCCACCAACGCAGCGACACTTACTGTCGCTCTATAATGCAGCGCCTTCAAGGCTCCTCTCGTCCTCCCAACGCTCGCGCCCATCGACAGCTGCGGAACGTCAAGACTGAAAACTCAATCCTTTACCGCTTTGTCTTCCACCCCGAAGGACAGCACTGGGTTCCTGTTGCTCCTCGTTCCCTAAGGGCGCAGATTTTGGAGGCGTTTCACGATGAGTTGAAGGCTGGTCATCTCGGGTTTTAAAAAACCTATGAACGCATCCGCAGTCGTTTTGCCTGGCCCGGCCTTTCCAACTGCGTAGCGCGATATGTTGCGTCATGCTCGCTATGCCAACGCCGCAAGCAACCCACTTCCTCCCCGGCCGGTCTTCTACAACCTTTTCCGTGTCCTGACGCTCCCGTCGATGTCATTGACATTGACCTCTACGGACCGCTACCAATATCAGCTAGCGGCAAGCGCTGCATTGTCACAGCAGTTGACCACTTAACAAGGTACGCCGAAACAGCTGCACTTCCTTCAGGATCAGTAGAGGACATTGCCACATTTTTTCTGGAGGCAATCTTTCTAAGACATGGTGCACCACGCATCTTATTGAGCGATCGCGGGAAGCCGTTTCTCTCGAAACTACTCGAACAAGTCCTCCACGCATGTAATACGATTCATAAGAAGACGACATCCAGCTACCATCCCCAGACTAACGGCCTCACAGAGCACTTCCATCGAACTTTGACCGACATGATATCTATGTATATCAACGCCGACCACACTAACTGGGATACCATCCTGCCATTCGGGACTTTTGCGTACAATACCGCTACGCAGCGCACCACGGGCTATTCCCCATTCTTTCTCGTCTATGGCCGTCAACCAACATCTCCGCTCGACATCTCCTTTTCTGACGTTCGTGTGAACTCGTCATCGTCATCGAGTAGCACTTAATCTCTCGCCTGGCCGATTGTCGCCGACGCGCCCAGCTCAATACGCAGGCAAGCCAACAAGAGCGGAAGACTCGCTACGATGGCGTCCACCGTGTAGTTCACTTCAATACTGGACACGAAGTACTGTTGTGGACCCCAACGCGGGTTCCCGGCCTGTGTGATAAGTTTCACTCACGTTTCATCGGCCCCTACGCTATAGTCGAGCAGACGTCCCCTGTTAACTATCGAGTAACCCCTGTTGTCATGCCTTCCGACGGCCGTTTTCGTGGTACGGAGGTTGTTCACGTGTCACGCTTAAATTCATTCGTGCGCCGTACACCACCGTCATAAACAGCGGCCTAATTGGCCGCTTCCGCGTGAGGGGGAAATTAGTGTAAGCACAATATTGACAACGTTTGACCTTCATCTTCTTCATCTGTATATAATCATCATCACAAAAAAAGTCGTCTTCGTTCGAAGAGTTGATCAGGTGATTCGGCCTAATAAACGCCGTCGAGATTCCAACGCTGCTACTGTCTTACAATATATATACATGGTGTGCTGTTAGCCATTCACGTTCGCTGCATATGGCACTGAAGTAGGAAGGAGTGAAACAACTTTGTTTGGTCCACAATAAACGGGAATAAACTCAACCTTGATAGCTTATAAATGACACAGCGATGAGTGTTTTAGTGATGCTGCTTCATTGTTTGGTGACCGGCACAGCGACTGACATAAATTGGGAGAAAAACAGGAAATGGCTCTCGTGGGAGCTCTTTTCAGTCACTTCAATTTCTGACTTCCTATGACAGACATCAGGCTGTCAACCAAACATGCTGCAAAGACAGTTGAAAATACCCTGTTTTGTACTTCCAAATGATTGATTGATTGATTGATTTGTGGGGTTTAACGTCCCAAAACCACTATTTGATTATGAGAGACGCCGTAGTGGAGGGCTCCGGAAATTTTGACCACCTGGGGTTCTTTAACGTGCACCGAAATCTGAGTACACGGGCCTACAACATTTCCGCCTCCATCGGAAATGCAGCCGCCACAGCCGGGATTTGATCCCGCGACCTGCGGGTCAGCAGCCGAGTACCTTAGCCACTAGACCACCGTGGCGGGGCGTACTTCCAAATGGACTACAGGAAATTTCCGATAATGTCTTTTAAAGACGTCTAAAACACGTCTTACCAAGACGTTTTTTAGATGTCTTGCTTGGGTGACCCTAACGCAGCTCTCTGACAATCGAATAGCTGTCTACGGCCACAGAATGTTTGTAATGATTTGAACAGATTTATTTCTGGAAAGATACAGAAAAACGAAGCGAAGGTAAAAGCCATTCGGCCTGACGTGGCTTCGCTACGCGAAATGTTAAAACGTTCAGCAAACAGTGCCACATTGAATAATAATTATCAAAATACAAGAAGCAGGAAACAGAACACAACAATAGCATAAATGCGAAAATAGGCGACATAGACATACGAAAAAAATAGGCTGCATAAACATACAGAATCAGACATCGAGGGTCTTTTCATTACATATAAGTAAATCTCAAAGACACACGCTTACAGTATTGTATTACATATTCATACATTCATATAACACACTCATATATTCATACATACATCTGCACATGTGTAGGTACATAATTCTGTATATACACGCGTTTTGTACCTAAAGGTGAGAGCATATGTAGAACCTAGTGAGGAATTAAGTGAAAACATGATGTTTACTTTACCCGATTAACGAGGAGATATTTTATGTGATATCTTAGTTGCGCTAATGAGAGGTTAAAATGTAATTGTTCACCTAAATGATTTAGAAGCTGTGGGCGCGATATGCAATTAGTGTTCTACCATACCCAGTCCTGGTCGCAGGAACGTGCATTAGTTGCCTATGGAGCGAGTATTTGAGTAAGACTTCCTGGGCCATAATTGTGTGGAGTTTATTTTAATAAATGTGAAGTAATAGCTTATATTAATACACCTGTCTTGTTATGAGTATGCCATGTTTTACAAACATATAGTATACTGCTAAACATCTCCCTTGGGTTGCCATGATAATATTCAAGACACTTTTTATGTGAAGTAGCTTCTTTTGTGGTTCATGAAAAAAAAAGGCCCTTCGAACTCTCGTTTAAAACTACGAATACGTTTAGGTCAGATGAAATATTGCGATATTTATGGGCGAGTAGATATCACCTAGGATAGGCGCCACAGTGATGACAAGTCGCGAGCACCGTGGCTACTTGTCATCACTGTGTCGACACTGCGGTTACACTGTTTACGACGTAAA
This sequence comes from Rhipicephalus annulatus, assembly GCA_013436015.1. Taxonomy (NCBI): domain Eukaryota; kingdom Metazoa; phylum Arthropoda; class Arachnida; order Ixodida; family Ixodidae; genus Rhipicephalus; species Rhipicephalus annulatus. The sequence continues at coordinate 122,129 of WOVY01013415.1, forward strand.
AGAACCAACGACGGCGAAGTTAGCGTGGTACGTCGTGCGTGTAGTAGGGCTGACGATACCACAGAACACATTGTGACTGAGTGTGCTCAACTGAACCCTCCCAATGCGAACACGAGCTCTCGCTGTCGCACTGGCCTTTGGAGACAGAGGGCGCGGTGGCCTACCACGCTCTGAACAGCCCTTCCACGTCGGCCAGTGTATTGGCGTCTTCGAATTGCACCATGTCATGGGATGACCACTTAGAATCAAAATCTTCGAAGTGACGCCGGAGATGGGCCAAAAACACTTGGGAATATAATGGTAATATCCGTGGTTCTACGTCGCAATTTGATTATAAAAGACGCGGTATAAAGGAGCGCTCCACATTTTACCCTCCTTTGAGTTTGTATGTGTAGAAACAGTAGTTAACGATTTAGAGCGCTTGGCACTCTACTATGGGAGAGCTTAAAGCGGTCCCGTGTGTAAGAACACAAAGTTTTCAGCAAAGCTCTTCGCTTTGCAGATCCGCCACTGGTGGAGACTTGCACTGTGCCATGTTGCTGTATGGATGCGGCTGCTTGCGGGATTTGTACCTCGTGGGTCTCGCACAACCGCTAGTTGCGCAACTAATGTCTTGGCGGCTGTTTCAGTTGTATGCGCGTTTAGCTGTCCCAAATATTGCATGCGTTAGATCTCCTCGCACTTACGCTGCACTCGTATGTTTTTTGGAAACATTTTCAAGCACTGGCGTAACTCTGCGGTAGAACACCTGTTTGCTACACATAAGCCGCGGATTTGATTGTCACTCGAACTGTTAATTTTCTTACCGCTCACTACCTGCCACTTGATTTTGGAACTTTATGTCTCAAGAGATCACTACGTAGACTACAACCGACTACGCCACAAGTGCCAAAGCAAGCGTGAAAATTGAATTCAGTTGAACCAAAGCATTCCTCGAAGATAGCCGCACTTTTATGATTAAAGTTTGATATAACATAAAACAACATGCAATAGCTTCACTGGTCAGCAACTAAAAGGAATATTACATGCGTGAATTAGCGTATATTTTCAATAATCTATAGTAACACCGAACAGCAGGTGTTTAGAAATGTACTGAACAAAAAAAATCTTATCATAAAGAGATGTGAATATATTACTGAGAGCGAATGTCTTTTGCCCTTCGACAACAGCAATCAAGCATCCTTCATATGCAAACCATTAGTCAGAGGTCAAAAGACGAATGCGAGCGTCAAATGCAGTCAAGTAAAGAACGTGCACTTTTCCTCGGCGCTCATTGGGGATCCTCCAGGGCAACGGAAGGCGCTAGCGAACGCGTGAGAGTGCCTGAGCGGCACATTGCACTCGAGTTCTGCCCTCTTGTCACCCTTCTTGGAGCACAGCGTATAGCAGTAAGTCATAAAGAACACCTGGTCATCGTTGTACTTTTCTAGGCCCGGAATTCTGAGGTCCGCAACAAACCCAAGGCGGGCCTGCAATTCGTGCAGAACGGCCCGGTAAGCGAAGAAAGCTGCCTCTATTGCGGGTATCGTGGGTAGCACACCCATCGACGCGGGCGCTCCTTCACCCAAGCGGCAGGTGACACGGCTGCTGTATTCGCCCGACTGCTGCTTTCCCCACCAGGAGATGGTCTCGCCGCGGTCGTCCACGTTAACGCCGCGCGGGTCGAAGCTTTTCGCGATCTGCCGGGCAACCTGTACTCCCGCGCCGCCGTAATTAATCATGAGGGGCGCTCTTTCGTAGAACATTGGAGGTTCGAGCGAAACCGTGGCAGCGCTGACATAATTCTCCAAGTAGGAGTACGAATAAGGCTCGTACAGTAAAGTGCGCCTCTTTTTGTACACATCTCGGTAGCGCTCGTCACCGTGAAGCTTTTGGTAAGTCACGGATGCCTGCAGCCAGCCCTCGAAAAACCCCGAACTGTTCATGGAAGGGAATCGTTCGTACAGAACAGCACGCTGCGGAGCAGCGAAAAATTGCTCGGCTGGTAATATAGTCAGCATCATTGCGGCTATCTTCTGTCCGGCTGTATGCTTACTTTGCCCGTCTATCCACGAGCTGTTTTTGATCAGAATCTCGAACTCGCTCTTGAGACTGAGCAAAAAGTCTAGTACTTCACGACGAGCTTCGTTCGTCGGGTACAGCTTGAGTAAATGACTTACAGATGAGAGAAGACCAAAGCGCGAGTCGACGTACTCGAGGCAAGCGTGTTTTTTCTTGTCCTCCACGTTATCGCGAAACATCAGTTCCGGTTTGCCAACGACAGCCCACAAGTGGGACTGCAAGAACATCCACGCAATGCCAATCAGAAGTTCTATGTGAGTGTGCTTCTTGAACAGCCCCTCCACGTCGGCCAGTATGTTGGCGTCTTCGAGTTGCACCATGTCATGGGATGACCACTTCGAACCAGAGTCTTCAGGGTGACGCCGGAGATGTTGCAGCCAACTGGCGGAGTCGAACGATGGCGTCTCGTCACTTATCTTGGCCAGTATGAACCACTTTTGCGCGCTCCGAGTTTTGCGAAATTTAGCCGCCATAAACGAGTATTCAAGCTCCTGCAGGAGCGTACCATTCACATTCGTTAGGTTAGCGCCAACGTATGACAAGTGTGCACTGACTATACGTTCGTAATCCTCTGGATTCGTGGACTTTTCGAAGCGATCCACCCACGCGGCTCTACTATATGCTCTCCGGATCACCAAGATCTTCCCGATGGATTTAGTGCGGGAAGCTTCCAGCCCGAATACGAAGTTAATGTCCCATTTTAAGGCCATTTCAACCATCACGCCCAAAGGATGTGCGTCCTTGGGTTGAGGATCTTCCATTGGCCAGGTGAGGAGCAAGTCCTTCATGGTGTCTTTGAGCGCGACCAAGTCGGTTTCAATGTGGCTTGGCTCTGGACTCAGACAGTCGTGGTAGAGACGGCTAGCCCTCCCTTGCTGCCAAAGGTCAGTGCTCACCTCTTGAATCTCCTCTTGCATCGCCTTTTGTTCATGACATCTTGGACGGACTTCTCGGTAGAGCTGTTTTGCCAATGACCACAGGTGAATGCGTAGAAGTCGTTGCAGGGATTCACGCTGCTGTTCAGCGAAGCGAGCAGTCTCTTGGCGTGTTCGAGGCAGGGCGTTGACCGGCACTTTTCCAGCTGTATCCGTGGCTTTCTGAGGATCACCAAGTACACGGCGACGCACGTCATTGCCACGGCCATGAACACACCCACTGCGACCCACAGCCGCGTTTCGTTATGCTGCTGCACCTGCTGGACTGGCGCTCCTTCAGGATCGATCCTAGTCGAACCACTCACGCCACCCTACAATATGTAAAGAAAAGAGAAAGCGGAAGCGGCCCAATGAGTCGTACTTCACGGTGTAATCTACGCTTCAAGAAAGCAAGCTCTGAAGTGGGGGCAACAAGCACTGATAGCCCGGAAAATCGCCGAACAGTGCTTCGAATCGATCGAATAAAATTCTGCCAACGAGATAGATAACACAACACTCGCATGCTAGTCATGCGATTTGGCCAGGAGCGCATATGTTAGATAGCTTTACCCAGTGCCTCATAATAATGTATTTTTCTAGGAGGCATTGCTTTAGCATAGGAGAATACATCTGCGTCTCACCGCTGGTGTTTTAAGACAGGTTACACTGTTTACGAAACACTGTCGCTTGGCAGAGCGAAAAGAAGTTACATGGTTGCGCCAACGGGCAACTTTCGCCATCTAGAGGTAGAAACAATAAGAACGGACAAGTAAAGTTTCGCCTTTTTTTTTGTGCCGAAGAAAACATCACACATCTCGGCTACTCTGCGCACACCTCTTCCAGCAAGTGAATGAACCAAAAACTACGTAATGGTGGTGGCGCCATTTCATCGTAGTTGCAGCAGGCGCGTAGCCAGAAATGTTTTTAGAGGAGGGGCGGGGGGGAGGCGGGCATTTTGATTGCAGGACGCGCACCTCTTGAAATGGCCCTTTTTTCGCTCTGTATTCCATGTTAAAAACAATTTCGGAAGGTGGGGCACGGGCCTGGTGCGCCACCCGTGGCTCACAGCAAACAAGAACAGACTGTCCCGTCAAGCCTTCTGCACCGCTGAACGAGAGCGTACCTCAAAAACAGAGTTATACGCACGCCAAAAGATATTTGGCAAAAGGATCATTACAGAAATATAAAGCGATGTGAGGACAAGTGCAGCGTGAATCGGTTCAACAGTGCAGGCTGACAGCTTAATATGTCCGAAGCTAGCGGTCTCTTCTTAACGGGCGCCGCAAGTTTGCCCTTGTTTGCTGCTATAGCATTGAACGTTGTATCCTGAAAGAACATAGCTACGTACATAATAGTTCCAGCTACCTTTATACACATGCGCAGAGTGTAGCAGGCCGCGCTAATTCATTGCATTTCGTAATAGTGATATGTGGGGTTTAATGTCCCGAAACCACCATGAGAGACGTCGTAGTCGAGGGCTCCGGAAATTTCGACCACCTGGGGTTCTTTATCATGCACCCAAATCTGAGCACACGCGCCTACAACATTTCCGTCTCCATCGGAAATGCAGCCGCATTCGATTCCGTGACCTGTGGGTCAGCAGCTGAGTATCTTAGCCACCAGACCAGCGCGGCGGGGCACATTTCGTAATAGTAACTGTAGTACTACTGTACCTTTTTATAGTGAGCAGATTGAGAGCTCACCGCAATTAGGTGCTTTTTGCGCTACTTACAATATTGGTATTCAATGTATCAAGACAGCTTCGCGCAAACTAATGTTCGAATTGCCATTTCAGAATTATATTGAAGGCGTTTAGTAAAAATCAATTCAGGCTATGACCCATTTAACGTAGACTGAAGTGAAGCGACGTTCCAGAATACGGGGGTAAGTTCTCAATTTCCTGATACTGAAACGCCCGCATATAGATCATCTTTACGGCATGCAGGATGCAAACGTGTTCTGATGTGCCACGCCAATATTTACAAGTCTACTCAAAACGCAGCGCAAGCAAGCAGAGCTGATATTGTTCTGCTTTGGCTGTGCTCGGATAAATGGAAGGCTTACAGGTTACAGCACGCTGTTCATATCTTCTGCTTATGCGACCCTTTTGCCATTTTTCTTCATCGCTTGCAAGACACTACGGTGAAATCTTCAGGCGAACTCCATCGTGGTACCTGAAAGCGTCCTCTCCAAAGTAAAAAGCAGGAAGCTGCCATAAAATTCATGCGTGGAACACTCACGACTTTTATCGCAGGTCTGGCACTGTCGGCTTCATACAAGGATGCTCGCTTCGTCGGATGTACGGAAAGCCTCCTATCGCGGAAGGGCTTGACGGATTTCTCCATTACCTGCACCAGGTGAAGCAACCTCATGTACTTGTCGTGGTGATATCACTTACGCTTTGCAAACTTTGCTAAAACATTTCCTTTTGTGAGCGTAACGCAAAGGAAAGAATTAGAAAAAAAAATGAGCTTGAACTAATGGCGCAAGGCCGAACACTATTCGACGCAGCTTTTTTTCAAGTTCTTGCTAGTGATGACAAGCTTTCGCAGAAACGACCAATTTTTTGCTACAGTACTACTAAGAACGACTATAGTCTTGCTTATTCTCCCGTTTTGGTCAGTTTTCCCACACTAGTGTCGCGTTACGTTGTTCTGACGGAAACATGAACACGTGACAAGTAGTATACGATGAGTTACATTATATTAGGTGATTAAATAGACCCGAGCGAAAGATCGGCCTGTATTCGGCCAACGTTAAAGCGACTACTCCATCGTACGTTGTTTTGTGTCGCTACGTTTCCTGATGCAATTTTTTTTTCAAGGCTGCCACACGAAATTCGCCTAAATTCGGTACTCATACGCTTTAGCTCAAGCATAGCTCACAATGTTGCTCACCCTGGGGACCGAGTCGCGCCTTGTGTTGATCTGTTGCGAGGGCTTTCGGGCCTTGCGTACCTCCTCTTGGGCGATGGACTTTCCGGGCACCGATAGGCCTGCTACTGAACCCGTCTTTACGCTTCCGGCTTTGTCTGTCGAGCGCATCGTGCTCCTTCTGCAGCGTCGTGAAATGCACACCTCTAACTTGGTTCAGCGGTTAAGAGTGCCTAGTACAGAGTGCCTAATGTATAAGAGTGCCTAGTACAGAGACGTGACTTGATGATGATGATGATGATGATGATGATGATGATCCTTGACACTCTGGCGCACACCCACAAAGGGGGATCGGCCAAGAACCGGGCGGCAGGATCTTAACTAAAAGGCTAATGGTTTTTCAAAGAAAACGTAATTTTGGGCTGAAAAAAAAATATAGAAAGAAAAGCCGAAAATCGAAAAAGGAGTATATCTGAGCAGGGAACGATGCAGGCCATCAGATGCGATTTGAGACAGAGGTAATGGTGGGTCTAAAATGATGTGTATATATATATATATATATATATATATATATATATATATATATATATATATATATATATATATATATATATATATATAGGCAGATTAACATGGCAATCGCTTTGTTTCAATTATGTATTCAAATACCGCAGAGCAGACGTCCCTGTGGCTATAACCGAATTTAATGCTGCCAAACGACAAAATTACTGCCACATTTAATTCTAATCCCAATTTTTCAAGTGGAGCTTTCAGGTATCTTTTCCGCTGATGAGAATACCGGCGACAGAACAAAAAGAAGTGATCTATCGTTTCCATTGTTTCGCAAGTCTGACATAAAGGTGACGCCTTTAGACCAACTTTATGCAAATAATAATTCAGTTGAGGAATTCTGCAACGCAATCTTGTAAAAGTAACTTCCAAGTGCCGTGTTGCACACCACTGTCTATTCCAGCGGCATCTTAGATGTGCGAAATCTCGATATTTATCCAATGAGTAGCAGTCGTATTCACGCAAACAGAGGTTTCTAAACCTTATTGCTGTCGCGTAAGCCGTATCAGGCAAAACCGGGATAATGGGACCGCTAAGAGATACTGTGGCTAGTGCATCCGCCATCTCATTGAGATATATGCCACGATGACCTGGTACCCATAAGAGCTGCAGTTTTTTCACGTTTGTCGGTATGAGTTGTCGAAACATGTGCATAAGTGTTAAGTTGGCTCCTGAAGACAGAGCAGCACATACTGAAAAAGAATCTGTAATTACGACTGCTTCCGATTCGCCCAAAGGAAGTTTCCGTAGTGCCAGTACAATAGCAAATAATTCTGCCATGAATATTGGTGTGTAATCTGGGAGTCTAACCGAAAAGGACCAGTCAAGGGAACGTGAGAAGATACCTGCCCCAGCCTTTTCATTTGATACGGATGCATCGGTTGCAATTATGTTGTTCAAGTTCAGACGTGACTTAGCGTGTCGCCTGGCCGCGCTTGCAGAAATCTTCTTCTGCTGCTGCTTGCACGAGAGCGCGAGACCGAGAGCTTGTTTACCTTTAACCGTGGCTTACACCCACTGCGGGGGATTGGCCAAGAGCTGAGTGGCTGATACGGTACAAAGAACTTCATTTAGAGATTTGGAGAAGTTCCACCGTTTAGGTAGGACGGCACTGCGGGCCGCTCCAACGTTGATTGAAAAAAAAAAATAATTTTAATGAGGTTTTGCGGGGCATGCCCTGGCGTGCAGCGGGCAACTTTTAGTATAGCTTTACAAAATATTCTCACGTTGTCATTACATTGACTAAATAGGCGTGCCTGAAAGGAAACTCGTTATTTTACCATACTTGTGGCCTGAAAACGACTACTCAAACAGCGTCGACATTTGTAGTACATGTGCCATCGAAGATTGCAGTGTTATCCATAGCGGCTCCGTTATCCCTAGCGCTATCCGTAGCTCCAGAACCAACTCAAACGCTCGCGTTGTGTGCGCAGTCACACCGAAAGGTTCTAAAATTACATGGATAGCTTGCAGTCATTCCAGTGTGCACATGACAGCCGTTGCACATGTAGCGGGACAGTGACCTAAAATAGAAAGCATGGGGCATGCGTGGCAATGAAGTACCCTGGTTTTGTTTTGTTTCTTTTTTTTCTTTCTATGTTCTCGCGCATGCCTTCACTGGGGGTGTTGGCCAAGACTTCGCAGTAAAAAATATAGAAGATAACTTGAACACTGTTAAGAATAAAAAACAAAATAAATAAATAGTACGTAATTATAAAGTAAATGCAGCTATTACTGTGCGAATGCACTATAGTTTAGTCCATATTGCCGTAATAAGGTGATCAGAACAATTTAGAGTAGACTTCTTAAATTTCAATGCATTTTTAAATAAATTATTCAATGCGTATTTGCAAGAGCCCACATTCAAACTGTGCAAATTTAGTGGCTTGAATAAAATTACACACGGCATCAAATGCATATCTCTGCGGTGATATCCCAAAACTGGGGCACCGTAGCTCATGGGTAATTTGTACCGTCACGTTCAAGCTTTTCTTTGAAAGCGGAGTAAGGAGAAGTCTTTCTCTGGTAAGCCAATATCTGCGACACGACAAAAATAACTCTTGAGTGTTTTTTGTTTATTTGTTCTCAGAATTAACTGAAAGGCAATATGTGTATTGTCGATTTTGTCTACACTGAAACTTCAGTGAGAATTTTTACGTACTGATATTCCGTCCACGTTGTTATAGATTTCACCTCATCTGTGCGAATGGCTAGTTTCCCTTACCTACTTGCTGTTAAATATTCTGCTCCTGGAAGCACTTATAGTGGCCGCTAAGGAATCGGCTATTTCGTTTTAATTTTAACCCAGGGGGACTTGTAATTCGCAATAGTCTCGGGTGCTTCAGCTGAGGCGGAAATATTGATCGTGACGTCTTCAAAGCTCGTGAGTTATTTGAAGCTGTAAGAGCTGTGCATACCGAAAGGGAATATGCTATTATTGCCAAGTTATTTGACCGTACTTGTGGCGGGGAAACGACAACCCAAAGTACAGCAGACAATGCACGTGGTCCACTGATATCGGCGAACAGGGCATCGGCCATAGATAATCTGTCAAGCGGTGAAGTGCGTCGACATTTGTAGTACATGTGCTGTCGGGCTGTATTCTTAATTTTCTATTGTACATGTCCGCTTTCACAGTGGCGATTATTATTATTATTATTATTATTATTATTATTATTATTATTATTATTATTATTATTATTATTATTATTATTATTATTATTATTATTATTATTATTATTATTATTATTATTATTATCGCCTACGTGCCTGATGCAGTAATTTGTGTAGGCAAAGGCTGAGCTAGAACGACCATAAATGATTCGCGCCTTTAATTAAGCGACACATAATGTATCAGCGTAGCTATTGGTAACACTATACTTCAAAGTCGCGCTTTCTTTATTTCTCTCTATCTCTCTTTTAGGCCCGTATTGACAAACGCTTTTCGACTCGAAACTCGACCTCAAGGGATCCTTGAGGACTACCTCGCGTAGTCATTGCTGCAACGTGTGAAGTTTCGAGCATTCTTTCAGGTCGAGTTTCGACTCGAGGAGCGTTTGTGAATACGGGCATTAGCCTCTCTGTGCGGGCGCAACGGAGCTCCTCTTTCCGTGTCCTTCCGCGGCGTCGTCGCTGGTCATGGAGGCCGCATCCGAGTTATTTGCTTGATGGCCAGGTGCCACCACAAACCCGAGCTCTCGCGTTCTCTCCTGACGTGAAAATTCTTAAACTTTAGAAAACTGGTTGCGCGAGTGACGGACGCCGTAATACGACGTAGCGTCAAAGTCGGCGTGGCGGTGCGCTGCTGTCTGCGTCGATCCGCGTGTAACTCGCTTTACGCAGAGCGCTCGAACTGGACACATTATCACCAAAGTAGTGGCGTGGCCATAGACAGTGAAGGTGTTTGGTAAAGTTCAAACTCCTTCCGAAAATTTCTCAGTTAACGTGCACGTACAAGCGCATGCACGAGCATACATGAAGTACGAATCAAGAGTTGTGGAGTTGCCACTCCGGAATTGCTAATTATTGTACATTTTCACGTCCCCGACATGGAATGGGGACAACGCTTGGAGGAATGGAATGAGAATGGAATCAGGCGAATTTTTGCACGGAATGGAATGGGAATGAAAGTACGCATTTTCCCGAAAATATAGCGCCCGTTCATTTACACGCTTATTTTCAAACTTTAAGCATTAGTAGTCAGAGCTAGAAAAAAAATTATTTGAGGGACATCTCCTTGGTTTGAAGTCAGGGCACCAAATGCTCTCCACCACATGCGCATTCGGTGCATTTGGTGCTCGGTACGCTTCACCAATAACTTCCGGAAAAGGGGGGGGGGGGGTCACGGACCCGTTGTGCCACCCCCTGACTACGCCACTGAGTCTGAGTCTCAAATTTAACAATGAAGCAGCTTTCTCGATCAAAGCCTAAAAAGAAACAATGACTTGGTATTTAGATTGACAAAGTGCACTCTTGTAACGCTAATGCGATATGTTTCACAATCATATTTTTATTATTAGCAGAGAAAATTAAGGCTGAACTTTCATTTGCAAATTTCGTGCTAAAATATCTGCGCGTGACGTCAAAGTTTTAAAATGTATTTCTCGTACTTTGGGGGCATTGCCAGGCTTGATGGCATTTTTCGAAACATCGTACTCTATATCCATAGTACACCCAGATACCAAGGTATTTCATTTCTATCGATTAGAAGCTATGTAAAACTTCACCTAGTTGACTCGTACAAAATTCATGACGTCACGGTGTCTGGTGCGGGAACCTCAAGGTGGCGTATCCTCTCATATTTTCTTTTCGCGCGTTTTGTCGCTTGCCAAACGTCGTGCCGTGGTAAGAGTGGTGCTTTTAAGATTGTGAAAATGTACGTTACTAATACGCAAAAAAAATTGTTTTGCTATTTAGTGTCACTTCAAGATGGCTAGAGTGATTAACAAGCATGCTAAATTTATAAGCAGTGCGCCTACTACAATTCTTTCCTTATATAGATTGTGTGCTCCAAACATTGTCCGTATTCTTTGCGTAAATGCGGTTCCACGCTGTTGCCATTAGTCGTGCGGAACTATGGCATCGACATAACCCCTTACGTTTTATGATTTGTTCCCACTCAGCAGATATGGGTGCTTTTGTTACCCATTAACCAAATCTTTGTTTTCTCCATATTCACGGACCCTCCAGACGCGTTGCAAAACTGCTTAGTCTGCCTGATCATTCTTTAATCAGGATAAAAACGCATGTCACCATTTTAGCATGCTTTAACGCGTTTAAGCCTAAAAAGTATTAATACATCGCCGTTTCTTCAAACATGCTGAACATGCAAATACTATCGGTCGCTGGAGAACTGCGCCTATGTGAATTAATGGGCATGATATATAGATGAGATACGTACTGCCTGAGATATGCCACCGAGCTACACCCCCTCGACGTTGATAACGTGTTTTGCGTACTTTTGCCTTTCTTGATGCACCTGATGACATCAGCTTTATAAATAGCATCAGCTTTCCCACACTCAGGAATTCAGGAATGGAATCGAACTGCCCGGCTCTTCCCGGAGAGGGAAAGGACTAAGGTTTTTGTATTCCGAGGCATTGAACGGAATGGAAGTGCGGCTAATTATATTTCATTAGAATGGAATTGAAACATCGATTCCACAACACTAGAATCTACCCCCCCCCCTCCCCACTTAAAAAGAAATTTCTGGCTATGCTACTGGGTGAAGCTAGCGGGTTAATAGGTTTGTGGATAAAATAAAACCATTGCAGGGTCCACGCGATTCATGCTAAAGGACTTGTGCTAACGTGGACGCAAGAAACAGGTCAATCCAACGCATGCATTCGTGATGCCTTGACTTCTCTGTTGTTTCCGCGTTTTCACGTCAAGTCTTTTTAAACATCAATACATGTCAAATTTAGCTCGGCTTTCTGTTATTCTACTTCGAACGGTGGTTAGCCTACGAAAAGTGTACCCTGACGACAACCATAGGTGTCCGGGCCTTAGATGCGCCACCAAACGCAAAAATCATCCGTCCTCGTACAATGGCGTCCGAAACGATGGACGCGAAAAAATTCTCGCGACGTGGTAACGTCACCATTCAACGTTACCGTACCATCAAAGATAGTCGAAATTAGTGACGAATCATGACGTCACTTCGCGTAATGTGTCGTCACATTGTACATCGGTTACAGCTGGGCCGATCACGGAGCTACTACTTTATGAAGCCTGGTGAGGTGCCCCCGATCTTTAAGGCAATGCAAAATCCTGTTTGGCGCAGAAAGCTTTCAGAAGGTGGCTTGGCAGTACCAGTACACGTATACGGAGAAGCAAAAGAAGGTGAATTTCGTCTTTCAGTCGTCTCGGGTGAAATCTCAAGGAACACTCAGAGTTTGTTTGTTTTTTTATTCGGGCAGTGTGCGCCTGCTAACTCTAGCCTGAGTTTAAACCCATGTCGACGTATTTTGCAAAGATTTCATGAAAAAAGTCATACTTTTTCTATGAAAAGTCAGCAGTAGCAGCCCGACTACGCCCACTATATGCAGAGTAAGGGCCTCTCTCATAATACGCCAATCAACCTGGTCTTGCGCCTTCTGCTGCCACGTAATGCCTGCGAACTTTTTAATCTCATCGGCCCACCTAACTTTGTCTCCCCCTCGTGCGTTTGAATTCTCTGGGAATCCAGTCAGTTACTCTTTATGACCAGCGGTTATCATGCCTACACTCTACGCGCCCAGCCTATGTCAATTGCTTCTTCTTGATTTCAACTATGATATCCTTAACCCCAGTCTGTTTTCGGACCCACTCTGCTCTCCTCTTCTCTCTTAAGGTTACACCTATCATTTTCCTTTCCATCGATTGCTGCGTCGTCCTCAACTTCAGCTGAAGCATCTCTGTAAGATTCCGGATTTCCGCTCTGTAGGCAAGTGCCAGCAAAATGCAGCTGTTATAAACCTCCCTCTTGAGGGTTGGTGGTAGATTACCATTCATAATTTGAGAATTCTCGTCGAATGTAATCTACCCCATCCTTAGTGTTTGAACATGGAAGTTTAGTTAAATAGCTTCTACAGCAGATGTTCTGGTCAAACGTTGAAATTTTTGTGCAATGCAAAAAATAACTTTTTTTTCTTTTTTTAGCCATTACTTAACGGGTATAACTTCACTTGCGTGTGGTTTTACCACTTGAATCAAAAAAGCTTTATTTGGGCATAACACATACAGGGCTTGCCCGGTAGGTGAGCTAAAATGACTTAAACCTCCTGACCACGCCTTCTGTCGATGGGCAGGGAAATCATTGCAGCGTTCCCTAACGTACCGCGTATACACCAGAACACAGCGAGCTAATTGCTTGATGCCATATAGAAAAGCGCGCGGCGCCGTCTGTTGAAAGCGCGGCGAAGCAACACTCTCAACTGCCAGGTGAGCAGACGTTCTGCAAATCAAACGCGACACTTCACAACTCGAGTCCGGCTGTAAGCATGCTTCGCGCTGTTCCTGTGCTGGAATTTTATGCTGATTTCATGTGAGACGTCGAGGAGACCTTTTTCGACAGTCCAGAATGTCTGCTGCACGTGCATTGCAGACTACGAAAGCAGCTTCATCAGGTACGTAATAGTGCGATTGAAACAAGCGCGAACAGCGGAAAGAGTTGCTTTCAACTCAGTCGAACTGCGGCGTGCCTTGGCTGTGACAAGGCAGAACTTGTGCTGTAAGCCGGCGTCAACGTAGCGCTAGAATCTGGCTTCTAACTTACGCTCATGCACCGCATGTTTATCAATTGCCAGCCCTGCTGGGCACTAGGAACACACATGCGCTGCAAAAGTGCCAGCCAGAACAAGATATTAAAATGCTACGGAGACGCCGGCCGAAAGCACGTGTAGATTCGCGTAGTTACAGTCAAGGCATGTCGCAGTTCGGCCGAGTCGAAAGTCATGCTTTCCGCGCCGTTCACGCATCGCGATAGTAGGCTGTTAGGGTTGTACTAAACATGCGTGGTGCGTGCATCCACGTCTGAGTCGTAATACGTACATCCTATTGTTGACGTACGGCCTGCGAAAGAGTACGGCAAACGCTTTGTGCCTCATAATACAGGCATACTTTACGCAAATCGCTGTTGTGAAACAGCTGAATTTGTGCTTGAATAAACGCAATAAGTATACCTAATTGTACACTTCACTGGGCTCGTAGTTTTCCCTGCTGATTGCGATTATATCCTAAGGCGGGCGGAGCTCGGAGTTTTTCGTTGTTGACGGAAATCTGTGCAATCGAAAAACACCGCACCGACACGATTCCCGCGATGCGCTGTGAACTTCACAGGCAGTGCTCGGCAATCTCTTCCTCTTGCGCTAGTGGTTGTCACATCAGATCACAGCCCAGTGGTACCCAGATGACATTTTATAAGCAGGCGCAGCGTGAACAGGCGCTTTATCGCATTTTAAACTCCCAGAGCCACTGCATTCCATGCTATCGAGGAGCGCCTTGGCAGTTTCAAACAAATTATGGAGTCTCTGAGAGCGAGGGTATACCTCCGAAGGCGCCTGGGTACGAGACAGGCGTGCTCTCGTCTATATACAAAAAATATGCTTCTTTCACGGCGGTTCAAGACAACGATAAGCACACGCAACGGTTATCCCTTCTGCTGCCGCGAGCAACATGTTCGTCATCGTCGCTGTCTTGTGTATTAAAGCCGCAGAACTCTTCGCTTGCCGTTGGCACTACAATCACGAGTGCAAGAGTTGATTGATATGTGGGGTTTAACGTCCCAAAACCACCATATGATTATGAGAGACGCCGTAGTGGAAGGCTCCGGAAATTCTGGCCCCCTGGGGTTCCTTAAAGTGCACCCAAATCTGGGCACACGGGCCTAGAGCATTTTCGCCTCTATCGAAAATTCTACCGCCACAGCCGGGATTCGATCCCGTGACCTGCGGGTCAGCAGCCGAGTATCTTAGCCACTAGACCACCAGGGCGGTGCTACGAGCGCAAGAGCGGGAATGTGACATTTATATTCTTTTTTACAGTATTTTGCGAGAATTTGCAGGAAGCAGATAACCATGAATACTTAATCGATGTGAAGTTAGAAACTGCCTTGTCGGTCGTTTTGAAAAGCGATCATTCAATTTCTAACTGTACAATGTCCCGCCAAACTTCGTTGCTTTCGAAGCCCGGTAATTAAACTTCCCCAAATAAACGCTTAGGAGGAGCATACAAAAATATTGTGACTTACTTCATGCAATAGTGAGCAACAATCATTTGGTCACGTCATCAGGAAGTGCGTCGGTATATTCTTAAGCTCTGGTTAGAACTAGCTTGGGCACCTTGTATGCCAAAATTATTGGGTACACAACCTGTTTGTTATGGGTTCACATTTCTGCCCCGAAACATTGTTGCAATGTAGCCTAAGCATCCGGAGCACGCTGATCCATTAGTATAACGGCTCCGAAACGACGTTTATTGCTGAAACCTCTGAACCTACGTTCACTTTCATTTCGCTAGTTGGCAGGCTTACTCATGAGTCGACACAGCAGACTTACTCAGACTCAGATAGAGCAGTCGTTCTGAGTCTGAGCGAGTCCAGGTGAATAATATTTTGGTGAGTCTGAGTCCGAGTAAGTGCAAAGGGCAAAATGCTTTCAACAGTGAGTCTCAGCAAGCTCCAGATTTTTTTGACGCCCTATGCTTCACTCAAGGTCAGGGTTGCCGTTGGTGGCTACTTTGCGACAAATTGGACACTTTTCAACTCGTTTCCCGATGAAACTTTCCCACTAGCGACATGGCTATTCTTCTTTTACATTTCGAAGTGCAGGTTTTACTTAATCAAAATGGTTTTATTTATTCATCAATAGTAAATACTCTTCATATTACTTCTGTGGTTCTATATTTATGGCTGCAAATTTGGCGATAATATTGTATGGCACGGCCACTTTGGCTACTTATGTCTTAAATTCTGGCGCCTTTTCAAGTCCGCCTAACGGCAACTCTGCTTCAGATTTACATCGTCGAGTTAAGGTCATACGCGTGTCACGGTGTTGTTCCTTGTTGCGAAACAAGTCCAGCCGAGGAGGGCGTGGAAAAGAGATAAGCAAGCATTTCACGCGGACCTCTTCTAATGGGTTTCGCAAAGGCTTCGCCCGTTTTACGACGTTGGCTATTGATGAGTGAGACAGGTACGCCGCAGAAGCCCGGGCGAAGCTCCGTGAAAAAACGGTACCCCGAGCCGCAGACAGCCAGTGCATTTCAGTCGTTGTTGCGTAATGGTATAGCCTGCTTTCTCGGCCACAAGCGAACAGGAACTGCCCGTACATTATCAGCCGTTGAATATTGTATAATCTGATTCATCGGGATTCGTTTGTTTGCTAATTCTGCCCCTTACACATTCTCTATACGCTTCATGAACGGGACACCTTTTTTAAATTATGCGTACGATCGAGATGCAGGATTTGAGGCGGGGACAACCATTGTAAATGGTCATTTCGGTTAGCCACGATGAAATCGGTAAGAGGCAGCTAAAGCGCCTGCACTCTCTTTATTAACACAACAAGGTTAAAGCTCGTTTCACAGAAATACCGGTGTCGGCGTCGGCATCGTTGGTTGTGAGCCATAAATCTGCGTTACCCGTGAGCGAAAATTTGAGATACGATCAGATAAAAAAATTGAGATATTCGGCTCAAGGGGAAATCGAACACAGAAAACTTTTGCGCTAGTTGATTTGATATGTTTCAATAAGCTATTGCTGATAAGACAGGGACCGCAGAAAGAATGCGCATGTTTAGCGCTCCCTCTGTATTCTCGGTCTTACCAGCGCTATGGCTTCATTGCATTGACACAGGACTTTTGTAGGGCTGGCAGTTGTTCGGCTGCAGAGCCACGGAGGGGCACGAAATAGCTTCGAAAAAAAAAGAAACGTTATAGGAATGTTGTGTAAGAGGGGGAGTCTCATTAACACGTGCACTACTGTGTGACAAACGCGTAGAATCATACCAGGCGTCAAAACACGTGATCTGCGCAATAAGTGGCTGGTTTAAAGGCCCACCAATCAAAAGTACGCAGGCCTGAATAATCATTGTTATCAACAAAACAACAGCATCAATGACCAGTGTTGTTCCTCATGTACGCGTGCAACTTACGAACTTTGAGGTAGTAAATTGTTGTCACAACATTCACTACCTAAGTTTTAACTGAAGGTATAGTAAACCACAGACGTTTACTGCCTCAGAAGCAACCAGACGTAGTAAATATCTGTGGTCTACTACCTGCAGTTATTACTTTGGTAGTGAGGGTTGTGACAACAATTCAATACCTCAAAGTTAGTAAGAAGCACTGGCTGTTTTTACGACTGTAGGCATTACAGGAAAGTTTGAAATGGCGAATTTACAGACGTCCTTATCCTTGCTTGGCATTAAAGGACAGTTCGAAAGAACCAATTTACAGACGCCCCTTCCTTGCTAGGCGTTAAAGGATAGTTTGAAAGGGCCAATTTACAGGCGCACAGATGTCCCTTTCCTTGCTTGCTCGGTTTAGGTGTCCAGGGGAGTAGTCAGAAACTTTCTCGTGGGGAGGAGAGGTTCAATTGTATATACAAGTGAACATAAGCTTAAAATTTTCAGCAGAAAATTGTGACCCCCTTCTTCCTGGTTACAACCATGTATAGGAGTCCACCGCAAAGTGGAATCAGGTTAGCGATTGAGAAGGTGATACGAGTATCATCCGAATACCACCTAATCGCGTTATGTTGTTGAAAGCGACGTTAAAGCGTCCTCCAATTTTTTACTTGAATAAAACCTAAAAGAAAAACAAGAAAAACAAAAAAGCAACAGCATTTTTTCGAGGCTTGGTATGAAAGAGGATGTCCCTGTGATTTGTTCTTTGTTTCTTTCTTTCTTTCTTTCTTTCTTTCTTTCTTTCTTTCTTCCTTCCTTCCTTTCTTGCAATACTGGTAATTACGTCGAAGCCAATTCTTTGCGCAGAAGAAAAGAGCAGAGAGAATTGATTTGCCACGATTGTCTCCCAATTCCAGTAATACCGAAAAAGCTTGACAAAACTGTTTCTGCGCTATTCCGGCTAACCAAGTCACTGTTATTCTAAGAATTTGGAGATTATATTGGTGTATTTAGGGACACATTTGCACGATGCGACAAGTTGTCTTATTGTAACGATGTAAGCATGGCGGCACCTAACTTTTATAGAGTTATATGGGCACCTTGCTTGCGGCATAAGTAGGCGTTACTTCCAGGCCGGATAGTTTGATATGGTAATGTCGATGAAGAGAGATAGGTGCGCACAGAAAGCCCAAAAGCACGATAAAAAAGAAACCAATATCTGAAACGAAGCACGTAAACAATGTACAATCTTTAGGAATGACACAATATTTCCACATTTGCGCGTCACGACGAACGGAACGACGTGCGGGCATGCATGCGTTTCCTGGCGAGCCACCTTTCTGCGGCTCGCTTATACGTCTTCAGGACCGACAAAAAAATATATATCTCCAAAGAAGCAAAGCTCAACAAACAGCCCCGAAGGCACGGCGCAAGACACACGTGGAGAAAGTGATTGACCGAGATCAATCAACAGCGGGTTTGCTCCACATTCAGCGGCCTCTGGCATCAGCCGTGGGTGTGTCCCGTTGCGCGGCGCCGTCACCTCGACGGTTCTGCGAACGGGCAGATGCAGGAGCTTGGACGAAAACAAAAGCTCGCCTTGAGGAATGCATCGTCGATACGTTTATACACACGTGCGGTCAATGCATGTGGCGGCCGCTAAGGGTGTGACTCCCCGATAGTATGCCGAAGTCGAGCTTTTGTTTAACTCTTGAATGGTGCGGGCAGTTGCAAGGTCCAATGTGTTTGTTTCGTTCGGCAATTGCAGCAGCAGCTCGAAGATTTACGTTACTCTCGTTTTGTTTTATTTATTTTCGGGATAAACATATGCCCCTGGTTTGGCACAAGGGGTGGGCTTCGAATTTCGATCTCTTCAATCGCTGTCTTCACTTCTTTCTAGTTTTTCTTTCCTATCTTTTTAAACTTTGAACGCGACTTCCGCTAGGCGTTAACCGCCGCACTTGCGCAACAAGGAATCGGCAAGTGTTTCCGGGAAGGGCGTGATATTGGTAAGCTTTTTTGTGAGGTGTTTACGCGCGCTATTCGAATGGGGTTGTAAGAATTACATAAAGCGTGTTGAAGGGCAAGCCATGCAAAAATTCATTCATCTGAAATCGAACAGTATAGTCGGTCACAGAAAGGTGGAGCAATGTGCCGAAGACCTCATCTTTCTTCCCTTTGTTCTGGTCGAATGGTTCTCGCGGCTCTGGTAGGACTTTCACAGTGAGAAAGAGGCTACATAGACAGCTTCCTGTTTGCTGGTCACTTGGTTTCAAGTTACGAGACTCCTCTTTGTTGTTTGAAACAAAACACAAATTCACTTGAAATGAGTAATGGCTTCTACTAAATATTTTCCTGCCCCCCACCCCCACATGCGTAACCGCACGAACCCACAGAGAAAGACTTAGCAATTGAGTTTGAGCGCGTGTAGATTTCTGCAGCCGATGTTCTCATCAATCCAGGAATTCAGCTGTATTAGCTATCGTTCTTACTTTGCAGTGTAGGAAGTAAATGGAGTAACTAGAGTAATCATCTGCTTTCGATCACGTCAAGGCGCGTAGCATGTATACTCTACGAATCCCTCTATTCACCCTGAGGCGTGCCACTGCAGCGTCGTATAAGGGACAAGACTGTCCACCACGCGGAAAACTGTCTGTACCTTTTTGAAGACTGTATCCCAACCACATGGATACGCAGCGATTTATGTTACCTCAGAGGTAGCTAGTGGATTCCCATATACGCTCCATGTAGCACGACACATCGGGTTGGCGCATACTCGCTACGCCACGCATTCTCTGCGAGTGGTCGCCCCTTGTATTCGTCGGCAGCCTCCTTGCGATTGCGTGTGCACGATAACGACGCCTAGGTGTCAGGTGATACGTCTCCATCGCACACTCTACTTCCTCCACGTAACTCTCGATGCCCACATAGTTGCCGTGACCTCTGGGAGGCTCTTAGGAACGTGAACCAGGAAACTTCGCGGCTCTTGTATCATCGGTCCATCTATACACGCGCCGTGAGCGTGGTGCCACAAGTATACTTACGGTGCATTACCTTCGCCGTGCCGTTTTTGGCCATTCGCGTCGCGAGTTGGGTCACAAGGAAAAAGAGCGTAAAGCTCAAAAGTAACCGACACGTTAGAGTTTTGGAGTAGAGAAGGGGGGGGGGGGGGGAGGGTGCACGTGTCAGCGTGTAGCACATGTATATTCGTAAAGCACTATAAGGACGTTCACCAGAGACCGAGCCGTGCCGCGTTGCGCACAAGCCGCGATAGATAATTAAAAAGAAACCGGCATGGATTGGTTGTCGGCGCTTGGGTGATTTCCTTGAATCGCGTTGCGATAAGACCAGCCAATAAAGCCGATAAAGCCAGGATTGACAAGAAGTTACAAGGGGTATTTCTCTTCCCTTTAACTGCGAAGGAAGAACTACGGGTGAATAGTTAAAATTAAATTACGGCAGCCATTTTAGCTGGTTGGTTTATAATTGAAAAGAAACCGGCAATGATTGGTTGTCGGCTCTTGGGCAGGTGATTTCCTTAGCGTTGCGATAAGGCCAGCCAATAAGGCCAATAAAGCCAGGATCGGTGAGTAGCGATGAGCAGTCTTTATATTCCCTCTAACTGCACAGGGGTTGAAATTAACTACAGGTGGTTAAAATTAGCTTAGGGTACCCATTTTGCCTGTTTGTTTTACGGTTACAAGTGAAAAGTCACGCTTAAAAGGCGAGAGAAGGAAGGACACGAGGCCACACCTTTGAATGAGATGATCATGGCCCTTTGATCGCCTTATTGTCTTTGTACAGGCTGAGTCTGCAATTTTCTGTTATTTCATTACGGTAGTGGTGAAGTGCACAGTGTTTCAAGAAATGTGTCTACTATTTAGGAAACTTATAAATAAAGGGCATCTGCGCGCTACCTGCGGCTTTTTTTTTAATGTGGCAGGAGGCATCTTCAGATGCGTACAAACATTTATTACGACAGTAATTGTAGTAATTAGCACATTTAACTTTGTAACCAGCGGAAATAAGTGGTATAGTTGAATGGGCGAACTCAAATGCTTCCTGCGACATTTCGACACTTCGACATTTCTGAAAGGCGACCACTGGTAATCACCGCGGCGGGATGAAATGTGGCTGATTTAACTGGTGAAACCAAAACCAACGCACCAAACAGCCGTTACATGTACCAGTGCAATTGCCATTTTCCTCAATTTATTTTCTGGTAGCTTTAGCTCGACATTATTTGTAGTTCTTATTCGCTTACTGCGGAATGCGGAATAAGCAGCTGCTATTCAAAGTTATCCTAGTGTCGTGTTAAGGAATAGGTATGTTATGCGTGTGGCTGTGCGTTCTAATTAGACTGTAACGCAGATTGAGGAAAACAAACATTTACTTTAGAAATTATTGCAATGCGATAGAAAGCATGGAAACTATTAGCAAGAAGACCAGATGGCTTTAGCAATTTATTTTATGTTTTTCATGTATTACGCTTCACTGAATGCTACAAACTTAAACTGATGGTTTTTATGCATAGCCACATGAAACAAGATTTTACTTCATTCAGCCATATGTATCCAACTCGGGACATCGAACACAACTTGCGAAGGACGTCGCTTGTTTCAACTAGATCTGGACGAACTCTGGTACGCAATCACTTGACCGTCAAATCGTAGACACATGTAACAGTTTTCCTTCTGTTGTTGAGTTATCACAGATAAGCAGATCTGTATATTATTTTAAAAAGAAAGTAAGAATGTTCTTTGTATCAAGATGAAGCGCTTCTTTTCTCGATGTTTATGTACGTGCATTTATACTTTACCACTTCCAATGTCTACTTTTGTTCTCTAATTGTACTCCACTGCGTTTCAAGTGTATAGTTACATATATTGTCTGCTCTATCTAGGTTTTTATCTTGAACTCTTTACAGTGACGTTTTTGAATTGTTCTACAGTGGATATTTTCGCTTAATTCACCGCTGTCCTTGTTTTAGTTTTGTTTTGTTCATGTGCCGGGATATAGGCCTAGTCAGGAAACAGTTACGTGTGTTTTCTTTTGTCTGATCACGTTGGCATGTAACCGTAACATTCCAGAATAAAGATTAATAATAATAATAATAATAATAATAATAATAATAATAATAATAATAATAATAATAATAATAATAATAATAATAATAATAATAATAATAATAATATTGTTATTATTATTATTATTATTATTATTATTATTATTATTATTATTAATTACTTGTTTTTTTCGCTACCATCAACGAAGCCTTTTAACTTGCAGCATTATTTATTTCAGCAATATTAGTATTATTTTGCCATGAAATTCAATTTGTTTCACTGTCTCGCAAGTACGTTACTGTTGCACTTTTCAGACTCATATATCGCATTCTTTTTCATTTCTTTTTGTGATGCTCCCCTTACTCAATGCTCCCCGAGGAGACTGTAAGATAAATAAATAAATAAATAAATAATAAATAAATAATTTCCGTTAGCCGGTTCTGATGTTTTTTTTTTAACAGCATTTCTTGACAGCAGCTGTACTTTATACGGAGCTTTAACCTTCCGAGGATGCATAAGTTATTAGCTAATTACTTCCATCAACGTTTTCTATTCATCCTGCATCTGCCGATATGCCTGACGTGACAGGTTCTATTGGGCCACATATACATCTTAAATTTTTTGTCTTGACTTTTATTTTGAAAACGCGAACAGCCTGTACCTATTGCACTAGTGCCCTGTGTACTGAGTTCTGGCATTCGGTTGCAGTTTACCTGCAGAGGAGGGCATCGGTGTCTGTGCTGTGTGTGGAAGCTATTACATTTTAACATCTATTGTTATTTTACACATAGTGACACTGAAGCTGTTTCTGACTTCTACTTTCGTTCCGCCTCAACAACGACCGAGCACTCAACCTGGAAGGATGAGACGCAAATGAGTGGAGTGGTGTTTTATTCTGCTGAATATACGAAGACGACAGAAACGAAATTGTTAATGGTACTCAATGGCCTTTCAGTCATCGCGACTACTTCCGATTACAAGAACCCTGCAAATATTTGTGAAAAAAAAATACAAACACTTGCAAAAGCTTCACTGTAAATGCGCAACTTCTGGCTTTGAATTTGGCACCTATAACGGCTCGTTCGTCCCGTTTTCGGAGGTTGTTTAGAGGTCCTTGAAAGAAACTGCACCACCCTGTTATCGAATTGTTTGTCGTCTAACTCTGTATCCCCTCAAGAACACCGCCAGAGACATTCCATGCAAATAAGAATTCGACTGAATATGACAACCGACCGAGGGACGTCCGGTCTAAAACAATGCCACTTTCGATCAGTTTTACAGGGAAAGTAACGAAGCCATCACGCATTCTTGTCCTCTTTAAACGGATTGCGTGAGTTTTTGCTGGACGCCAATGAGGAATCGTGTGCACGACAGCACTCTAGGTGTCGTTCAAAACGCTGACAACGTGATCATTAACGCTGCCACGCGTGCGGCAGTCCTTTCCGTGACCGCGATCCGCTGTCATCGACGGCACGAAGCACGCCACTTGGTTTGCTCACGTCTGCGACGGCGCGTGCTTTCTCGCTTCGTGCAGTTCCACTCAACAAGCTTGGGCGTGGCCGTTTCTGAAGCTGCGCGTAACCAAGAGTGGTGTAGCTTGTTCTTCGGCTTTTCGTGGATTCGCGATACTGAAGACGAGGTCTTCGATGTCTTACAAAACACGTACGAGTACATTGACGTGAGTGCAAATGGCAGATAAAGTTGTATGACGACGTGTACGAGGCTGCGAGAAGAGCCATGCACTCACGTTAAAGAAACCTAGATTCACGTTAAAGAACCCCAGGGGTCGAAATTTCCGGCGTCTCTCATAACAACATCGTGGTTTTGGGACGTTAAACCCCAGATACTATTGCTAATAATAATAATATATTAAAGATAAGCTGCGCGATTTGTGATTACGAGACGTCATCAAGACGTCACAGGTCATCAAAAACTCGGGCATCATCAACTCTAGATTAGCCTCCTCACTGTCGAACAAAGATGCGGGCAAGTAAAAGAGAAGGAATATGCGATATTGCATTTCACGCGGTTCCCCAAGTGGTTCGTGTGGATCAACAATTGAATAAAAAAGAACATGGTGAAGAAAATTCTGGTTTTGAAGTGTGAAATATAGGATTTCAGTGCTTAGAATACTTTAAAATTGATTGCAAAAGGTTTGATTGATTGATATGTGGGGTTTAACGTCCCAAAACCACTATATGATTATGAGAGACGCCGTAGTGGAGGGCTCCGGAAATTTAGACCACCTGGGGTTCTTTAACGTGCACCCAAATCTGAGCACACGGGCCTACAACATTTCCGCTTCCATCGGAAATGCAGCCGCCGCAGCCTGGATTCGAACCCGCGCCCTGCGGGTCAGCAGCCGAGTACCTTAGCCACTAGACCACCGCGGCGGGGCAATTGCAAAAGGTCAATAGCACAAGTTATATTCACACTATAGCTTTCTATACAAAAAAAAAATCACGGCATATCCACAAAGGGAACGATGATGAATGGGTGAAGCAGTGGGATCATTTGGTGATACCGTTAATCACCTATGACATTGGCCACTCCCGAATGTAAGTGAGTGACAAAGCAGTGTACAGTTACACACAATGTTCATTGGTCATAACTGGTAGGCTGTCTTTAGTTGTTGCATTTTGTTTTGCCTTAATTAGTATTGCTTTGTCGTATCGAATCTATGGCCTAAAGTTGGCAAAGACGAGGTCTGTGGACGTTTCCCTGGTTGGTTGTTGGTTGTCTCCAGTCATACGAAATGCATCATTGAGCATATCGAGGTGCGATATTTGTCCATGATTATCTACATCGTCAGCAGATTCATCGTCATGTAGTATAGTGGGTAGCACACGGCAGAAAGAGATTGTGTGGCCTGGAACACGATTTCTCTTCATCGTGATCAGCGTCATCGTAATCGTCATCGAGGAACGATGACGGACATGCCTCGACACAAAGAAGTTTTTTTTTCCTTAAAGAATATACTTCAAAACCTATAATAAGCTAGGCCAGAGCAAAAATATGCTGCAGGACCTGTTCTTTGCCGTTTGGCTTTACCTGCACATCAGTGGCTCCTGTTAATTTCCGCTTATCACTTTGCGTATCAGTAAAGACCACTCTGGGTGACGATTCACGTATTCACAAACCATTATTGCGAGTCCGGAAGCTTGATCTTTTCAGACTGAAGCGGGTCGTATCCACGTTGGTATATATACCGTGAAGCCGAGCTTGAGGTGCCATAGGGAACCCTGTGAACAGCCTGTGGCTGATCTTGATAGGAAGAACTGGAGTACAAATACAGCCATTTTTCTTCATGGTCGGCGAGAGTTCCGGGACAGCCCGCCAGCATGTGTCTGATATTTATGTCAATGATTCCATCGCGCAAATCACATTCCTTTTGAATTTTACTTTCAGGGTGAACAATATTTTAAACGATGGCCGTGTATCTATGTGCTTCTCTACAAATGTCGTCGAAAGACGATAGTCTTCTGCAGGCCTACTTGCGTGCAGGGCGACACATTTTCTGCACAGCCTAAGAAACTCTAGGTTATTTAGAATCGCGCATGTATGTAATTTATAGTAAAAGAACACACCACCTGACACTTCTCATGTTGATCGATGTTGTGCCTCAGATAGGCGCAATATTTCTATGTTCACAAGATTGAACGGGCCCACCAGTTCAAGATGGCTAAACCTTCAACAAGGCCTTAATCTTTGGCAATGTGGCTGAATTGTTTCGTGTAACAGACTGACCAACAAAACAAAATTTGTGCGTTAAAAAAAAAGACTGTCCTATTTAAAAATATAGACTGGGTAATTCCCCGTTTCCAGTAAACGTCACGTGATTGCCTGAGCCCTGTTCAACAATGGCAGTGGGAATAGCCTACGCCCCAAGTAGTAGTATTTTTTGGTATTGCTAATAAACGTGGCATTGAAGGCTGCAGTCATATTCTTGGTCGATGCGTTAGTTAAAGGATATATACTCTATTGTTCCCGTTGCGCCCTCCGGCTCATCAGCAGATTATGAAGCAACCTGGAAGGTTCTGCGATATTTAGGCTTGGTTTGAGCAAGGCAGGGGTTATGCGTGTAATGGACTGGTTGCATAAGACTATTGTCACGTGCTCGTGACGTTGGCGAAGGATGCAATTGGCATATTGAAGGTGAAGCTCTTAATTTGGTCGAACTTGCGGCCGCGAAAAGGAATGTCAAATGACAGCAAGCAATGTCCGCTGTTGAGTAATATCGGCGCACAGAGTGTCGGCCACCGAAAAACTGGTCATCATATGGAACACGCCCTTTTATATACATCACGCATCAATTTTTGCAGCCTTATCACTGCTCGTCGCCCAAGTTCTGGAATAAGCTCGAGTGTTCGCGTCATGCGCGCAGTCTCAACAAAATTATCTACTACAATCATGAAGTTTCTTGAACACTGAAAGTGCGTTTTGCGTTGAGCATTTCTGACATTCTTTTTAGGCGTCAACCGAATACAGCAAAAGTGAAACAAGAAACGCGCGTGGAAATGCGCACAGAAAGAAGCGCGCAAAGCACTATAACTTCAATTGGATCATTGTCCACCCAATAATATTGCAACTTTGAAATAATTACCGAGCACGCGTTTTGACGGTCGATGAACTGCGTTTAGTTGGGAGGTCCTCAACGAATGAAGACATCGTGCTGGTAGGCCTGACAATATTCATAATATTATTTGGGGTTTGACATCTCAAAACCAAGATATGAACATCAGAGACGCCGCAATGAATGGCTCCGCAAATTTCAATCACTTGGTGTTCTTTCACGTGCACTGACACAAGTCACATCACACAGTACAAGTGCCTCTATCATTTTGACTCCATCTAAATGGCACCGCCGTGGCCGGGATCAAACCCGTGACCTGCGGGTAAGCAGGCAAGCTTCTTAACCACAACTTCACCGTGGCAGACATGACAGTATTCCTGGGGTGGCCGCAAGCATAAAACTTCTTACGTCTCAACTGCAAGATTACGCATCACATAGACAACTCCAACATGGACTTCTCACTGAAGCAGAAAGAGCACACACAAAAATCTGTGCTCTTTTTCTGATATCTGGCCCTTGTTCCCTCATTGCCCGTGGCGACTATACCCACAGTTGGGGATCGGCCAAGAATTGAGTGGTTTTAGAACATAATGTACAGTTTTGGAATAATGGAGGTTATATATTAGAAAGATTGCAGATGACCTAGAAAATTGTGGTGCTTGGTCTAATCATTCCTTGCAGACTTTACCGTCAGTAAAATTTTTCTTCTTCTGCATAACACGTTAACATGCAGCTGATAGAAGACAAAGAAGAGCGTGCCTCGATGGGGCGTTTGAAGCGGCTTTAATTTCATTTTAGTTTGATTTAAGTATCCCGCCACCCAGTTCTTGGCCCATCCCCCTTTGCGGGTGAGCACCATCTATCTCAGGTCATCAGCATCAGCATCAGCATCAGCGGCTGAATTCAGCATCAAGGATACGTAGGCGGGTCCACCGAAACATGCTGCAGGGATTAAGGTCCCCACTCTCCAATGTCGCTCAAACACAACGATGATGCCTCTCCGGCACTCCTCCTCCGAGTCAAGAAGGACATCGCGCAACTCGCGAGCGACCCGCCGCCGGGAATCTACGTCGCACCCGAGGAGAACGACATCACGCGGATCTTCGCCCTCGTGGTGGGACCTTCCGACACGCCCTACCAAGGAAGTTTCCTGCTCTTCCACATCACGTGCCCGCTCGATTACCCCATCAATCCGCCCAAGGTTCGTTTCCTGACGACGGACGCCGGCCGGGCAAGGCTGCACCCTTACTTCTACGAGTACGGCGTGGTGTCCCTCCGCATTCTTGGCACTTTCCCGGGACCCGCAGTGGAGCCCAGCTCAGTCGTTGTGGAGCCTGCTCCTTTCCATCCAGTCGCTGCTCACCAACGACCCTTACCACGACCAACCATATTACTACGAGGTGTTCGACCAAGAAACGGGCCGGAAAGTCGCGGACGACTACAAAGTGTACGTACGTTACGAGGTTATCAGGGTAGCGGTGTGCGGTGCGGTGGAAAGCTGCCTCGACGACCGTTCTTTGTACCCCACGGCGTTTCGGGGGACGGTGCTGAAGCAGTTCCTCGAGAACTACGACGGTTACGAAGAATCTATCCAGAGTCACCTTCGCGTGAAAGGCAAGGAAATTAACTATCCGAACTTCTTTCCTCGTGGAATTTCTCATTACGAAGCGCTGCTTACCCGACTGCAGCACCTGAAGGCGAAGGTTGAGAAACGGGTGAAGTCTGAGGTTCCAGACGCCAACCAAAGTACAAAGTGAAGAGCCAGGCCGGGCACGTTATGCGCGCGACAAGCAGGCAAGATACTTCGCTCCGAGAAGAAGGGTCGTTGCGCTCTTAGCGATTTGATGACGGAAGAAGTAAATGGTGTACTCATCCGTGATGAAAACTTCTCTCTGCGAAATTAAACGATTCGACAAACGACCGGAGCTTGCTGTTCATTCGCCCTCGCAAGTAATTTACGCAACAGCTTGAGATGCCGCTGAAACGTCAAAATTAGCTGTTTACGTCGGCGACGTCGGTGTGAAAGAAGCAAGGCAAAAATCACGTAATGACGTCACCATATCGCGCCACAGGTAGCCAAAAGATATGACGTTACCTTTACGTAACTACGCCGTAACAAGGTGATGCCATCATATGACAACGTCACTCGCTAAATGAAAGGTCATCCATGGAACCACTGGAAGTGGCTTGGTGGCAGAAATTTTCAAGGACCTCTTATATCGGAGGCAAATATACACACATGCGACTTTTTCGCACTCTGTGTGCGAAAACTCTCTATAACTGAAATGTATAAAGATATTATTGAATGAATGAATGAATGAATGAAGGAATGAATGAATGAATGAATGAATGGATGAATGAATGAATAAATTAATGAATGAATTTCAAACAGACTATATGAAATGGGCCTCGAGCGAATAGCTGAGCTTTTGAAGAACATGAGACCCAATAAAGCAAAAAAAAAGAGAGCGGCAGAAACATGTGCACCTACACAGGCGAACATATACGGGTGCTCCCGAACACGGACACTGGCACGTTATGTTACACTGCACTGCACCTCGCCGTACCCCGTTTGGGCGCATTTCTCGAAGATTCACCCATCCGCATCATCCGCCCTCGGCTCTCTCAGCACGGCGCAGCATTCCCCTTTCTACCAAAGCTCACTCTCACCACAATACGAGACCACGTGATCAGTTTTACGCCAACCCCGGTCATGAAAGCCTTAACTACGCTTCGCTTGCCAAAGTTGGTTCCTCATGGCTCCAGACGTGCCAGCTGGCTCTGTAGTCACAACGCCTTTGCGGCATTATATATCTTCTCGGCCTGTTAGATACTCCGCGGCGTGGGTGTGTGCCACGGCTCCAAGAATCTACTCTACTCATAGAGTTTCTCACAAAATTACCTAGAGGAAAACCTGTCGCTAGTGAGCTGCTTGATGCAAGGGAATGCCGGGATATGTGAGCTTCGAACCTGACTCGGATTCGTATACCTGGAAGACGCGTCTAGATTCAGGTTAAAATGGTCGATTTCTTACTAAAATAGCACGTAATAAGCTATTTATCATTTGCCATCACACAGAAACGTGTTTTATTTAACGCTGGAACCGTTTGCGTCTATGTACACTTTTACGAAGCGTAAGAAGTAACCAACGGCCGCTAAGCTTGGCGGCTAGGCAGACGATAGAGCGAGCGTGCCTTCTGCCACTTTATGTCGTCTGCTTCTTCTTTTCGGCGTTTGGCTGTGCCGTCAAGGTGAGTGGACTTTTATTTTAGAATATAATACGTATGGGTGAGATCTGCTTGTAAACGTTTTGTTTTAGGAAAGCCTTATTTACGCAGCCGTATTGACTTTTGAATCGAAGCCTCGCTCAACAACAGCCTCGCAGACACACGCATGCCGTCATTCCAAAGACGGCATATGTCTATGGAATGACGGCTATGTAATGATGGCAATGGAATGATAAGAAATCCGCGTAGACGGTGAAGCCACATTTCACTTCAGGTATTTTTGTGAGAACTTTATGGCTCCACTGTACCGTAGACAAGATCAAGAGTGTATCGCATGCGCTTCCAAGCTCCAAGCCTTTTAGTGATAGTACGACGAACTTTTGTTCGTGGTTTCATTGTCTAGATGTCATTGTCTAGATGAAGTCACATGACAACCCGCGCACCTCACAAACTTCGCGCTCACTTCGTCATTGCGCCATTTACTAGGGTGAAAAAAAGTGTTTAAAAAAGTGTTTACGGAAGTCTCATCTCGTATTTGCGAAAGCGTGAAACCAATGGGATAAAAAAAACAAAAACAAAAAACTGGATAAGATGATTTAGTGGTCCCGTGTGCCCCGGTTAACCCCTATTTACACAGGGCTGTTCTAGTGATATCGACTCTATATTAATTCTGTGAAGAAACAGAAGCTATTGAACACTATTCATTACCCCCCCCCCAAAAGAAAATCATGTTTCATTGTTGTACTGTTTTTGTTATATAAGCTCAACAAGTCTTAAGAAATTGAACTCACTTTCATCGCTTCGGTTCCGAAATATTGCCAAAGAGGTGTCTTCGATGAGGTTTGTTTCAAAAGCGAAGCCGTGCAGCAAATCGTTCCTGTAAAGCGAACCAATAACTGTCATCACCATAAGCGGGTATGTGCCACACAATTACATCCGCCCTTTTATTGTTTGGAGCCAGTCAGTTCGGTGCGGACCGCAGTGCTATTATGCCTGCGCTGCATAAATTCATTCAGGCAACCGGAAAGATATCTATAGTTGTACCGCCAGATGAATCCAATCCTGTCCCCCTTTTTATTTTTGCTATTAAAAATATTCTGGTTTGTTGAATCGTTTTGCCATTTCCACTTTCTTTTTTTTGAAGCAAGTTATTATTCCTCTTGTTCTTATCCGATTTCTCGCATTTAACAAGCATTGTATAAAGCTTTACGTTATAAGGCACAGTGTGGCCAATCCACCTTGTGGGTATGAGCCAAGATTTTTTAGGCGATGAAACAAAACAAAAAACTATTCGGCATGTCCCTCACACTAACCACTGGTTCACCAAAAATGAAGAAGGCAGCAGTTATCCCAACAAATGGCCGTGAAGCTACGACGATGAGCCGAGGACCCCGAGTATGTACAAGAAGAGATCGGCTACAGGGAACGGGAAAAGCAACAGCGCCTAAAAGAAGACCCCGAAGCGATCATAAGGCCTGCATCAACGTTGACGCGCCCTTTCATCCTTGATTAGTGTGAACGCTTTTTTCGAGGCGAGGTTCTGTTCTGTAATTAGGACAAATCTTGCCGCGCCTGCGACTGTCTGCGTTTTATCGAACCTCCTTGCCGGGTGGTACCAACGAGGAAACAATCAGGTATCACTTATTCATAAAGCTTAGCGGCGACTTAGAAGAAAAGGTAGAAACAACTTGCAACACTATATCTAAGTCCTAGAAGTATCCTAGAAACAATCAGATTAGTCTTCAGAATCGTCCAGGTTTCCTGTTTCGAGCCTTTTGTTGTTTAGTGCAAGCTTGACTTCTTTTTTTTTTCAAGCTAACGTACAGGATTCGAATATCTACATTTAGATGTATTCGTAAAGTTTAAAAAAAAAATGTGTCAAGCTATGGCATTTCTCTTCAAAATACTTCCGGTCCCATTGACAATGTTTTCTGATCTTCTTAACAATCGCACAATAATTGCAGTATTCCTTTTGGATACATAGTATTTCATTTTTTAAAGTTTTTATTATTTATGAATTCTACAAATCATCATCTAAATCTTCAGAGGACCATTTCTTGACCAATCTTCCAGAGCGAGTATATGTGCCATATTGGCGGAACAACACTACGGGAAATAAAACTGTCCACTGTCTGCATGAGCCATGTTTTGGAATCATCCCATTAATCATCATAAGTCAGGTTGAACTTTTTGTTGAGCTGACTGGTTCATGTTTTGTGAAAATCATAAGACACAAACGAGATGAACACGTAGGTTCTCGTCCGTGTCTTCTTTTGTGTTCGTCTTCTTTACGCTCTCTTCTTTCCGTAACCAATCACAATTAATGGAAGAACTAGAGCCTGAGACTATGATCGGCTAGCGTCCAAGTCAAGAATGAGATTCATGCCGTACGTACTAATGCCTTCAAGTAACCCACAAAAGGCGTTCTTCCCTTCACCTATGAGCACACAGCAACCTATTTTCAGACGGCCGCCTTTTCTTTTATCCACACTGCGCTCCAAGTGTACTCAACGGGCTAGTATTTAACCTTGATCAGTCACGCAGTCGCACAGAATGCAGGCGCGTGTACAAACTTACGCTTAGCTCGGACAATGGTACGTGCAACCAGCGCTGGAACGCAATATTTATTTGTTAATTAATATCAGAGCCATTTAAGGGACTGCCCTGTGATCGTCCTATGCATCGCGTTGGTGTCACGCAAGTCTCTCGTCTCCGATTCGACACGCGTAGGCCAATAAGCTTGCACGTTAGAAACAACAGCGTTTGCTTGCTTACCCGCGAATGCCAGCACCACCAAAAATGGTGTTTCAGACCCACTAACTGAGGACCTAGGGTGCATGCAGTGTGCGCCTGAGTTTGCACCGCCGCAATATTTACTGCTTCAAGCACCACCGCTCCACTAATGCACCGTCACTTTGCACTCACGTTTCAATAATTTTTGTTTCAAATAGACTTTGCTGTAGAGATGCACTTTTGTGTGTCTGGTTTCTGATAATAAACTTGAGTGTTTTCGTAAATTTCATCGTGAAATCTGGTACCGCTACAAAGCTAAACAATGCGTCTTGCAGTAACGACCAACTGTAAATGATTTATATGTGTGGTTTAACGTCCCAAAGCCACATTCGATTATGAAAGACGCTGTAGTGGAGGGCTCCAGAAATTTCGACTATACCTGGGGTTCTTTAACGTGCGCCCGAATCTGAACACACTGGCCAACAGCATTTTCGCCTCCATCGAAAATGCAGCCGCCGCCGCTGGCATTCAATCCCACGACCTGCGACCAACCTTAAAGGCGCTCTGAGCATGGTCGAAAAACGCCGCCAATCGGTAGTCGAGGCTCGCGAGAACACGTGAGCCAAATAATATAGTTCAGCACGCGGCCAGGAATTGACAATAAATTCTCTAAGTCAGCTCAAAATTGCTTTCTCTTCTCTCGCCAAGTAACGCTACAAGCTGAAAAATCGGTCGTCGCGAACTCTGAATCAGCCATTGGTTGATTTGAGCATGGCGGGCTCGGTCGTTACTGGGGCCACTGCGGGAGGGCGCAACTTGTCGACGCGCACGCGCGATCGCGCTGAAAGGTTGCGTATTTGAAGAAGAAAAAAAGAGAAAAAGTGCTCAAGGTCACGTTCCGCGCGTGACGCATTTGCATCTCCAAGCCGTTCCTTCCTGCTCAACATCCAGAGCTTTTGTCGGAACGAGAGAAGGGAGAATGCAATTGCAGCATGCGACAAATTCCAAGCTTCGTAGCTCTGCTCGTACGGGACTAATTCTGAAAATTCCGCGGCTGTGAATCCGTGAGGCTATGAGGTCTTTTAGTGAATCCATTTCATGGCTATAGTTGAAAAACTGTTGCCGGGTCGTTTTAACTGACATTAGTTATAGTATGGACGAGTGGCGAGTAATAAAATTTACCCTATGATGTGGCACATTGCCTTTGAATAATAAAGGTGACGTCGCCCGTAAAGTGAGGCAAAACAAGGTTTAATTACTCAGACAGATAAAAAACACGTCCGCGCAAGGCAAACGTTCGTTTCGGCACACCATGCGCAAGCTCTCCTTTCGCAACCATCTTCGTTGTCTTCTTTCTTCAAATACACGTTCAAGAAGAAATTCAACACCTGTTAACGATGAACCATGACGACGCCATTGC
The DNA here is from genome assembly GCA_013436015.1 of Rhipicephalus annulatus. Taxonomy (NCBI): domain Eukaryota; kingdom Metazoa; phylum Arthropoda; class Arachnida; order Ixodida; family Ixodidae; genus Rhipicephalus; species Rhipicephalus annulatus. The sequence goes on from WOVY01013415.1 coordinate 156,167, forward strand.
ATGCCGACCAACCGAGACCATGACAGCGACATGACACACCGACAGGCAGACATCTTATGTTGTTTCTTCCCTAAACGTTAATTTGTCTGCCAGAGCCAGTGAAGCAACAGCAAAACAGCAGCGTCGGGAGTTGCACGCATGGCACTCCGAGCAGCAACAGTCGCAATACAGTCGCAAACAATGGGACATGAAGCTTAATGAAACAAAAACAGTATACATGCATATAACAAAGAAAATACATAAACGGCAATTTTCTTACAGTCTCCCATCTAATCCCCTAGTTCAGGTAAATGAATACAAATATTTTGGGGTGACCATTACTAACAACCTCAGTTGAAATTCTCATATCGCAAACATATGTGCTTCTTCTTTTCGCAAGCTTTGTATCCTGCGACACAAACTTAAACAAGCGCCCCCCGAAACCAAGCTTCATGCATATACATCGCTAATTAGGCCTAAGTTAGAATACGCTTGCACCAACGTTACTAGCGTTGGCTTGCACCGTCTGGGATCCTCACACAAACCACAATACTAACGCACTTGAAATGGTTCAGTGCAAAGCTGTTAGATTTATTTTTTGTAAATTCCGTTCCACCGATTCACCAACAGCGCTCATGCAAACTCATGGGATACAAACATTGAAATTAAGACGTAAAATACTCAGGCTCAAATTTCTTTTTCTTCTGAAGAATAACAAACTCTCTTTTCATCCTGGACCATATCTACGCCCGTTATCAACTAGACTAACCAGACATTATCATCCTCAATCTTTGACTCCATACCATACAAGAACTAACACCTTCAAAATTTCTTTTTTTCCTCGCCATATTAACGAATGAAACTCACTGCCATTATCATTGATTGATTCAGTTGAGTCAATTGACCTGATCGATTTCTCATAACCTAACATTGAAATTGAAATGTAAGCGTTTGTTTTGTATGTTTTTCGCCTTTTGAAATGCTGTGTTTTTGTTTTGCAATTTACCCCTCCTGCCTGGGCCCATGTGGGCCTGCAGTATGTTTTAAATAAATAAATAAATAAATAAATAAATAAATAAATAAATAAATACAGTACAAAGTAGACCATATAACTGATTAACCGCAAGACTAATCAAACAGTCATAAGAAACGAACTGAAAAGATCATGAAGGAGCGGACTGCGGCATCAATCATTACGACATCGCTGTTTTGCGGCGTAACACTCTAATTTTTAATATATTCAGAACTCATATTTAGGGGCGAAGCTTCTTATAGCGGCACCCGTTCATCCCACGTAGCCGTTGTAGTGTGTAGCAAGTATAACATTTTGACCTTCAAGGTGGTGCCAGTGAGAGATTTCTTCTGTGCGTTGTTGAACAATAAAATATAGTGCTCAATGTACACGCCAATGGCTGCTGAGAAGGAATGAAAGACAGGAGCATTCGGCTTTTAGTTAATGCGCACGCTGCGATCCCCATTAGCAGGCATTGGCATGTACATTGAGCACTATCTGACAAGAAAGGGTTGCTACGTTATACTCGCTGGGTTTGACCTCCTTAGTTTCAGAAAGGTTTAGCGAGCGTTGAGCCGCAGTGCCATGAATACAATGAACTAGTATATACCATCAACTCGAGGTGGTTAAAGGTGGGAAGTAGACCCGACGCGCAAGCCGTAAGAAAGTGTGCGTGTGCCAGCTCTCGTTTAGTCCTTGCAATGTCCGCTGGATGGCGGTGCTTCTATATATGGGGAATATATGATGAAAAGATGCGAGATGGTGGTACTTGGAGTGTTGAATAGATGGACGAACGGACACACAGACAGATGCATGGATGGACGCACGAACGGACGCAGGGGCAGATACATGGACGAACGCAGGGACGGACGCACGAACAAACGCGCGCACGGACGGGAGGATGGACGCATGGACGGTCACACAGACGGACGCATGGACGGACGGAAGCAAGAACGAATGGACGGACAAATGCTTCGTTCCCCTCTCCATCATTCACTCCGTGGGTATGCTGTCATTTTTTTTTATTTTGATATCACATTGCCCTGTACAAAAATTAAAATAATGTAGATGGTTGTCTTCTTGATTCCTATTTATATCTGTCTATCTGCGTGTCGACAAGCTTTACCATCACCGTCTGGAGCGAAGTATTCATTTCCAAATGCACTGAACTAAATTGCTGTGTTTTCAAGATTTCGGCTAGTCATCCTTTCCTTTACAGCCGTCCTTGAGTGTTATGTCGAAGGACCTCGCATTACTTTTTTTATTTTTCTCGCCCTTCTCTTCTTTGCATACAAGAGGTGCACCTTGACAACTTAAATAGGGAAAGATTCAGTGTATGGTTTCTCGCTTTGTCTTTCCGCCACCCTCTGGCACAGCTTTGCGTATACTCGCGCTCGCTCTCAGAGCCTTTGAGTTGCCCGTTATCGTGGGTGTCTTCCTTTCTTTCTTTCGAAGGAGAGTTGTGGGGAGTCTGTACTTCACAAATCAAGTTCCGCTTTCGTGTCTCTCTGGCTACGTATCAAACTCACTTGCTTAGCGGCTTCGGTTAAAGCTAAAAAGTGTTTATTTGGCTTGCTGTTATCCAAAATACAGATAAATAGTGGGACTTGACCTTGGCTCGCTTAGTCTGATCTCCACGTTGACTAAAAAAAGAATGAAAAAAAACACGTCTCTATATATGCTTATTGGCTGCGTGAGAATGAAACCGCATCGACAGCTTATATACGGGAGAATCACAGGCCTAATAAAATCGACACTGTTGAAATATAAGCGCAACGTCTAAGGTGATTACCTTTTAATCTTTTTTTTTTTGGTGGTCTGATTATAGTATGCAGTGGCGGAAGCTGTGCCGTTTGATCGCGAGACTGGCCAAATGCCAGATTTTAATGACAGCGTGCAGAACTTGTACTTGGTGACAACGCGCGTAGTGTCCTTTATGCTCAGTCGCCGCCTGTGGTTTCGTTCTCACGAGGGTTTAATTTAGTGACGTGAAAGCGACCGCCGAGAACTGACCGCACTCGTATCTGATCAGCACCCATTAAGTTTGGCCTCATAATGTTTCTGCAGTTCGGGCGATTTATTTGTCATTATCTCTTCCCCAGGGCATCAAAAAAGTTTCCCGTAGCCTTGCTACCGATACGATGAATGTTATTAATTATACGCTCATGGGTGTTGGCTCTGCGTCATATGAGGTGATCAGTACGGAGGACGCAAATATCACGACAGAGGCCGACTCCATTAGTCACTTTCTCTTTATCGTAACAGCTGGAAGATAAAGCTAAAGCAACGCAGAATATTGGAAGGGGTATGTGGTTGGAGGTATAGTTTACCCCAGACAGCTGTTATGGGTGGTAGTACTTTTTTTTTTTGATCGAGGTCATTCGATTTTACAATCATCCGTTCGTTTGCTTAAGCTTTCGCTCAGCAGGCGCACGTATTGAAGACACGATGATAAGCATGACCAATTGGTGCAAGGCTATGACATCTAGATATCAGCGTTGAAGTCGCTGCGATTGCTGCGGCATGGAAGAGATGGCAAGAGAAAAGTTAGAAATATGAAAGGGCGATGAAAACACCAATAAAGTAATCCCCGCACCCCAGATGAGGTGCATAATTCTTTGATTCTTGTAATTGTAATACACGGGATGTTGTTAGACAATTGTGTATCCGCCGTTCAGTGGTGAAGGCTATAATGTAGCAAAGCGATGCACCACTAGGTACTCCGAAAAATCTACCCTCGCAGAAAATGCAGTGATGCAGCCAGTATAATGTGAGACACATAAGCGGTATGAACCTTTTTTATGGAGAGGAGGGTTTCCTCCTTTCTGGGCTGTTGCACGAAAGTACGAAAGCCAACGTCACAGCCTCGGCAGTGCATTTCTTGGGAGGTCACATGCGCTAACAACAGCCCAGAGAGGACTATGGCGGCGCCCAGAACGCCTTGAGTAAAAAGCATAGAGTTTCCTAAAATTAACTGGAGGGGACTCTGTCGCTGCGATCGTTCAGCGACCATGTGGATGATGGGTAGTACACACATTTGCCTAGTCTTCGTACTTGCGGGCGGCGAATCATACTTGCGGCTTTGTTTATTGCCGTGTTTCGGTTTTGTGCTGAAAGAAAGATTCAACCCTTTTGAACTTCGTGACCCGATTTGGAAAGGTAAGTCTAAAAAGAATAAGGTGGTGAAGCGCAACCGCTGAACATTTGCTGATTTTTGTTTCGTGAGAAAACAAACACACACGGAGCCAAAAGCAGGCCAGAAGTACGAAGATTAGACAAATATGTGTACAACCCATCAATTCCATGCTCGCTGAAGCGCCGTGCGTTGCAGCTCTCATAGACACTAGCGCCAAAGTTCCCTCTAGTGTATATTAGGAAACCTTATAGTGAACAAACGCAGTTCGAGTACCAATGGCGCGTGCAGTTTTCTATTTGAAACTCGTCACTCCGATTCCTCTTAATATTACTGTAATTTTGATAGTGTGTGGAAAGCCGCGTTCGTCCTGAGATGCCAAAGTATATGCCCAATGAAATCGAGAACATTAACATCCGTTGCAAAATACGTAAAGTACTTCTTTGGCCAATTTATTAAACATGGCATTTGGTAAGTATTTGTGGTTCCATTTTGAGAGTTCTTACTAATCTAACAAGGCTTTTAGACTGACTACATTTAGTTGACTGCGTGGAAGTGAAATTATTCGTTAGAATGTAAATAAGTATAAAATAAAGGAAAGCGCTGGCGAAATTTATATGAAGTTGGCCCTTGAAGTATTAGCGGCATGCTTAACACGAATAGGCGATAACAAGTTACCTGCACACTACTCAAAACTGCGGAGAACGATCTGCCTTAAAACGCTTCTATGTGTAATTAATAAACAAAGATCGCATGAAGGCTCTTCATCCTTTCAGATAAGGGCAGTCGCTTCAAACGCCTTCCGGCAAATTACAGCTCGCCACTTCATGTCCTGTCGTGCCCCTTTGTGTTTTCCGCCCACCACAATTCTCCATTTAAGTCAATAGCGTATTTGTATGCCCACAGCTAACCTGCAGCTTTTATGAAATCGGAATGTTCGAGCTGCATGTGGCGGTGAGTATTCGACGTTGAGAAAACACGGACGCTTTGTTGGCGCTGAAGAAGAGCAGGCGGAAGCGAAGATTGTTGGTCTTCTTGTCCTATTCATCTTCTTTCCGTGAGTTCATACGAGTGTTTGTACAGGAGCAACACGAAGAACGACTCGTGGAGCTTTCGGCAGAGTGCGGTGAAAGAAAAACCGCCTCACGTGGTGCGCTTAGAAGATCTACCGCTCTCAATCTGCGTGCGAGTGCCTCTGCGATTACTTTCATTTAGGTTTTCATTTCACAAACACACACACATACATACACACACAAACGGAAGTGAGGGCGGCGTGCTTTGTACTTTCCAAAAGAAGAACATCATCCAACAATTAAACACTAAAGCAATAAAAAAATTTGTGGCATCTTTTCGTGCTTCCTTCGCAGATTCGCCTGTTCTCTGATTGGTCCGTTGCCGATGCAAGCGCCAACCTAACTCATTGAATGGTCGCCATGTAGAAGCGGGAACCACGGCGGGGACATCCTTTTACGGCCAGTGCGCGGTTCTTTCCCAACTGGGGCGATCAAATCTTGCGTCACGCCGTGACCGCCCCGCTGAGAAGGCAGTCCTCCAGCGTGCGCATCAAGGTACGCGGGAGTGTGATTGAGAAGAGGTCTCGTGTGTGGAGTGTGGTGTACGTGTGGTATGATCGCCCCGAGAGAACTTGGGTAGAATATAGAAACCAAGCCGGAACGAACTCAATTCGTGAGCGGTACAGCACGCCATCTCATCGGCTCTCAATGCTGTCTCTGCTTCTTGACGGAGCTTGACAGAGAAAAAACATAGGGCTGTTATTCTCTCTTTCTCTCTCCTGCGCACGTGCATGTATATATATATATATATATATATATATATATATATATATATATATATATATATATATATATATATATATATATATATATATATATATATATATATATATATATATATATGTGCGTGTGTGTCAACAAACTTGATGACATAGTATTCCTTGGCCCGTTCCGTATACGTTACGTATAGGGTAGTTAAATAATGATCCCAAAGGCAGCGTGCTGTGCTGAAAAGGTTCTCACTGTCAGGTGACTTCGACTACCGTATTTATTTTTATATTACAAGCGCTTGTGGTCAGTGAATAATAATAACTAGTGCTTTCTAAAATATGGCTAAGGCAAGCTAGAGTCAGCTAGTCTTTACTATAGTACATCTCACGTTGGTTAGAGATAGAGAGAGATAAAGATGCAAGGAAAGGCAGGGAGGTTAACCAGACGCACATCCGGTTTGCAACCCTGCACTGGGGAAGGGATAAAGGGGAGAAAAGGGGTTGCAGAGAGATCACGTTGGTTAAGTATGCATAAAAGCTCGCCGATGGTAATTTGCTCTATTGCATCCTGAACCGCTTCTTCATTCTATCCCGCTCCAGGGGCCGGGTCGTTTTTTCAGTTACCTACGAGTGTCTGGTTTACGATGACGTTAAGGTGAACGTAGTGTCACAATCGTGACGAGCGTATGAAGTTAAGACGTGTTGTAACAGAACGCTTTAAAGTGATCGAGCGGGTGAAACTCGGACAATGAAGATGTGATGTTGTGAAAACACGAACAGACGTGCGGAAAGAAAAAAAAATAGGCCCTTTATAGGCGCACGCGAAGACAGCGCACTAATTCATTCTTCTGGGTGTCGAGCCTGCGAGCTTGTTTTATGCAAAACAAAGTTAGTCTTCTAGCGTTATCTTCCTCCCTCTGTCCGCCTCATTTCCTGCATTTTTTATTTAAGGCCCAAGCTAGCTGGGAAAGCGGATCGCATTCCCATTAATATCCTGTTCGCGACGGTTGTTAACGCTGCGTGATACGAAACCGGAGGAACGACTTTCAGCGCTGCGGGGTGCTTGGTTTGGAAACATTGCGTTTCCTGGCGTCAACCCTTGCTTTGAGTTGCTTTTATGATCCCGGTAGGTCAGCGCTTGTACATTGTCCTAACGTAGTGGATAAACAGCGCGTTAGCTAAACGCCTGTGAATCTCTCAGTGTTCGCATTCGTGTGAACGCAGATGCGTGCGCAGACTCAACGCAGCAGTGCCTCAAGTGAGGTGCGAAGGGGGCGTGCACGTGGCTTTCGATGGGCGTGACATACATACTTTGACTGTTCATTACTAGTAACCAGTACCGCCTCTGCTACTTAGAAGTTGGAAAAGCATGGTCAGAGCTTTGATTGTTTCTTTAACGGAGCATTACTGACATGTTGATGCTTATTTCGATAACAGATGAAGCACGTAATTTCTGAGGGCACTGAAGCAGCTGCAACTCAAAAAATAAAAAGAAACGCGTGGGGAAAAGCAGCACGCAGGAAGCGCAGAAACAACGTCGTTTTGAGAGCTGACACGTGTTCATATTCGCTGACGTGGCTAGACGACGCACGACGGCATTATGAATTTCAATTTGAAAGCTACATCACTGGCCTAACGTCGTGGAGACTGGTTATAAAGTTTCAACGATTCCTTTTGAGCGAGTTGATTCATTGTATATAGAGCGAGCGAATAGCGGCGCGATAACACACCCACGAACGCCCTGCCGCGGTGGTCTAGTGGCTAAGGTACTCGGCTGCTGACCTGCAGGTCACGGGATCGAATCCCGGCTGCGGTGGCTGCTTTTCCGATGGAGGCAGAAATGTTGTAGGCCCGTGTGCTCGGATTTGGCTGCACGTTAAAGAACCCCAGGTTGTCGAAATTTCCGGAGCCCTCCACTACGGCGTCTCTCATAATCATATGGTGGTTTTGGGACGTTAAACCCCACATATCAATCAATCAATCACCCATGAACGAGAAAGGGACATGTACGGACATGCAGGTTCTGACTTTCAACTGAATTTTAATGGCACACTGACATTGTTATTCCCTTGATCTGATTAGAAAGTGCATAAGGCCCGTAGCAAGGAGCGAAGCGTGTTTCTATGGGACCGGCCCCACCTACCCTTAAAATATTGAAGGAGGAAGCAGTTTTAGAGCTAATAAATAAAAAAATAAGTGTTCTTTAAGGCCAACAACAAGGGTCCGCCCTCCCCCCCCCCCTTTAAAAAAGAATTCCTAGCTCGGTGATTCAAGCAAAACTGTTATAGAGCTAAGTCACGCATTTAAGAAGCAATATATGGTACGATCACTATGCAATATTTAAACTATTTTCGCGTCGTCGAGTCCTGAAAGCTGCTCCAAATGTTTTTCTCGGTAGGCCATGTTGTGATTTCCAAACATGGCCGCTGTGACAATGCACTCACAATCAAATCAGAGGTGATGGAAGTAAAAAGTCACAGTTTCCCCTCTAGGGCGCAGAAATGAATGCGATAGAACCAAATTATATAAATATACGAAAGGGAGGCTGACAGCTAACTCTTTCGTATCCGATCTCACGTTAAGCTACAAATCACTGGTTTAAGAGAATACAGCCACTCCAGAGAGGGGTGCTCTTTCCGCAGAGAGTCTTCGCGCAGCGAGCGCAGCACGCTGAAAGGGCATACAATCTACCCGCTGGTGGCATCCGAGATAGTGCATGCGTCGGCGATCGCGACCGCACCTTTGGTACCGAAGTTGAGAGTTGCTGCACGAGCGAAGTCCTCAACCTCCATCGCTCCTCCCGTATTTTCATGCTTGCTCAATACTGGCGGGGCGTTTTCTCTCTGCTTCGACGACAGGCTTCTCGAGAGGGATCGTGCTATCGCATTGGTCCCTCGAGCGACCGAGATGGGCCGGCCCGTTTAATCTCAGCTTCAGCTACGTTCGTTGCCACCGCTGGCGCGCTTTTACCCGTGATATAACATACGATACACTGAGGATATTGTCAGTTTGGGCTTTATACAGTACACGACGGCGACAGCAACAGCGTCGGCGACGTCAGCAACCCGTCGAGTGTGTGCATATAATCACTGTCGCAATGAATGCAAAAAAAAGGCAAACTTAATCCTTCGCTCAAGTATCTAATAAGGGTGCCCGCCCATAAGAATTCGTGTGCACTGGTATCATACTCTTTCCGTTTGTGTTTTGCGCGCCAACGAAGCGGATTTCGGAGGCCGCGGAGAAAGAAGCGCATGGTTGCGATCTGCTCCACAAGATGTCACAACGATTCCAGCTGCTTGAACGAAAACCCGGGAGCTCTTTCAATGAACTCATCCAGTTATTTTCATCAATTATATGGCACTTATTTGCCCGTCTCTTAACTAACCTTATGCACAGATACCATTGTTATCCAACAAATACCTCGAGCCAGAATGATTGATTTCGTGCCAATTTTGTTTTTTGGGAGACTTTTTCGGAATATCCGGAAAACCAGAAGTGCCCGACCGATAGTGGTTGAAAGAGAAGCGAGAGTGCTCGTCGGTGCTCGCGTCCCTAATAAAAGCCCGCGAAGTTGCTCCCTCTCCGAAACAGTGACTCCGAACTGTAGTTTGCGTTTGGTCTCGCTGCATTTGCCCGTACAAATAACAGGGGCTGGTAAATACACCGAGAGGAACGAGTCATGGTGGAACAGACGCAACTCTGCATCTTTTGACAACTACCCTGCATACTTGCTAGAACTGCGATCGTGTTTCTGGCACATAGTGCACGCTCGTTTGGTTACCGATTACAGGTCTCCAAAACTAGTCGCGTTGAGGACCCGCCTGGCGCACAAAACGTTGCTTGTAGACTGTAAAAACAAAACAAAAAAACGTATAGATGCTTCTGATGCACCTTTCTGGGTCGACAAATGGGCACGATGCATGAATCCTTCCCTTTGTCGAGAAGTCGTGCTTTCTTTTCTCGAAAGCCTCCTTCGCGGTACCCACAGCGTCGAACTCTACAAGCATGACGATAATTTCCAGACATAAAAGCTTCTAGCTCTGGATGGCATAGAAAAGGAAGCCAGCACGGTATTGCATCCGCAAATCTAACAATTGTTTATTGTTGTTTTTATAAGGCCTACTTATTTATCTTTGCTATTGGTACATAATTTGCACCAGAGTCAGATCAGCCGCACGTTTTTTTTATTGTTGCGGGGGGGGGGGGAGAAACAGCCAAATATTTTTCATGCCCGAACAGATTGGCGGACGAATTAGATCTGATAGAGCTGAAGCCATGCGGAAAAAAAAAGAAAAATCAGTATTAGCTTTGTTCTCCTTATTGAGATGTGTTCTTTGGTAATTCTAAGGTTATGTAGACCTTACTATGCTGTATTGCTATTCTTCCGCTTGCAAGCCTGTATATAAGATAGATAGATAGATGGATAGATAGATAGATAGATAGATAGATAGATAGATAGATAGATAGATAGATAGATAGATAGATAGATAGATAGATAGATAGATAGATAGATAGATAGATAGATAGATAGATAGATAGATAGATAGATAGATAGATAGATAGATAGATAGATAGATAGATAGATAGATAGATAGATAGATAGATAGATAGATAGATAGATAGATAGATAGATAGATAGATAGATACGGTGAAAGTACCTTCGTTTTACAAAAAATCTACAGCTTGCGTGGTGGAATCATGATTCCCTTTTCACACGCATTCTAATGGCGAGAGTGGCAAAATGCAAAGCTCTCACGTACATTGCCACTGCACTGCAATGCTCGACAAAACAACGAATCATGATGCTAAACTACGTTTTCTTTCGCGCAGTTGTATTACGCAGTGTAAACTAGCGGACGGATGGATGCAATGGAGCTTGAATGTTTTGTAATGGCGCATTCCTGGAAGAGATTTGTCTGCGCAGGCACCGTCGAGGTTGTTCGCGTGCGTTCGAAACCAATTACACCGAAGGCCCTAGGAAGAGCACTGAAAGACGGTGCTAGAGGGCCCGGTAATGTTGAACCAACGAGGCCTTTCCTGTCGACGTAGACGATGGCTCGTTGACGACGCCAGAGGAGGCACCTAGGGACAGTGTTTGCGGTGTTTGTGAGGGTATGTATGTTGGTACATCACAATGGACATTTTCTTCGTGCCCTTTGTCACTTACAGCAAAAAAAAAAAAAACAGAACGTTACATCACCCATCACTGGCTTAAGTCAAGTGAGGAAGAGGGAGTCAGGGGATCCTGAGCACTTTATGTTCAAGCAGCAGGGATACCTCTTCCAGTGTCCTCTGCGACGTTTGTGTTTGAAACGTTGTGTTTGAACTAACTTAAAGTTATCTATAGCATATTCAATTTTATTAACGCATGTTTGTCTTGTGTGTACCATTGTTCTATACAACTAATCAGTGGGACTCGAAATGGTGGTCTAGTATAAGGAACTCGACCGCAGACAATTAGGCTGTGTGTTCTAATACGAGCCGCGGCGGTCGCGTATTCGATATAGTGGCGAAAATGCTTGAGGCCCGTGTACCTAGATTTAGGTACACGGCCCTCAATCCCGCGTGCCTAAATTTTGACCACTTGGCGTGGTCAAAATTGCTCGAGCTTTCCACTACGGCGTCTCGTCATTCTGGGGTTTTGGGACTTCAGGCTCCAACAATTGTTACTATAACTAGTGTGAGACTATTGAAGTGTGGAACTATTGAAGGCGCTGCTGTCGTTCGATCGGTTACCGAGAAGGCTCAACAGCGCAAGGCACTTATGTTAGCCGGGAACCGATGCTCACTTGTTTGTTTATTAAGTGTGAATGCACTTTATAAGCGACCCCAAACCATCCACCGCCGTCGGCGGCGTCCGCAGTCTTCTCTCTATCTTTAAAAGAAAGAGGACTTGGCGGGCCGCAGCGCGACGCTCTACCAAATAAGCCACGGAAGCGACGCTGATATCGGTGTCAGTAACGCGCCTTATACCCCCTCCCCCTTCGCTCGCTCCTCCGCTCTCCTCGCTCACTGCAGCTGCGCGCGCACCCCTCTCTCTCTCGCGCCCGCCTTCTCTCTCAGTCTCCCGTCGAGAGCGGGTCGTGAGGGGGAGTAAAGTTAAAATCCGTTGGCATTCGCCAATGAGTTAACGTAAACTCCCCCGTGTGATCAAATTGCGATTCCCAGGAACCATTACACCATAAAGGCACCATAGTGTGATTAGTAAATATAATAGTGCGAATTAATAAATACAACTCTTAGCATCACCCCGTGTATTCGCACTTAACCATGTTCACTCTCGGGGAAATGCTTGGGAGTTTTTTTCAAGACAAGAGTTAACTCTTCTTATATATATATATATATATATATGAGATATAACAGACAGTAATGCCAAGGAATGTACAGGGGAAGTTATTAAAACCAATGGAATGTAAATAAGAAGAAAGAAAAGTGGATGAAAAAATTACCAACTGTGAGCAGGAATCGAACCTACGACCTTCGAATTACGCGTTCGATGCTCTATCCACTGAGCTATCACAGCGGCCCTCCCTCCATCCACTTTTTTGGGTTTATCTGTGAATTTAGAAGTAGGAGTGACAGTCAGCGCCATCTATAAGCCAAACAACGAGTGTGAAACACTCTTATGCGCATGTTTGGCGCCACGTAGCACGTGAACTTATTATGAGCGGGCAGCTGATTAATTGTCCCTCTTATACAACCTAAACACACCAAGTCTGCCAGTACGAGACCCTCGTTCAATGAAATAAGGGAAAGAAGTGTATACCTAAGGGCTCGTTTTTCCGTGTTTTTAACACAATATTAATGAGATATAACAGACAGTAATGCCAAGGAATGTACAGGGGAAGTTATTAAAACCAATGGAATGTAAATAAGAAGAAAGAAAAGTGGATGAA